>CALNHX010000411.1:0-344851 GCA_940337035.1 Agriotes lineatus | reverse complement strand
GTCTTGATTTTTTTAGCCTGTCCTAATTACACAGTCTGGCTACAGCCCTGTCTCCATGTTTTAATACAGGGAACAACTTGAACCAAATGAGAAACTCTTTCAAAAATTCCTACAAAAGTAACAATAAACTCCTCAATCTACTATTACAATACAATAACTTATAGATACTTTATTGAACGCTTAAAACCTGCAATTGGCAGAAAGTAACATAAAACCCAAGCTTTTGAAACCCCGAGCGAGTCTAAGGCCGTTTGAGCTGTCACAAAGCGGAGTCAGTGAGTTTTAATAATAAACATGAGTGCAGATAAGAATTACTTACTACTAACAGCTTCGAACAATTCCAGCACCTCTACTTGGAAATTATTAATTTTTAATCCCTATTGCCACTAAGTAGTAGTTGGTTATGATTTTAACTTTGTCATAAAGTGCTAACCTTGTAATCCAAATCCCTATTAATTAACGAGTGGTTTCTAGTCACTAGGTAAGATTATTTTATTTTTAAAATTATTTTTCTTATCTCTGATGCTCAAGTGGCTGAATACGTTCTAATTTCAGCATGTCTTATTACATTATGTGGTCTAATTTAACATTTACAATTTTTTTACTTTTAAAGTGATACGGCCACATCTGTCTGGTATCCATTTTAATTCAAGATTATTGATACAGCTCACAAGGCAACTGCAGGTCGGATTAGTTTCATTTCAGCATATCTGCTTTTAAAATGACTTGTTACTGCATTGAATATATTCGAATTCCACATTTACAAGTTTTTTCCATCTAAAATAGCATTTTCACAGCAACATTTTTGTTGTAGGTATGAAAGGAACTGCAGTTTCTGTCAAACTGCGAGTAATTTTTTTTTAAAGTGATTAAATTGCAAGCGCGGTACCACACATTGATATAAACGTTCATTTAAGATTGTTGTTGCAATTGTTAGACCACCTGTAAGAGAACAATTCAAAGACACAATTCAGTTACGAAGATGTTTATTCATATGAAAGATGCAACATGCTTAATAATTTAACAAGTTAGGTCTTATATGTTGAATGTTCAAAATAACTTAACTACGAGATGGACAGCTGCTCCAAAACTACATGAAATCAACATTAAATCACACATTCCAGCCTATGTAACATTGAAAGTGCATTAAAAAATTAGAAAAGGTACTTCTCCAGAAGCTAAAGGTGAAGGAACAATACATTTCACTTAAATAGACCTGATATACACACTGATGCAAAAAAAAACTTCACAACCATATGTCACATACACGTTAACTTAGCCTAACCTACAAAAAAAATTAATTCTAATATATTCACGGGCCGATTAGTTGTCGCCCCCTTCCTGCGGCTCGTCCGCCTCGCCTTGCGTATCGCTCGTCCAGAGCGTGAGGTTATCTCGCAGCAACTGCATGATGAGCGTGCTGTCTTTGTACGAGTCCTCGTTTAAGGTGTCTAGTTCGGCAATGGCATCGTCGAAGGCTTGCTTTGCCAGCTGACAGGCCTTGTCGGGGGAATTTAGGATCTCGTAGTAGAATACGGAGAAGTTAAGCGCCAGTCCGAGCCTGATGGGATGCGTCGGCGTCATCTGCGTCTTGGAGATGTCGAACGCGTCCTGGTACGCCTTCTGCGAGTCTTCTACGACTGTGTTTTTGGCATCGCCCATGGCCACTTCGGCGAGGTACCGGTAGTAGTCGCCCTTCATCTTGAGGTAGAAGACTTTCGACTCTGCATTGCTGGCTTTGGCGATGAGGTGCTTGTCCAGCAGCCCGAGCACGTCGTAGCAGATGTCCCTCAGCTCCTTCTCGACCTTCTCTTTGTACTCCTTGGCCATCTGCTGCTTGCGCTCTGACCCCTCAATCTTCTGCTCGATGGACGAGATTACCCTCCAGGAGGATCTTCTGGCGCCCACGACGTTTTTATAAGCTACGGAAAGCAGGTTTCGCTCCTCGTTGCTCAGCTCAACGCCAGTCTCCGTGACCGACTTCATGGCCGAAGCCATGTCATCGTAGCGTTCTGCCTGCTCGGCTAGTTTTGCCTGTTGCACCAGCTCGTCTTTATTTACCTGAGACATTTTGATTGAAGCCTTCTGCTGTGATTACTTCGCAAATGCAGAAAACGGAAGCGGTATACGCCCTACGCGGTACGTCAAATTAACACGTCTAAAAAATTTGCAGGTTAGGATTCTTGTGACCAGCACGCCTACCAGTGACTTCAATGCCTACTGGTTTAGTTGAAAAGAACTGGAATATTCTCCAGTTTTATCGTGATTTATGCACGTTTATAGTTGGAATTCGCTTTAAACTACGTCTAGGCCGTAAAATAAGTCGACTAAACGCTGTATTTCTAGTCGAGTCGTTTTGCCTAATACAATTGAACTACTAAGCAGGAAAAAACCGGATAATTTTAGCATGACTCACTCGATAACTGTCGCACACCTTTTCCGCGTATCGATACAAGGTGAAGGCCATTGTGCAGTTCAAGGAGCATCACATGACATCCTTTCAACGGTTTTGCTATAATCCGTTGATGACGCACGCGTCTACTTTCGATTCCATAAATGGAAATGTACCATATGTATTGCATTCTTTATAAAGCCAACCAGCAGAGTTGTTTGCTTTGAATTTGTAAATGCGAATTTATTTCTTGTGTATATTTACAGGTCTTTAAAGAAAAGCTTGAAGGTATGCGAAATGTATCTGCAGTAAACTAGTCGAGAGAGGAACGAGTCCAGCCAATTCGGACTAGAAACAAGGCCTCACCGATCTGGCCTGACGTTAACACAGGTAGCTAGAACTGGCCAATACGAGCCTCCTATCTAGAGACTCGAAGCAGAGTGAATTCAATTGTTGAGCAACCGGCAGGCTGGAGGGCTGCGACTTTGTTTCTAGCCGATATTCGTCGAGCCCTGGCTCCGTAGAAATACAGGACATTTCAACAGGAGGTTGCTACAAGAAGAGAAATCATTTAGGTTTAATAAACGTACAGTTAGGGTTGCTGTACGCCCCGATTTTTCGGGATTGTACCAATTTGGAACTAGTTCTCCCATGACAAAATGATTTCTGGATTTTCCAAGACTCTACTAATTTTTACAACTTCTGGTAGAATACCACAAATATAATTTGCAACTAGTTGTTTAAAAAAAATTCCAAATGCTTTTATAAGATAGGCAATTATAGGTTTAAGCGAATAACACTTTGATCTACATTTAATATAAGTAAAAGTTAAAAGAAATTCAAAGTTCAAAAAAATATAATTAATACAAAAATCTAAATGAAGCTACTGCTGATTGAGGAAACTTTCACGGCCATTGTCATAAGTAACTGACGATGTCCGGGATTGTACCGTTTCATTATTGAGGTCGACTTCAATAATGACACGGTCTAATACATTAATACCGCATATTTTGAAATTAAGTTATATTGGAGCTTTGTATTAGTGTTCTTGTTATATTTATTTTAGAGGCATATCAGTTGTATTATGTAGGTCGTAAACCCCTACAGTTTTATTTTATTTAAAACACTGTCTCACTATGTCAAATTTGAGTTAGTGCCAAACGAAATATTTCCAAGAAATGATCTGCCTAGTATGCGAAGACATTTTTGACTATATATGTCATAAAAAGACCTGCTATTCGCATTAAGTCATTGTTTCCATCAATAAGTTAGTTCATATTCGAATTTTAAGATCGTCTAACGTCTTTTTAGTGAGTGTTGAAACTATCATGTGTGTATGTATGTATAATCTGTAACCTCATTTTACCTTCCGGTGTAGACGCTGGTGCTTTATGCGCTTGCATCTGGGGGTAGAATACTCAACCTGCTCCAGATTCGAGATACAGAGTTGGAGCATGCCTTGGTGCTTGCGCAGCAACCATTGTGTGATGTGTGTGTCTTGGTGATACATTTTAAAAATATAGTACACAAAGTATCGTACTGAGACCCGAATTATTGTACACCCCCATAACTATTGTATGGGTTGGCAACACTGGTCTGTGTCAATTAACAAACAAAACCTAACCTACTAACCTTGAATTTGACATAGACTAACAATACACTTCAGTATTGCCAAACGTATAACACGAATCACAGCAGACTGTATAAGTTTCTTTGATCTCTTGGTACTTTCCAATTTGTCAGTACAACTTTTCACAACTGTGAATAAAAAATGTATTCTTTTTTGGTATTTATTGAGTTGTTGGATAAGATTTTGTATGGTACGCGTGCGTTATTACCAGGGCTGTAGAATTGGGCGCATTCAGACGACACAACAGTTGTACAACTGTTGAGTGAAAGTTTCCTGAATGCGACCGCTCACTTAGCCGCTCAGTCGTAGCGGTCGCCATTTTATGTAGCGCATTTCAAAACCGCTCACTGATCAGAAACCGCTCAGTAAAACGGACGTGTTTACCGCTCAAAACAAATTTAAATAAAAATTATTAGGTATATATTGTTAGATAGTATCTACATAATTACCTACTTTCCTACTACACTATTTACTCTTTAATTTATCTTACTAATCTCATCAAATAATGTTTACTCTTTCAGTTGAACAAAATATAAAGATATTACACTTTAATTTGTTATTGTTAGTATCATCGCTCATAATAGATTGGTTTATTTGGAAATTCGAATAAAAATGTAAATAGGTACATTATTTATTTCACGTATTACATTTGATTTGTAACTTTTCACACAAAAACAAAACATTCAGCTGTATTTATAGGTTAAAATAAACAACTTTGACAGTTAGCACAACGTAAATTGAAAAAGGCCATTCAGCAAACCTACATCGCTCAAACTGAGCGCTTGATCAGCGCTCACTCAACGGTTGTGTCGTCTGAATGCGCCCATTGAGGAGTCTGAGTTGGAGTCGGTATAAATTACCCGAACCCGACTCCCACTTTATAATTTTAAAAACTCTGAAAACTGAAAACTATTTGAACGATTGTATTACTGACAATTTGAAGACTCAGACCCAGGGTTGATTAATATCACAATTTTTTTGAAAATATAAAAAAAAATTTAAATTATTTAAATCCGATTTTTGATTGAAATTAAACATTTATCAATTTTCTTTTTTATGATAGTTTATGATAATGCACGTGCACTATAAAATAAATTAATTCAAAGATGCACGACTGTGCAGTGTGTTCTAGAGTACCGCTTGTAAATTTAAATTCCTACCAAACTATTTAAAATTTCAATTTTTTTCTTAGGAGAGGGTGGATGATTCGGCCACTTCTTAAAAAATATTGAAAAAACATTGTTTTTAAAAATATTTTCGTGATGTTAGTAATGGAGGCCATAAAACATATATCTGTGTTCATAAAAATACCACATGGTAAGCTGATTACGTATCGGTTTTTTTCTTATAAAATGTTTTCTTTAACTAAGCATATGGCCGAATGCTTCCCCACCGGTGGGGTAGTTTCGTCCAAGGGGTGGGGTACATTCGTCTATAGAGAAAACCATGAGCAGATAGCATATATGTTTGTTTTTTTTTAATTCACTAAAAGAAACTCCCCTTCTAAGGGATCTCTCACGATTTGTTCTATGTCTTCAAAGTTATTTATAAGGTTTTCTTCTTCTGAATTATCGTCATCTGAACACAAAGAAATAGACACTGAACTTTCTGAATTATTGTCCTCCTTTTCTTTAAAAACTTGTCGATTTACTTTTTGCTTTTTATTTTTCAATTCTTTCTTCCTCTTGCGTTCAGTCTCGTAGCTTTCTTCTCATTGTATTCTGGTGTAAAAGTAAACAGTCTTGACTTAGATTCATATTTTCTTTTTAAACTTTTTCTTTTGGACCTGCAATTTCGGAAGTGGTCTTATTTCTTCCAATGTCACATTATGGCTTTCTGTTGATGTTAATGGTCCTATGTGTTCTAATGTCTTATCGTGACCCTCTGTTGGTGTTGATGGTCTTATTTCTTCTAAGGTCCCATCGTGGCTTTCTGTGGATATTGATGGTCTTATTTCTTCAAATGTTATATTGTGGCTTGTGGGTGTTTCATTGTCTATGATAATCGTTTTTCACAATAAAACGTTGCTTTCATCGGTTTCATGCTGCTCTAAATTAGCTAAAGGAACATCTGTAACGGTACTATCAATGAAATCTTTGTCACTGAAAGCCAGTCTGTTTAAGGGTCATATGCCAGGCTTTGCAAAAGAGCTTGTTATGTTTTTAATGGTAAACGCAGATTTATATGCGGCGTTAACAAGATGGCCAATATTTCTAATCGTGATTATCTTTCTTGGATGTGAGAGCAACCAGTCATTAAATGCAACGCTCAGTGCATTTTAAAGGGTTCGTAAATTCTCACATGCAAGTGGTTGCATCCGGTGTGTGGTGTGGGATGGGAAAGATAGTAAAGTTATTCCGTTTTCCTTGCAAACTTTAAGCTTCCACTGATATATGAGATTCATGATTCTCAATCAATTGTTTGATGTAGGTACGCTGGTAAGTCCATAATTTAAGCTTGATGTTTTCTTTATATAATTAGTCAATTCTAATTCTCGGCTTTTAGTAAACACTTGATTTACTGTATACCTGCTTGAATATAGCATATGATCTTCTGATTCATTTCCTGAATAGGAATGTAAATCAATAATTCCATTGGGAGCTTTGGATTTCATTTTATCTATTGTGGACTGCAAAGTTGGTTTTTTGATTCCATATCGCCTTGTAGCCTCTAATAAACCACATGGTTACATCGCGTATTGCCTGTTTTAAGGCGTCTTTATCAATATTAGGTCTACTTGTTTTACATTTATAAGTTCGTGGCATCTGAATTAAAGTAAAAACCATTTATCTATAATAGCATTTTAGGTGGGGTAGTTTCGACCACTAGCCGAATCTACCCCACTCCGTTTGGCCGAATGTACCTCACGGTACATATTTCGTTTGATGCGATAATAAAACAGAACCTCATGCATTTTAGGTTAGGTTTGTATCAGAGATCATTAATATAAATGGTTACCGTTTCGCCCACAAAAAATGCAACTTGATATTTCACAGCGTGTAGGAATAAAATAGGTCTAAAATTAATCAAATCACTCATCTATAACTTCAAATTTCTTATGGATTTTCTGAACATAAAACACGTGCAACACGGGGCACTTGCGTACTCACAATACAACATGAGACTGTTTCACACCTTTGTTAGCTCTTTATTCGCGGCAAATTTGAAAAACTTCGCTAGAAATGCGATCGGCCGAATCTACCCCATGGCCGAATCATCCACCCGCTCCCCTACAGCAAAAAAAACTGTAACTTTTTATGTGATTGGAAATAAAACAAGGAAAGTATGAATTACAATAATTTTTCTTACTTTTACCTTATTATCTCACTTGGGTTCCACGTTCAGTAAACTATGATTTTAGATTTTACCATCTACTAAAAGTGTTTTATTTTTTGTTCTTAATTTTAAACACTCGCATCCTAACTTTCATTACGTTGTTATTGTTAATTTACGGACTCTAAATAGAAAATATTAAACAAAGATTGTAATTATATAAATTATTATATTCATCCACATTCACCAAAGCTTGCGAAATATCTTGTGAGCCAGTAAAGTTTTTCAGGTAGATGAAAAGGTATGAGGGGTTGGGGGTTATCAATATTCTAGTTACTGTTGGAGTCGGATTTCTTTTACTTTAATTCGCTGTTAAAATAAAAAAAGTGCATACAAATTTGTTTACTAATGAATAATAAATATGTCATAAGCGCCAACGTTTTGATGAGCTTTTGTTTATTTTAATAGCGATTTAAAGTTAAACGTCAGGTTAGTGACCTTCATAAGACCGGCCGTAAGTAAATAAAGCAGACGTATAAGGTTTATGTCATAACACCTAAATAACATTATTTATCACGAACTTGTAAACACACTTATCGAGCCCATTTATTCAAAAAAATGCATGATTTCGGGACAAGTAAGACAGATAAATATAGTAGTAAATATTCGAGTAGGCATGACGCTTATTTTAAATATGACATAAGTCAACTGAACATGCCTACTATAGTTATTTGTTTCATTAGTACAAAAAATGCATGATTTCGGACAAGTAAGACAGATCGCCGGACGACGCGCAGCGGACTCCGGCGAGTCTTACGCGTCCCGAAAACGCATTTTTTGTGCGAATGAAACATACTATTTTTTCTCCAACTACTCATAAATTCGGTAATATGACTTATTATTTAGAATTAATAGTAGATTATGTTATTAGGAGTAAAAGTGATACTTTATGTGGCGAAGCTGAAGTTTATTTAGCCCGAACGTTAAGTGAGGCAAATAATTCAGCTAAGCCACATAAAGTCACTTCTACTCCGAATAACATATACTATTTTATCCGCAAACGTATTCAGGTAAATTTCATTAATATAAATTTAAAAAAAGATGCTAATAGCACACGGCCACAGCAGCTGTCACACCATAACCCACGACGACAGATGCTCCGATCCGCTGCTTAAGGGTTTATTTAAATTAAAACTTTTTTGTACCCTTTTTGAAAATAAAACCGGCCTACGATCTAAGTCTAAAAATTTTAGCAAAATTTTAAGCCATCGAAAATCATTTGTGCATATTACACCAGCTATGTTTATAAAAATATATAAATCATATATTCGGCCAATTCTAGAATTTGCATTTCAAGTGTTTTCCCCTTATCTGCAAAAGGACATACATTTACTTGAAAGGGTTCAAAGACGGGCTACCAAAATTCTTCAACACAACTTCTACAACTTACCTTACGATGAGAGGCTTCAAAGATTGAAGCTGACTACTCTGGAAGCAAGGCGTATGAGAGGAGATCTAATCGAAACATACAAGGTTCTAAACTGGAGTGTACGACTGTCCAGGTATTGAAGATATGTTTATTCACAACACAAATGTGCAATTACGTGGCCATATCCTGAAGCTATCAAAAGATCGTTTTGTGTGTAATGCCAGGCAACACTTCATCACAAATAGGGTTGTTTATAATTGGAATCGATTACCAGAAGACATTATTAGCGCTAGAACTGTAAATCAATTTAAGAATAGACTTGATTCATATCTGCATTCTGAGTGATCTCATTTGTTATTTGTTTGAATCTACTTTATATCTAATTTTTGTTTCTGTTGTTTATTTATTACTATCGACATTGTTTATTTTACGTTAATGCCAAGTATGCTTTAGTTTATATTATGTACATTTGAATTTTCTTTGTAACTAATTTTTGTTTCTATTGTTTATTACTATTGACTTTATTTATTTCTTGTTAATACTAAGTATGCTTTAGTTATATAATGTATATGCACTTAAAGAACCAAGGGGGTTCAACAGCCTTTAGAGGTTGCCTGCCCTAGTGTAATTTAATAATAATAATAATAATAATAATAATAATAATTTAATCGGTCTAGTATCTTCGGAGGAGATAGCGAACAAACATAGAAAGAAAGAAAGAGAGCAACGATTTTGTGAGCTTAGGCAGATAAAGTATGCAAAAAGTCGCTATTTTGTCTGCTTAGGCAGATAAAGTGACACTTTTACCTTGTTAATAAAGACACGACGGCGAATGACGAATATTGACAAAGCGTTTGTGTTTTATTTAAAATTTACCATGCAAAACCCTATCTCGCGTCCATTTTTGTACTAGTGCAAATATGAATCGAAAAATGTACAGTTGCCAGGTAATTGGTGAACATCCCGAAATGACTTACTTTTTATACAAAATTATTCGACAATATGGCGTCTTATTCGTGTGGTTGGAGAAAAACATATTTTTTCTCTTGTGCATCATCCTGTTATACCGTATAGTATACTCAAACCGATTTTGTAACATATCTGGTGTTCTTCTCTGAATGTCATTTTTTTTTGCAGTGGTCTATTATGATATGTTTTTCGGACTTTTTCCACTGTCTAGAGTGTAAATCACACAACGTTCGGGAGTTTTTGTTCTACTCCCGTCTTCAGGTGTTCCTGGTTAGTCCTGAGAAGGACTTATATTCTACGTTTTTCTCCGTAAATTTGTGCTTCCCCCGGGGTTTGAACCCGGGACCGCTGATCGCTAGTCTGCCACTCTAACCACTAGGCCACCAGGGCGGTTGAACCGGTGGTTAGAGTGGCAGACTAGCGATCAGCGGTCCCGGGTTCAAACCCCGAGGGAAGCACAAATTTACGGAGAAAAACGTAGAATATAAGTCCTTCTCAGGACTAACCAGGAACACCTGAAGACGGGAGTAGAACAAAAACTCCCGAAACGTTGTGTGATTTACACTCTAGACAGTGGAAAAAGTCCGAAAAACATATCATATCTGGTGTATTCCTTCTTTCTATTATATAAGTTAATCGATTCATGGAATAGTGAAACTCCTTCAGTGCCCAGTTAATTGTTGAAATCTAAACCCACAAACCTGGCCATTCAATTAAACATTTTTGTCGTATGACTCGAATCGTTAATGTGCAATATTGATCGATCCAATTACAAATACGTTTTTTTTGAGCAGCCGTTAACACCTGCCTTCGATAACCAGCTGATAGTTTATTTACATTTCCAATTGCTTTCACCATGTATAAATTGTATTTCATTATTTGTCAAATGCGATTCCTATTTGTTAATACCTGTCAAAATTGTATCAAATGTATTTCCCTTTTACAATCAAACTACTAAATATTTATTTAAATTAACTTACAAACACTTTATGGTTATACAGGGTGTTATGGAAATGGGTGCAAATATTTTAGCCCGTAATAGAACGCTCTAAACTCAACAGTTTTTTTTATCATTTTTTCGAAAATGCTCTCAAAAGTCAAAACTGAGTTAAAATCCCAAACAATTTTACTCTAAAAATGTATACCCTCCTATGGAGTAAGATTTTCAATGCTACAAGCAACAGAAAATCTCTTTTAAATATAAAACTGCATAGGTGCTGATAAAGACGTTGCGGAACATCTGGTTACTAACCTACCTCAATAATAATTCAAGCAAATCATTGACCACATTTTACATTAAGTCATCAATAATGAAAAATTGCATTCGGCCAGTAACAAATAACAATAATTAATCATTTATTTTTCAATTTTAAGCTGATAAGAACATATATTACACTTTGATCTTACAATTAGCCCTAAGCCATGGTGTAAAGAATACAAGGTGAAACCAGTGATGGTGAAACGCTCCCGGGATGGGCAGTCGTTCAGAAAATAGAGGGGAGATGTCAACCAATCCCCGATGGTCCTGCTCAGGAAATCCATCACGGCCGCGATCATGGTGTAACCATGGTTGCGATCGTATATGTTGCTGGCACTGTCAGTCGATGTCAAATTCGAGGTTAGCAGGTTACATTTTGCGTCAATCTGACACCAACTGACGCAAAACCTAACCTCGAATTTGACATCGACAGCGTCTTCAACAATACACTTCAGTACTACCAATCGTGCCATTTGTCGGACCATGTCCTATTGGTTGAATTTGAGGTCCGCCCACATTCTGCAGAACGTTACACCTTGTATTCTTTACACCATGCCTTAAGCCAAAAAGCGATTATGAAAGAAAAATTGATTTGTAGGTGTAATTAATAATGTACCTACTCACTTTGCAGCAGATGCTCAAAATGATGCCCTTCGCTGTCAATGCAGACTTGAATTCGTCGTGCCATCGAAACTAGTGTTCTTGAAGTCATTTCCTGATTTTGGCGAATTATGCCAGCAACAGCATTTACACGTTCCGTCAGTTCTTCAATTGTATTAACGTATAAGATCACCATGTCTGTTAACTCAGAATTGGTATAATTCACCATTTTGGCACACTCAACAACTGAATTTCGAACGACATGTGTGATATCCAACGCGGTAGTGTTTAAACTGACACGATGAACCACGTAACGCATTTCTTGTCACAAAAAATACGATAAGATTGTTTTGCTTGCTAAAAACACCTTTTCTTTTTCATTTATTATTTTTGATGTTTCACTGCTACACCTGATACATCGAACGTCTCGTCAAAATCAAAGGAGGAAAAATATTTAAAAAAAAATGAGATTTCGAAAAATTGTTAGAAAGAAAACTCAGAATGACGAGTTCTATTAGAGATTAATATATTTGCACTCATTTTCCTAACACCCTGTATAATATATGTACCATTATGAAATACCCATTCTAAATTAATTAAGAAATCATTCCTTTGTTGAAATCATGAAAAAGGCATTAGCAGACGAAACAGTCGAAGTTAAAGTAAATGGAATACCTATCAACAATATAAGATATGCTGATGATACAGTACTAATAGCCACTAGTCTAGAAGAGTTACAGACAATAGTGAATAAAATAACAGAAACAAGTGAAGAATATGGACTAACCCTCAACATAAAGAAAACTAAATTTATGATAATAACTAATAAAGGGATACAAAATAATGGAAACATATATATATACATGTTGAAACTATAGAGAAAGTGGGGAAATACAACTACCTAGGTACAATTATTAATAACAACAATAACTGCTCGGACGAAATAAAAGCACGAATAGCAAAAGCCAGGTCAACTTTTATCAAAATGAATAACGTTTTATGTGGAAGAAACCTCAATTTCGAATAAAAAATAAGATTAATCAGATGCTATGTAATATTAGTGTTATTCTATGGAATGGAGACGTGGACATTAATGAAAATAGACAGCAAAAAGTTAGAAGCGGCTGAATTGTGGATGTATAGAACAGTATTGAAAATACCCTGGGTGGACCGAATAACGAATGCAGAAGTAATGAGAAGATTACACAAAGAAAAAGAAATTATCATTGCCATCAAGAAAAGAAAACTACAATACCTGGGACACATTATGAGAGGGGAGAGATACCATTTATTTCAAGCAATAATACAAGGAAAATCCAAGGGAAAAGAAGCGATGGAAGAAAACGCCACTAGAAATTTAAGAGAATGGATCGACTGTAATACGAAAAATTTTTTTAGATCGGCTATCTCAAAAGTTCGCATAGCAATGATGATTGCCAACCTTCGAGACAGAGACGACACCTGAAGAAGAATTCCTTTGTAAACAGTCACCCAGGTAAGACTCCATATGACGGGCTTTATAGCTCAGTGGTTAAGCATTTTGGCTACTGATCTAAGGGTCGAGAGTTCGATCCCCATCCCGACGAGGTTTTTAAATAATAAAAAATGCGGATGAAAGCCTCTACATAATGCCATCATTCGGAAATGATGTAAAGCCGTGGATCCCATGTTACCACGATTTGTGTCTACGTATATGATTACGTTAAACGAATACAATAATTGAGTATCGTCTGTATATGTATGTGATTTGCCATGAACCAATGAGTGAGCTAAATTACTTGTATATATTATGAACAACAGAGGCCCTAGTAATGAGCCTTGGGAGTCTATAACAACACCCATGAAGATAATAGATATTAACGATACAAGTTTGATTATGAGCATCTTAATGAAACGAGTTTGATTGCCAAAACGACGGGGTGAGCTGAGTTTTTGCGGCAATCAAACGAGTTTCGTTAAGTCAATATTTTATCTTCATCAATAAATTCTGGTCCAATGTATTTTTTTATATAAAAAGAGTGCGGTAATAAAACTCTTAACGATACTAAAATTAATTTGGTTAATAGTCTATAACAACAGCGATGAAGCTAAATAATTTTACGATATTATCTGTCCAGCACAGTAAGAAGCGTACTTTTTATGCTTTCCTTTAGTTCCTCCTGTACAACAAGCTTTTCTAAGTAGTTACTCCAATTGATTCCTAAAATGTTTCCGGTGAGATTTCGGCCACACTGTACAAATCCAAATCATTTTCAATTTCAATAAGTAAAGCGATGTTATTGTTGGTTTTGAAGGAGTCATAGTCATTGTCAGTGTTTGAACTTTCAGAAAACTTTATATCTGCTCAAATGTGTTTGTTGTTTTTAAAACATAATTTGAAAAATACAAAAAATTAAGGGTAAACAACAAAAAACATCAACTTCAGAATATCATGTCAATATGCATGTTTGTCGTCCGATACGGACAAGTAGATCATATCATCAATTAAGTTTATTGAATATTAGTTGTCAAATGTATTACACCTTTTATCAAAACAATTTCCATTTGTGTCAATTGAGTTTCCCTTCACACATCTTTCAAACATGGATCGTGCAAGAAGGCGACACAGCAAAATGTTTAACTGAACGGCCAGGTTTTGCGAGTTTCGATTTCGACAATTTACCGGGCACTTACATACTAGAAAGAAGAAATACACCAGATGTGATACAAAATCGCTTTGAGTACTTGAATACGCTATACAGTATAAGAGAATGATGCACAAGAAAGAAAAAATATGTTTTTTCTTCAAACGGCAGTAAAATATGGCATTATACTGCTGGATTGATGATGCTAAACTGTCACTTTATTGCCAAGCGGCAAATAATATTATCTGCCGCTGACGAGCGGCAGATATAAGATATTATCTGCCGCTGACAACTTTATTTGCCGCTCGTCAGCGGCAGATAATATTATCTGCCGCTGACGAGATCAAGTAATTTTCTTCGAATTTTGTTCACAAAGTTGTAAATAATTTGTTATAAAAACGTTTGAAGAAAAAGTACTATTATGTTATTCGGAGCAAATGTATCTTTATGTGGCTCGGCTGTACGTATCTGCCTCGCAAGCTCGGCAGCCTCGCCACATAAAATAAAACTTTTGCTCCTAATAACATAATATACTATTATGGATGAATTTGGAGTTCAAGTCTACTTAAGAGTATCTTCTGGTAGATCCGTTAGAAATATACCAGTGCATTTACGGAAGCTGAGATAAGACCTCGAAATGATTCTATTACAGCAGCAATGAATATAAATTCGTTGTATGTACAGTCGCGGAATTAAAAATCCGGACATTTAAAATGATTCAGTGTATATCTTACTTTACTTTACTTATCACGTTACCTGGTGAAATAGTCAAAGTCAAAATAATTACTCGTATATGACAGCATGCCTCATTGTTTAACTGTCAATTGCTAACCTAGAAACGCAAAGCCCAATTTACATAACCCAAAAATTGCAAAAATCCTCTATAAGACTCGTCCGGATTTTTAATTCCGCGACTGTACATATTTTAAATACAAGATGTACCCTACAATGCAAATCGCACTCAGTGCGATAATGCATATTATCCCACTCTTTATACCGGGTGTCCTAAGAGTCTGCAAAGCGGCAATCAAACGAGTTTCGTTATGTGCCATAAGCAAACGTGTACTGTTCAATATTTTATCACTTATAATTACACGAGACCTTTTTTTGTCGAAGTAAACTTGATATTTTAATGAGAATTTCTTGCATGGAAATTTAACGAAAAAAACTGCCTCCGAAAAAATTACGAGGTCGAAGGACGAGTAATTTTTTCTGGCAGTTTTTTGAGTTGAATTGCCCAAAAGCAAGGAAACCCGAATTATAAATGTTAAGTTTACTTCGATAAAAAAAGCTTGAGTGTAATTCGATATGACAATTTAATGAATACATATTTAATTTACATATTAGGTAATTTAGAAGTCACTAAATTAACAAACAAGGCACAAATTATTTTAGAATTAGACCGTTTTAAAAGTTAGGTTCCGTTTTGTCGCTGGAAAAGTTAGGGCTAACTTTTGCCGCTGTCATAGTGACAAAAAATCCGCGGCTTATGGGATTTTTAGTGTATGCATTAAATTGTCTTCATTAATAAACTCTGGTTCAATGTATTTTTTTTATACCGGGTGTCCTGGATACGGCTGCATATCTCGAAAAATAGATCAGGAAACGAGAAAACACGCATTTAATATTTTCAAAAAAGCTATCAAATGATACCGAAAATGACCCCCCCCACACACCTCCCCTGTGGGTGGGGCGATGGGCAACTTTAAAATCTTAGATAGAAACCCCACTTTTAATTGCAGATTCGCATTCTACGCTAAAAACTACGTAAGTTTTGTCCTAATTTTTTTTCCTCTGATAGATGGCGCTGAAATCGCAAAAACTGACATTTTTCGCTATTTTCGAGAAACGTACATCGGATCGAAAAACAAACAAGTGGTTTAGGTTCGAAATTTATTCATTTGATTTAATTAATTGATTAATTAATTTTTAGTAACTTTCCAAATGTATTGAATTGTAAATGAAATTTAAATTTCATCAAAGAAAAATACGCAATATATTATTTCATCGCGGTGCTGGATTTAGGTGAGTCCCCTCGCCTCTCACCATAGGGGTGCTGCATTTAGGTGAGTCTCCTACTTAATTAAATGTTCAAATTGCTCACCTCCAGCTACTTGCGATTTCAACGCAATCTATTAAGAGTTAAAAGAAATTTCAGACAACACTTACGTAGTTTTTACCGTACTATGAGAAATTTGCAATCAAAGGTGGGGGTTCCTATATAAGATTTGAAAGTTTCCCCCTGCCCCACTCATAGGGGTGGAGGTGGGGGAGTCAATTTTGGTATCAATTGATAGCTTTTAAAAAAATATCAAATGCGTGTTTTTTCGTTTCCCGATCCAAAGCGTATTTTTCGAGATATTCAGCAGTTGCCAGACTTTAGGAACGCCCGGTATAAAAAAATACATTGAACCAGAGTTTATTGATGAAGATAAAATATTGCACAGTAAATGTTTGCTTATGGCACATACCGAAACTCGTTTGATTGACGCTAAACTCCACTTACCGCCTCGTTTTGGCAATCACACTCGTTTCGTTAAGATGCTCATAATCAAACTTGTATCGTTAATATCTATATACGTGTATATTGAACAAATACTGTTAAACAAATAAACATATAAGTGACGTGAATCCTTCAACGCAGCAAATAGTAAAGTATGATCAAACTTGATTTTCATCTAGTACCGTATGATCGAAAACTTTCAACGTCTAGAGGCTGTGGGTTTTTTAAATTAAATTTATGTTGGCAGTGATGAGTAAAGCTGCTTAATAATATAACATATATAATTTTGACAGATAAACTTACTTTTACAGGATGTTTAATGCCGAGTACTAGGTGGTTCTGTGTAAGGAAAATGCAGCAAATCATTTTGAATAGCTGTAGTTGATTTTGTTACTAACATTTTTATGTATTCAACAACAATGTATGTATTTGTATAAATGCCAATCCTGACATAACCTTAAACTGACAGATATAAAATTCCAATGTGACTTTTATTACCACGACTGTCAACAATAGCTATATTTATGCAACAAGTGCTAAAAGTCGACGTTTATGTACGAGACATGAAAATTATGAAACGAAGCCGAAGGCTGAGTTTCATAACATGTCTCGTGCATAAACGACTGCTTCTAATAGTCCAAGAGCCAGCAACGGGTTTGCTTACAGTATTTTTAACAAGTCTGTAACTGTTATGGAAGGTCCCTTTGAATATACTGAGAAGGGAACTCGAAGTCTGGCAAGCCTGTGGTGGTGGTTTTGGCCCCATTGCGTCCTTGAAGGATGGAAAAAAATAATAAGAAAAATGTATAATAACAAGTCTGGCTCTTTGCTATGTTAAAGTAATCATATCTTATGTAAGTAAAAATATTGACAGACGCTTTCGCCGGTGGTAAGTTTACCCCAGATTCACATAAAGTTGCATAATAAACTTAACCATTTACTGTAAAATATCGAGAGATCCAAAAAAACGGATCCTCAGCGGGCTGTGGAAATTCAAACGTGTCAATAATAAGTTGGTGGCACTGTAAGTCTGTCAAATTCGAGGTTACCAGGTTAGGTTTTCTGTCAGTTTTGACACAAACTGACGCAAAATCTAACCTGCTAACCTCGAATTTGACATAGACTTACAGTGTTACCAACATATTATTCCTAGGTTTTGTGTCAGTTTTGACACATTATTTTTTTCCGCCCTTTAAGGGCGCAAGGGGGCTAAAACCACCACCGCAGGCTTGCCAGACTACGAGTTTCCTTCTCAGTATATTCAAAGGGACCTTTCATAACAGTTACAGACTTGTTAAAAATACTGTAAGAAATCCGTTGCTGGCTCTTGGACTATAAAATCAAGCTTTCCGCCTTGTTGACGTACAGTCGTGTGCAAATAAATCTGGGACAATGGTTTTTTCATATGTAAATTGAGTTAAGATTTGAAGCATATCTCCATGGATTTCCTGCTATCAGAAAGAGCTACATTAAACTTTGACAAGTAAATGAAAATGTAGCTCTTTCTGGTAGCAGAAAATCCATGGAGATATTCTTCAATTCCCAACTCAACCTACATATGAAAAAACCATTGTCCCAGATTTATTTGCACACGACTGTACGTCAAAAATTGATTGTTTTGAATCAGTTCATCGCGGCAGCCGTCATACGTAAGTATATAATCGTGAATCGTAATACATAGCAACATACATAAATTTTAAATAAACTTTCATGATTATATACTTAAGTCGGCTAGTGGTCAGCTATTTGAAAACGTCAAAGTTGACAGCTGTCACTGTGAATTTGATTTAAACCTTTTTTCGCGATTTAAAGTTACTTGTGCTTTATTTTGTGTATTGTCGGTGTTTAAGTGTCAAGAAAAATAAGAAATGGGCGATAAAATATCCAATTCTGATGTAAAAACTTACACGTCGCTGGAAATTTAGAAATGGCAAAAAACACCAGTTTAAACTAAAATTTTACAGTCGTAGGAAAAATGTTGTATGCAACACGAGCGAAAACTGCATTAGGCGTTCGCTCGAGTTTTGTCGGACCTCGCTTCGCTCGGCCCGAAACTTTCGAACTCACGCCTAATGCATCATTTTTCGCTCTAGGTACATAAATAACTATTAGCACGCGTTGCATACAATATTTTATATACGACCTTAATTTTACTGTTATTAATCCATAAATATCGATTTAACAAAGGTTTGCATATACGACACTTCTAATTTATGTCATAATAAACAGTAGGCCATGCCTCGCGGGCGAATGTTTGCGAAGCTAGTACTGTCAAGGTCAGTTACGAAATGTAATTATTTATACTCCACATCTGACTGTATTCATTACATAACGCTTTAATTATTTCAAAAACACTTTACCTGTAACGCAAGAAGCAACTAGAATAACTTTACTTCACTTCCAGTTCGAAATTGTAGTTTTATAACCTCACTTCACTTTTAGCACATGGGCTAAAAGTAAACAGCTGATTTCTTTAACCACGCTAAACTATAAAACGTCACTTTTAGTGAAAAAAGCTAGCGCTAATAGGCCTACTTTTAGTAGTGGTCGTAGATTAAATTTTTTGCCAAATAATTCCACAGCCCTCTAGACGTTGAAAGTTTTTGCTCATACTGTACCTGACTATGAAATAGTTCCTAATAGTACCTTAGTTCCTAATTTATGTCTGCAACGTTTATACTTAAATGTGAAAGTATTCCATAGCCATATACTAGATAAAAGGGTCCCGGGTGGTGTAACTTGAACAAGCTTTCACATTCGATCAGCAGAGTTAAGCAACGCTCTCTCTGGTCAGAACTTGGATGGGAGTTCCATGGCTGCATCTCTCGGCGCCTCGTGATACGGCTGTCAAGGAAATAGGTGGTCCCGGCGGTCATAACAACATCATGACAGTCGTTAGTGGGGTTGGAAGTCCCCATAAATGCACAGCGACGCCTATAATTGGCCGAACGGCTGTTGGCTGAGTGCGAAATAAATTTAAAAAAAAATTAAAAATAATTTTTGATTATACTATACAGAGTGATTCATAACTGATTGAACAAAATGAACAGGCATGTACAGCATCATGTTCTGGTTAAAAAATGCGGAATAAAATTTTTGCCGATCGGCTTTTGTTCCGAGTTATTCGACCTCAAAGTTTCCGGTTATAATTTTAATTTTTAACTTAATAATACTAGGCCATGATTTATGTGACATAAAAAGTTGAAGTTGACATTTAATAAACTTTTTATGTCACATAATTCATGGCCTGGTATTATTAAAGTTAAAAGTTAAAATCATAACCGGAAACTTTGAGGTCGAATAACTCGGAAACAAAGGCCGATCGGCAAAAATTTTATTTCGCATTTTTTAACCAGAACATGATGTTGTACGCGACTGTTCATTTTGTTCAACCAGTTATGAATCACCCGTATAGTTATTATTTTTATTATTGGAATATAGTAAGAAATTTTATTTTTTAAACATTACATCAGTCAAGTGACCTCCTTCTCGTTGTTGGCACTCTTGAAGCTGTTCTTACCCTTTCAACATTTTCAAGTATGCGTACAGAACGAGTTTGTTGTTTTTTGCTTTTTATTTGGCACATGAGGCAGTAGTGCGAAACTTGTGTACCCACTTTTTAATTGTTATTCGACTAGGAACTGCATCTTGTGGGTTTAAATAAAAGTAACGACGAAATAAATGCTGGGTGGTTACAACAGAATTGTTATTTTAAAATAAGCTTCAACCGCAAAAGATCGTTGAATATTTGACCAATGCTCTATATTCACAGCTAAACTGACATTTCTCGCAAACGCTTTGACAACTTTCTTAAATTTCCATATATCGCGAAAGCATGGCGATTTGATTTAAATTTATATCGCATTATATTATGAAATGAATTAACTTTAAAAATGGATACGTCATTCTGCCGGACCCTGTATTATTAAAGTTAAAAATTAAAATTATAACCGAAAATTTTGAGGTCTAATAACTCGGAAACAAAAGCCGATCGGCAAAAAATTTATTTCGCATTTTTTAACTAGAACATGATGCTGTACAAGCCTGTTTATTTTGTTCAACCAGTTATGAATCACCCTGTATATGTCAGTCATAATAAGGACGCGAGAAAAATAAATAGGCGACAAATACAAATTTCAAATAAACGTTATGATGAGTTAGTTTTGTTATGATCTGGTGAATTTAATTTTCTTTTCGTGGCGGGTTGGCGACCCTGATGTGAACTCCCGCTCTGTAAGAAAACGAACTAAATAGCGAGCACGTTGCTTCAGGTTTCGTTTAACTGCACGTGTAACCGTGTAAGCGTTTCCTCTTGTACTAATTAAAACAGAATAGCAAAGGCGACTACGTTGATGTGCTTATAAGCGATCTCAGTGTAATGTATGTATGAATGTTAAAAAATCACTGCATGTAGAAACGTTTTTATTTTGCAGACGCAACTAATACATACATCCAACTAATCCATTTAAATATTTCAAAAATCGTTCCCAATGGCAACCAGCGTAGATCTCTTAGTGAGATTTGCAAAAAGGGCCCAACAGGATGAAGATTACTATGCGATGGTTGCAGCTATGAAGGCAGCAGTCCAGAAGAACATGCCACTGAGCGATGAGGAAAGAAGGCTCTTCGGCGTAGCTTATAAAAATTTAGCGATGCATATTATAGCAAGATGGAAGGTCGCATACATCCCTAGATCAAAATATAATGAAATTCTATAAAACAAGCCTCGAACTAGAGCTCCATCGAACCTTCTATGAAGTACTCACCCTCCTGGTTAAGTACTTACTCCCCAAGGCTGTCCATCCAGAGCATAAGGTATTCTATATGAAAATGCGGGCAGATTACTGCCAATTCTGGGCGGTAATTGTGACAGGAGATCTAAGGGCGCAGATGGTGGCAGCTTCAGAGGATGCCTACAAGGAGGCCTCTAAGATTGCTAGAGCTCACCTGGGTGCTGAACATTTCCTCACGGTGATGGTTGCCCATAATTTATCGCGTTTGTACTATAAATTTTTAGACGATCCCAATCGGGCCATTCAGGTGCTTAATCAGGCCGTGGATGAAGCAATCGCAGTACTGTGGCCTGAAGTACTATGTAGTGTAAATAACACACTACACACTACTGTGTAATAACTTGTTGGTATGGAAAAATACTCGTCAGCAGGACACCGAATAGTTTAAAAATATATTACTTTTTTGTTATTCTTAGATTCTTTTGTTTTGTTATTGCACTGATTAGAGTGACGTATGGAATGTGTATGTCTAAATAATTATTTATTTGCATTTACATACACTTTCTAAAAACTTTGCTCTTGATAATAGACAATAGATAGGTATGTAAGTTGCTGATTAGGTGTGATAGAAAATTTCTGTTTCAATATTTCTATAGGTAACCAATTCTTACTGTGACTAAATATCTCTTCAGAAATTGTCTTTCATTTGCCTATTTACTTGTTTTAAAGATGTACAGCAGTTTTTGTAATTCAAGATTAAAGCTAACTCGTATTTGTGCTCTACTTCAGTCATTGCCCTTTAAATTATTCTCTTGTACGTACCACAAAATTTGTTAAAATGACATTAACATCATGGTTGATAACGGATATCGTATTTCTGAGTCCTTTAACTTTGGTATATTTATTTGTCTTTCTAAATAGAAAAAAAAACGGACTTTTAGGTAGAAAAGACTGGAAAGATATACCTATTGGTAAATTTAACTACTTTATATTTCCATCTCGCACAGCTTAGCCAATATACAGGGTGTTCCCTGAGGTAATTCTGAACAAAAAATATACACTTTAGGTCAATTCCTTATATCTTGAGATATCGATAAATGACAAAATGTGTATCAATTAATGTAAATTTACGTATAGAGAGAGATAAGTAAGCTAGATAAAATGACATTTGTTGATAAGTAAGAACTGTCAAAGTAAATCATTAATTAACAATCGTACCTAGAACCATCCTGGACGGTGGATAGGAAGAGAAGGCCTTGTACTATGACCTGCACGTTCTTCTCATCTTTTGCCATTACACTTTCTTTTGGGGTTTTTTTAAATCTCGTGTTTACAATAACGGCAAGCCACGCACGCGAGAGGATTTGATTGCAAGAATAGTTGAGGCAGTAGATTCTCTACGAAATGAACTCGCAGATATTAACTGTCAACAAGGTAGGGCTCAAAGACTAGGAGTATGTTTAGAAAGTAGTAGAATTCGAGCAATTATTGTAATATTAGTTTTTATAAATTTTGTGATATTTCTTAATTAAATACGTAAATTTACATTAATTCATGTAATTTTTTCTTTTGTCGATATCTCAGGAACGGAAAGGAATTAACCTAAAGTGCATGCAATATTTTTTTGTTCTGAATCACCTCTAGAACACATTGTGTAAGTTTGTCGGTTACCTCAGAGAACACCCTGTATTAATTAAATAATGTATCCCTGTTTTAGACCGCTGTTTGTGTGATTTCCTTCTGTATGTTTATGGACAGGGTTATTATAAGAAAAAGAAAAACAATAGAAAAAAATCTGAAGAGTTTCTTAAATGGGATTGAGTAAGTCCATTTTAAGCCAAATTTGCATATTTCTCCATATTTGGAAACTGAAGTAATGACGTCATCAATTTTTTTCCGGAAATATACCTATATTTTGACATATTTAAAAACAGCTCATTTTTCTGAACACTTTTTGTGAAGAAAAAAATTTGCTATCTTCTTCCGTTAAAAAAATCTGCAAATTTGAAAAAAAAGTATTAACAAAAATTTGCTTATAATTTTTTAATGGAAAAAGATTGCAAATTTTTTTCTTCACAAAATGTGTTCAGAAAAATTAGCTCTTTCTAAATATGTCAAAATATAGGTGTTTCTGGGAAAAAAAAATCGATGACGTCATTACTTCAGTTTCCAAATATGGAAAAATATGCAAATTTGGCTTAAAATGGACCTTACTTAATTCCATTTAAGAATATCTTTTTCAGATTTTTTCTATCGTTTTTCCTTTTCTTATAATAGAGGCGAGACATCGAGTTTCGCTCACTCTGTACATGCTTTTCAGGACTACGTGTATGTATCATTGGAAGCATAGAAAAGTTAACGACTCCTGCATACATTTTATGGTATATTTTTAGTGTTGTGATACTGACTAATAAGCATTGAGGTAAGATCTAATACGCGCCAAGCATACTATACTAAATTTCAAACATGAATGCAGTAGATGGCGCTCTAAACTCAAACAAGTAGAGAGTACTGCCATCACCCAGCTCTGTAGAGTAGTGGTTATCACATCTGCTCAGCATTCGGGAGATCGCGGGTGGGGTTGTAAAGGCAACCAGAGGGTTGTTTATATTTAGTAGTAACAAAATAACTTGAATCAATAATCTACAACAAATAGGCACGTTAAACGTTAAATTTCCATTAATTGGGAAAAATAATAATTGATGATTTGATACGTCGTAGCAATATAGTATTCTCTACGATCAAATTTGACTTTAAGTCACAAATATTATTCAAGTATAAAATTCAAGATAGTTTGATTCCATTTAACGTGGTATATTACTACGAAGCCAGTAAAACCAGTGAAAGTGAGTGTTGTGGTATGCTGTTGAGCTGTCTATCCAAATAATGGACGTTTCAAAGAGCTACAATGAGCTTTGATTTGGTCGGGAACAACCCAAGGAGGTGTTTGCTGGCTAGAATTGATCCAGTTAGGAGCTGAGATAGAGTATTCATGTACAAGACAGACAATTAGAAGGTTAGTGCCCATTTCTTATGAAATATTAAGAAGTTATATAGTAAGTTTGGTGCGGCAAATCATTAAGATAATTGTAATTATATTTAGAAATTAATTTAGAAGAATTATTTTTATAAATGCGATAGTGATTCGAGTACTCGATGTTTTTTGACCATTATACGTATTTTGAAATTTACTTCTTCGAATTAGGTTATTTTTAGAATTTTCATTTAAACTAAGTTTGGACATATTTAATATTCGATTAAATTGTTTTTGACAATTTGTATTTTATTTTGTAAGTAAGATCAAACTTCTTTGTGTTACTAACAAACTAAAAGTACGAATTTAATTTTGTGAAGTACCTGAAACGTATATTTGATTCATAAAATCAAATAGTTATTATATATTGAAAGTAATTCAGTCTTTAACTACAAGAGAAAGTTGTTAGTTAAAGATTAACCCATTCAGCTGGGATTTATGAGTCCCATTGTTTGTAAAGCTGACTAGTCGAGGCTTTAAAAAACAATAATCAAGTGACATCATTCTAAATGTCAAATTGATTTATGAGATACGTTAACGCCGATTTATTACATTAAGAAGTAAGGTAAGTACATAAGTGAGCTATACCTGATAGTGTTTCTTTTTGATATTTAGAAAAAGGGTATATTTAATTTGATATGAAATAGTGCTACAAAGAGAGATATTACATTTTAACTTACAATTTGGGGTTTGATATTAATTGTAATAACACCGCGAGAAGGAGTTATATTACAAATTTGACACCGCAAGTGGGGCTAGATATATAACAAGGCTAGAGTGGTATATTACAAAGTCTATGTCAAATTCGAGGTTATCAGGTTAAGTCTTGTTTATTATTTGACAGACTTTTAAAAATTATAATAGGAGATTAATTAAAGTCAAGTGTTTGTTAAATTTGCATAATTAATATTATACTAAATAAAAATCATTAAGTCGTAAATAGTTTAATATTAAAAAAAAACGTTTCGCACAATTAAAATTGGCTTCATCAGTTTACGAATTATAAATGCATTATGTTGAAGGGATAAATTGGAAAATTTAGAAATCTGAAAAGTTATAGAGAAAAATAAGTTAGCGAACACAAAAAAATTTCCTCAAATATGTGTACTTACTGTTTATTACATTACTGGAGAACAAAATATCTTAATCATTACGACTTTTTTTAATTTTTTATTAAAGTATGAATAATTAGTTAATTAAAATTTACGTTTTAAATATAAGAAATTGTTAAATATACACACAATTAATATATTACTAGCTTTCATGTTTGGAAAATGCAAGCTGTCTGAGTTTATTAGATAAATAATGCAAGGTTACATACAAATATTTGCATTTTATCAGTAAGTACGCAGAAGGCTTAAAAATGGAAATGCATACGTTCTATTAAAGCAGGGTAGTACTAAGTGAAAATTTGAAAAATTTTTACTATACAAGGCAATTTTAGCAAAAGAAACATATTATTTAAGAAATGTGCTTTTTGATATTTTATTTGAATAAATTATGATAAACGGAACTTGGATTGTCTATATCAGTTCTATAATTAACTACAGTTGGACTTTTTTGTATTTCGATCATTTCCAAGCATAATCTCTTTTTTAGATTGTTCTCCTTATGTAAGATTGTTGGTTTCTTAAAATTAAAATTGTAATAGTTTTCGTTGGCATGGTCAGTTAATGCAGTTTTTTGGTTAGATGGTGAAGCTCTATTAACTTTTATAGAGTATTTGTGTTGCGTTAATCTATTTTTCAGTAGCTGCTTTGTTTGACCGATATAAGTGGAAGTACAATTGCTACAATCAATCTGATACACCACTTCAGATTGCATGTTTAGTTGGGTTTTATCCTTAAGGTTTGTAAAAAACATTTTACCTAAAGTATTGTTGTTGTTATATGCTATTTTGAAATTGTATTTGTTAAGCTCTTTTTTGATTTTTTCAGCAAGCTTGGGAATGTATGGGATTGAAATGTATTTATCTTGTGTTGTTATAAAGGAATTGTTAAATTAATTGCCTTTCACAGCTATGAAAACATTAACTTTACTAATAAAAGATAATTACTGCCTTTTAAACCAATTAAAACAGAAACTTATGCAAGATTACTTCAATAATTTTACAAATAAAAATATAATTATAAACTTTCTAGTAACAAAAGTTAAGCAAAACATAAATTTAAGAAATGCGTTACATACCAAATTAACCAAAAAAATCAACTCACTTTTAAACAAAAATCAAATGAATAATACATCCAAGACAAACCACCATTTAAACACAAATAATAGAAACTCAAACCACCAAACCAACAATAAAATTTATAATTTTGAAAACCCAAATTAATTTATTTACAATATGACTAATATAGAATTACCAGTAAATGTTGAAAATATTTTAAAATTAAGACCTAATTTCAATTATTGTAACCCAAAAAACAAACTTCCAATAGAAAATATAATTTGCAATATAGAAAATGGTATTACAGAAATGACACAAACTCAACAAAATTCAATACGTGCTAATATTTGTAACATTTTAACAAATCATAAAAATAATAAACATCAAAATCTTTAACTTTTGCACAATTAAAATATAACAAAGAACTAACAAAAATATACAAGACACTAAACATTTCTTTAATAAAAATAAAGAACTAATCATAACTTCAACAGATAAAACCCAAAAAACAGTAATAATGACAAAAACTGATTATCATAACAAAATGACAAATTTATTGAGTGATGTTAACACATATAAAAAAGAAGCAAAGGAGCCTACTCAAATAATTCAAAATAAAAACAACAAATTAGTAAAAAATCTATTAGATAATAATTACATTGACAACGTCTAATAACATATATAAAACATTAATATCACATAACGGACTTCCACCAAAAATATATGGGTTACCAAAATTACATAAAGAAAACATATCTTTAAGGCCAATAGTTGCTTCCTATATGAGCCCTACTTACAAGTAGTCTAAATAACTTTCAAAAATTTTAACAAATGTCACCACACTTAATAAATTTAGTATTCAAGATTCATGGAAATGCAAACAACACATTGATAATATCAAATTAAATAAAAACCGTAGCCTTTTTTCTTTAGATGTTGTTTCACTTTACACTAACATACCAATTGATCTTGCAATAGACACAATTAAAAACAAATGGAACAGAATTAAAAAACATACACATATCCCACTTATTAATAATTTTATTGAATTGATTGAGTTTGTCCTGAACACTACATATTTCACATATAATAATACAACATACTCACAAACTTTTGGTTGCGCAATGGGTTCTCCTATTTCATCTACTATAGCTAATTTTGTGTTGAAACAAATCAAAACAAAAATCCTTGAACAAAACAACGATTTTTCTCTTTATCTAAGATATGTTGATGATATCATTACCTATGGCATCTGACTTTATTAACATAACAAAATTTCCTTAATCTTTTTAATAACGTACATCCAATACTTAAATTTACAATAGAAAATGAAAATAAAAATGAATTTATAAACTTTTTGGATTTAACATTATACAGGCAAGCTAATAGAAATATTTTAACAAATTGGCATCGCAAAAATATAAAAACAAACCGATATTTAAATTTTAATTCAAACACTTCAATTAAATATGTATAAAACAAGTGTAATTAAGAACTTAATCGACAGAGCCATAAAACTCTCTTTTACACAACCTTGCATTATTTATCTAATAAACTCAGACAGCTTGCATCTTCCAAACATGAAAGCTAGTAAAATATTAATTGTGTGTATATTTAACAATTTCTTATATTCAAAATGTAAATTTTAATTAACTAATTATTCATACTTTAATAAAAAAAATTTAAAAAGTCGTAATGATTTTGTTCTCCAGTAATGTAATAAACCGTAAGTACACATATTTGAGTAATTTTTTTCGTGTTTGCTAACCTATTTTTCTCTATAACTTTTCAGATTTCTAAATTTTCCAATTTATCCCTTCAACATAATGCATTTATAATTCGTAAACTGATGAAGCCAATTTTAATTGTGCGAAACGTTTTTTTAAATATTAAACTATTGACGACTTAATGATTTTTATTTAGTATAATATTAATCATGCAAATTTAACAAAAACTTTACTTTAATTAATCTATTATAATTTTTAAAATTTAATTGAAAAGTCAAATTTAACATATTAGGTACTAAAAATTTGACAGACTGATGCAAAACCTCGAATTTGACATAGACTTACAGTCTTGTCAATTTCAAGTCAAATTTTAGGCATAATTCAGTCAGTTATTGCTGATGGGAGTAAACATGGCGGCGATGGCGGCATTTTCTCGGATCAAAGAATAGCAGTACTCTCCTATATATACGAGCCCAGGCTCATAATAGTTCGGCCAGCACACATTTTTGAGTAGGTGCTTTAATATAACGCGAAATCTATACAAATGGTGAAACATTTCAACAAAACTATTACAACTACAATAAAATATAGACTTTTAACTTATAAAAATTGAAAACTATATTTAATTTACATAACGGATAATCTTTGTATAACAAGGAATGTGGCTCAAGTCATAGATCATAATAGTTCGGCCGCTTATCATAATTGCCATGAAATCGAGCCCATTAGTAAAAACAAAACACTCGCTGAACAAATGAGCAAGGGGGCTGTCAATATTAGTTATTATTTCTTTTTAAAGCATAATGCCTCGTGGTAAGCCTTTAAGTAACGATTTGCGCTTGTCAATCATTAATGCTTATAAAAACAGCATTTCTGCACCTCGCATTTCAGTTTCGCACTCAGTGCAGCGTTCTACTGTTCAAGATATTATCAATTTGTATAGATCAACTGATGGAGTTGACCAAAAAACCAAACCCGGCCGACCATCTACAATTACGGAAGCAAATAGGAGAGCTTTACTTAGAATTGTAAAAACTAATAGACGGTCCAATACCAAAGAAATAATTGTTTTGTGGAGGGAAAGTACAGGCAAGGTCATTTTGTTGTCTACAACAAAGAGAGCTATCAGAAAAATAGGATACAAATCGTATAAGGTAACAATTATCCTTTTTTTGGGAGAAAATTGTCGGCAACTTATACTATTTTTCTGACAGGGAAAAGAAAAGCCATTATTGACGACATTACAAAAACGTAATAGACTGAAATGGGCTAGCGAACACCAAAATTGGACTCAAAGACAATGGGAAAGTATAATTTGGAGTGATGAGTCCAAATATGATGTTTGCATAGGTGATTCTCGCAAAAGAGTATTGCGGACATCCTCTGAGGTATATCATAATGATTGTCTAATAAGAAAAGTAAAGTTCCCAGAATCGGTCATGATATGGGGTTGTATGTCGGAAAAAAGTGTAGGCAAATTACATTTTATCGATGGAACAGTTAATGCGCAGAAGTACAAAGGGATTCTGGTAGAAAGCTTCTTACCATCAATTGCACAATGCGCAACGAATGACGGTGACTTTATATTCCAACAGGAGGGTGCACCGTGCCATACGGCAAAAATTATTGGTACGTGGTTCCACGACTATAACATCCCACTACTAAAATGGACGTCTTCTAGTCCAGATTTGTCTCCAATCGAGACACTTTGGCATAACATGAAGAAACAACTGCGAAAAAGTCCAGCACGTACAGTACCTGAATTAAGAGCTACCTTGCAGAACATATGGAATAATATTTCACCAGAAGAGTGTGCAAGACTTGTAAACACAATGCCTAGCAGAATTAAGGCGGTTATTGCTAATAAAGGCGATGTAACCCAATATTAAAATCAGGCCGAACTATTATGACCCATCAGTTGAGCCACATTCCTTGTTATACAAAGATTATCCGTTATGTGAATTAAATATAATTTTCAATTTTTATAAGTTAAAAGTCTATATTTTATTGTAGTTGTAATAGTTTTGTTGAGATGTTTCACCACTTGTATAGATTTTGCATTATATTAAAGCACCTATTCAAAAATGTGTGCCGGCCGAACTATTATGAGCCTGGGCTCGTACTGGCTCTGAAACTAAAGGCGCTTTCCTTTCATCCATGGGAACAGCTCGGAGCGGCTCCAAACTCTCGCGCACCTCGTTCCTTTCACAAGGGCGTTTAACCTCGGAGTCGCTCTGGGCTTATTTCCCCTTTCCTCTCAAGGACCAGCTCGTTGGTTGGGGCGCAAAGGCGAAATCATTTGAGGTTAGGTGCAACTTCTCCCTGGTTTTAGGTGCTATGCTAAATTGTCATCATTGAAATAAAGCCTCATCTTTGCGCATGAACAGAACTTTTAGCTATAGGAATGTTATTTTTTTTGTAATTGTTAGGATTTTGAATTTGTTAAATTTTATTAATTAAACATTTTATTAAACGCTTTCCATTTCAAATGAAAATGAATTTCAGCGAGTTTTTGTTACTGTTCAGCACCAAACAAAAATTTCTCAAAATAACGTTTTAAGGTTATGTGACTGTTTAAAACTTTTGGCGCGCGCTAGATGTGCGCTATGCCGCTAAATCGCGTTCCATTCACGAGCAGCACCGAGCGACTCGGGCTTCTAGCCGTCGGAGTTTGATGCACGCGAAAGGAAAGCAGCTTTAAGTAGAGATCCTGTATATAGGTTACTAAGAGTTGAGAAAACAGCGGGATACATTTTGATTGTTTTGAATCACATTTCACAAGGCATGTGTGATAAAAGTGCCTTTTTACACATTTTGTAACATGCTATCACCGATAGTTTCACACATGCAAATTTAAATTTTACTAATCGTCGGTTCTAGAGTTCCTAAGGATGATCAATACTCTGAAAACTCTCCCATCAAAGGCAAAAGTTAGCAAGATTGGTTCCTATAACCTCTTTACTTGACATATGTCAAATGTCTAATTTGGATAAAAAATGTATGTCAAATCAGGCTGTTTGTCCAACTCTTAGTAAACTATATACAGGATCTCTAAAACTAAGTAGAGTCCCTCTATATAAAGAGTTGGGACATGTATAATCCGTTTACGACCTTTTTAGGACAGAGTTGGCTATGATTTTTTCTTTTCATGTTGGACAAACTGATTCGGTGATGTAGCGGATGCAACTTTTTTTTAATGTCAGTGTCTGTTCGTCATTTGCTTGCCACCGCATTGCCAGATTTATTATTTTAATATTCGTAAGAAAGTAAATGATTTATTAAGTGTGTAATAGTATTTTACATGATACGTGCGGAAACAAGAATTTTGGGAACGAGTAGCGCGGTTTGATATGCGAGTGCGTGTAGCGCACGAGATTCGCATGCGCTACAAGTTCCCATTACTTGTTCCCGCACAAGACATGTACCTATGCTATTTTTTGCACAACTGCTAAAAGTAAATCATATTTTAATATGAATTTATTTCGATATTCTTCGTAAAAGATATAGTTTGACATTTCATATGTCGGTAATGTAGGTATCTAGCTAAGTAGTTGTCAGTTCTAACAAAACTTTTAAATTGATTGACTTATATGCGTTTGTTGCAATAGATATAATCATTTTACGTTTACTACAAAATAAAAAGTTACTTTACCAGTGGCAAAATTCGTCGACGTACCTCGGTGCTATTTAATAACAGCTAGAAATGCAGGGTGTAGCGACATCGAAACTCTACCACGGCCAACTAAATTAATTTAGTTGGCCGTGACTCTACGAACATCGGCGATGCGTAGCAAACATTTCTGTCAAATGGCGCTGTAGGTATTAATTGTCAGATCTTAATTTAATATTTTTTTGAGGTTATTTTAAATATTTTGAAGTAAAAATGGCAGTAAATTACATTTTCTTTATATATCTTTAATATTATAGTAATTATTTTATTATGGAATTATCAATTAGCCTGAGAAAAAACGGTGCGTAAATCACGCACGCGTGTGTCAAAGTAGTAGAATGACCGCAAAGAAGGCGTTTCCGTGATTCAATAGAGTGCGCGAAAACGTGGTTTGTACGCAAGGAGTGCAAAAAAATAATTTTAATTTCTGTCAAAGAAAAAGTCAAAATGCCCAAAATAATTTTGTTACAACAAAAAATTTCCATTAAACGATGCTACTTTTAATTTAAAAAGAACAGACTAGATTTAAAAGAACACGAGTTGATGTCGAGACTAGAGAGAGACCCGGCAACAATGTACCTATTCAGCAAATATAACCTTAAACTGAAAACAACCTAACCTAACACAAAAAGTGTCAATTTCCATTAGGGAGTTTAGTTGCCACAGAGGTACTGCCAACAAACTTACTATACCTTTTCAACTTCAAATTGGGACTAATCAATTTCAAAATGGGAATACACAATTTCAAAATGAAATAAACAATTTCAATTTGAGAATAAACAACTTTAAATTGGCACTAATCAACTTCAAATTGAGAAAAGCCTTTTGTTAACGGTAGTCTTTGCAAAATGACGATTACATGGTTGTGACAGGATGAAACACCAGCAACAACTAACAATAATTAGTTCCGTCCTGTCACAACCATGTAATTGTCATTTTCCAAAGACTACCGTTAACAAAAAGCTTTTCCCAATTTGTAGTTGATTAGTGCCAATTTGAAGTTGTTTATTCTCAAATTGAAATTGTTTATTTCATTTTGAAATTGTGTATTCCCATTTTGGATATCGCCCAGGCGGCACAGAAAGTAAGAAAAATGTGTATCTAAAATAAATAATAATAAATTAAACTTGTAAGGTGAGGTAATAGGTAGGAAAATTTTCAAGTTCCCGTAAGTAGTATTAATATAATTTATTTTTCATAATAATTCAGTGGCGTAATGCGTTGTCCAAAAAGTTTCTAAATTCGGATTATAACATATAAAGTTGTATTTTTTATATGGAACTCATAGTTAGCTGTACCATTATGAGAAAGAGGATTTTTTCCCATTTCAGTGACATGTCGTATGGGATCGATTTATTCATTTTCACTACTTTATAGCAACAATTCACAATTTTTAATATTTCGTCGTTTTCTAGTTGAATACTTGTGCCATTTAGAATATACGTGATTAAACAAAGTTTTTGCGTTGTTACAATACCACCGTTTGATTGACAGAATTAATCAAGTTTGATTGTTGCTTATAATATTATAGTGTCCTTCATATATTCATTTATCAGAACATTTTGTTGTCCATTAAAACCTCTGCAGTTTCTCAAATTAAAAATGCATTTGCAAAAATGTAAATATCCTACTTCTATACGAAGAAGGTTCGAAAATATGAAAATGATTGAAGAAAAAAGTACTCTTATTTTTCAAAATACACAAAAATGTTAATTGGAAGTATTTTTTATAACATATCTATTAATAGTTATTTAACAAACAAGTATGTTAATGAGAGCGATTAATAATCGAGACATTTTAATGTGCGAGCGCTAGCGAGCGCGTTAATTGTAGATATTATTAATCGCCGATTAACATACGAGTTAGTTACAATATTTTTCCGTTGATCGTACATTAGTAATTTGAAGAAATTCTAATTTTATTCCATGAAAATAATTTGACACTTAAAGTTTTGACATTAATGGTACCGGGTGACCATAAATGGTTGTGATTTTTTTCTTAGGTTGGCACTGTTTATGTTGGTGACATTGTAAGTCTATGTCAAATATGAGGTTAGCAGATTCGGTTTTGAGTCAGTTTGTGTCAAAACTGACGCAAAACCTAACCTGTAAACCTCGAATTTGAGTTTTTTATATAACAAGAAATCAATAAAAAAACCAATTAGGGTAGGCTGTGATATGTGTTATACGTTTGGCAGTACTGAAGTGTATTGTCAGTCTATGTCAAATTCGAGATTTGCAGGTTAAGTTTTACGTAAGTCTGTGTCAAACAACAAACAAAACCTAACCTACTAATCTCGAATTTGACATAGACCGACAATACACTTCAGTACTGCCAAACGTATAACACATATCACAGCCTACCCTAATTGGTTTTTTTATTGATCTCTTGTTATATAAAAAAAGGTACACAACTCAAGAATGAAAAGGAAATCGCTGATGAATGAGGAAATAAGTACTTTAATGAGCACCACATCATCAGAAATAGAGAACTTGACTAAACAAACTTAAAATCAATAAAACGAATAAAACATCTAACCAATGCAGTTTTGTATGAAATCAAGTCCTAAACACTGATATATTTCCAGATGTTTAATGTGCGGTTGTTGAAATGGCAGTGCAATACCAGTTTTACAAATTTGGTTAGCTACGATGAAAATATGTAATTAAACCTTCTACACGGCTAAAATTGGCTGAACGTGTTTTTTGAGAAAAAGTTATTTTTTAAATGGCACCTACCAAGAGCCATCGTACCATTGGATAGAATTTGTAATTACTAGTCTAACGATGCGCACTATGCGCTACTTTATATTTATTTAAAACTGATGTTTAATTAATACATTTTTAAAATAAGATTGTGATACCTAAGCAGCTCTCGTATGTAGTTTAAGCTTTAGATTCCGAAAAACATAAAATATGTAAGGCAATCTCTTTAAAAAATCAAAGCCAATAACATTTTCGGTAAAAGCAGAAGTTGGATATTTTGATTATATCCGTCTGTCAATCCGAAATTATGTTTAATATTCTTGCAACAAATTTAATGGAAATCCATTGATAAGTAAATGAGATAGAGACATGGCTCTTATCTCATTGCCACCCGGTATACCTCGTACATCAAACATAAACGACAAATAACAGATCAGTGGAAAATTACAGTTATTTCAATTAAGTGTTATATATTAAAAATTGTTGCCAGTCCTGCTAGTTTTGAAATTAATAAAACCTCGCTCTTCGAAAATATAAGACAAGGAATTTTTGTGTAACTTTTTTCCTACTCAGACTTGTCCACTTAATAACGTAACATGGAGTAATTTTTGCAGCACAGCTATATATCCATGACAATGCATGAATTACATAAGCGACACATTGGTCAGATTTGTCAAGGTCATTGTGTGATTGTTAGACCCTATGTAACATTAAATAACTAAAATTATATAAACATTGGTATTCTAAAGTCTGTGGTAAAAGATTGAAACAAATAAGCCACTTGTACTTAATGGAACACACGAACGTTAATTAGTTGGAATATTACACTCAACTGTCACATAACTGATATCATCCAATGAGAACCATGCATTTTTTGAAAATTGGCCAATACTGAACTGATTACCTGATAAACACTCTAGGGATGCTTATCAAGCGATAAACGCCCTAGAGATTGACTATCTACCCTGTGGATGGTGTCATAATTGGAAGTAGAATAGTAAAAAACACGGCCTCCTGGATTAGTGCGAGACTGACGTCTCTACGCGGCCCGCCACATTTGCATAATTTTTGTGATTCTGAGGCCAACGTACTTTGGCGCCATCTGTTGGGTTTTTGATAAATTATGTGTAACGTAGGCGGGACTTTCTAGATTAATATTAATCCAGGAGGCCGTGGACGAATGCAATCAAGGGCACAAGCGCAACGTATTGTAGCGCCTCTACAAACCAGAAAAAACGCCTTGAACTAAAAATGCGGCGGGCCGCTTAGAGACGTCAGTCTCGCACTAATCCAGGAGGCCGTGGTAAAAAATAAGCAGCTTGAGTCTTTTTGCGTTATTAGGTCAATTCTAAATCATAATTCGTATACTGTTTTTATACAGTGTCCCCGGATTGAGTTCACTATAGGTATAATCGACAAAACATTTTACAATTTTATTTTAATGTTTTGGGATCCCGCCCTGCTTGGTCTGAAAACAATTTTAAGCAGACTTTTAATTTTTAGAAATGAAGTCGGCCATGAAAAATGTGAAAAAACTATTTTCTATTTAGGTAAACTACCCTTTTTGTTCATGATACGGCAAAATTTTGTTAAGAAAAGTTGTTTAGAATGATAAATTACGGCCCTATGCAAAATTTCAGAAAGATCTGTCGACTTAGAAAACACCGTTATTTTTTAGATAATTGCATTTTATTTTCAGGTAAACTACTCTTTTTGTTCAGGATACGGAAAAATTGTATTAAGAAGAGTTGTTCAGAATGAAAAATTATGGCCCTGTACCAAATTTCAAAAAGATATGTCGACTTAGATTAAACCGTTATTTTTTAGATTAAACAAATTACATTTATTAAAAATGACGGTTTAATCTAAGTCGACAGATCTTTCTGAAATTTTGCATAAGGCCGTAATATATCATTCTAAACAACTTTTCTTAATAAAATTTTGCTGTATCATGAACAAAAAGGGTAGTTTACCTAAATAGAAAATAGTTTTCGCGTCTCTGCCAAGGCCTACTTGTTTTTCAAAAACTGAAAATATTCTTAAAATTCTTTTCAAACCAAGCAGGACCGAATCCCAGAACCTTAAAATAAAATTCAAAAATGTTTAGTCCATCTCACCTCTTGTAACATCAATCCTGGGACACACTATTGTATTTTCTTTTCAGGTAAACTACCCTTTTTGTTTATAATACAGCAAAATTCTACTAAGAAGAGTTGTTCAGAATGGGAAATTATGGCCCCATACAAAATTTCAGGAAGTTCTACCTACTTAAATCAAACCGTATTTTTAATAAATAGGTACAATTTTAATGGTTTAATTTAAGTAGGTAGATCTTCCTGAAATTTTGTATAGGGCCATAATTTATCATTCTGAACAACTTTTCTTGGTAAAATTTTGCTGTATCATGAACAGAAAGGGTAGTTTACCTGAAAAGAAAATAGTTTTTGCTTCTCTGTCAAGGCCAACTTGTGTTTTCAAAAACTGTATATATTCTTAAAATTCTCTTCAGGCCAAGCAGGGCGGAATCCCAAAACATTAAAATAAAATTGTAAAATTTTTTGTCAATTATACGTATAGTGAACTCAATCCGGGGACACACTGTATAATAATCTTCAAAATATAAAAGCGAGCGACATACTAATAATTTTGCCCATCAAAAGAGTTATGGTGCTGGTCTCGCCCTTGTTATATTACTAATGATAACACGTACAACCACGTTTTTATTGGTACAATAAACAGTAAGGAAAAGTTTTTTTCGAATGAGGTTTATCGCAAACCAATGAATCTTTAGGTACATTTAATTATAATAGGATTATTCTTCGTATACCGATTTATATGAGAAACCAGCTGGAAATATTCTAAACAACATTAGACCACTCAAAAAGCATTAAAGAAGGCAGTTAAAGGTTGATTAAATAACAAGTAAAACAAAAATGGGCGTTGTGTCCAAGGTGGACGTTATGACCAAATGCGAAGGTGGAAGTTGTGACCAGAGTGGGCGTTATGACGGTGGACGTTGTGTCCAAGGTGGACGTTGTGACCAAATGCGAAGGTGGACGTTGTGACCAGAGTGGGCGTTATGACGGTGGACGTTGTGTCCAAGGTGGACGTTGTGACCAAATGCGAAGGTGGACGTTGTGACCAGAGTGGGCGTTATGGCGGTGGACGTTGTGTCCAAGGTGGACGTTGTGACCAAATTTAAAAGTGGACGTTGTGACCAGAGTGGGCGTTATGGCAGTGGACGTTGTGACCAGGGTGGACGTTATGACCAACGCCGTAAAATGTTATTCTCGACAAACGTTGGTGGATGTTGTGACCAGAGTGGGCGTTATGACGGTGGACGTTGTGTCCAAGGTGGACGTTGTGACCAAATGCGAAGGTGGAAGTTGTGACCAGAGTGGGCGTTATGACGGTGGACGTTGTGTCCAAGGTGGACGTTGTGACCAAATGCGAAGGTGGACGTTGTGACCAGAGTGGGCGTTATGGCGGTGGACGTTGTGTCCAAGGTGGACGTTGTGACCAAATTTAAAAGTGGACGTTGTGACCAGAGTGGGCGTTATGGCAGTGGACGTTGTGACCAGGGTGGACGTTATGACCAACGCCGTAAAATGTTATTCTCGACAAACGTTGGTGGATGTTGTGACCAGAGTGGGCGTTGTGGCGGTGGACGTTGTGTCCAAGGTGGACGTTATGACCAAATGCGACGGTGGACGTTGTGACCAGAGTGGGCGTTGTGGCGGTGGACGTTGTGACCAGGGTGGACGTTATGACCAAAAATTGAGGTGGACGTTGTGTCCAACATGGCGGCCATACTATGTGGTGGACGTTGTGACCAGTGAGCGTTGTGTCCAGGCCCCCTACAAATACCAAATATTTTTAATTATTTTAAAATTTTAATTGTAAAAATTGAACAGATTTGGGATATCATATGCATCGTTTTCTAAGGAATTAAAAAATAAATCATCTCTGAGTAAATAACAGCAAAATTATGGATTTTAAGGATACAAGTCGTTTATGTAATAAAGATTTTGCGGATAATCAGTAGTTGATTAAACATGGAAAGCGATCCAGGAATACACTGCTATTTCAACATTATTAAATTTTTAGCAGCCAGATTTAAATAAATGTGAAAATTATAGAGGAAAACGAACTAATCGACGGTGAAAGCATCAAACGGCAGATTATTCAGGCCAGTGTTAATCAGTACAAAACAACAGTTTTCTCTGGGGAGGTTGATTTACGTTACGTCAAATTCTCTAACATTAGTTGTCGAGCATTAAATTCGTATTCATATCAGATTTACAGCTGCCGATAAACATCCTACCCCACACCTGAGATTATAAGCAGAGGTTTTTCATAACACAAAATTTCAATACCTGTTTATTTCTAACCGCAGTTCATATATATATATGAGTCCTCAGAAATACTTTTTAATACACAGGATTGTTTTTAAGTCTTTATTGTGGTGTAGACATTTGAAAATGTGATTAGTCACAAGCAAACAAAGTGAACAACAACTACAATTCCACTTACTACTAACACAGTAATAGCTATTAACATATCTAGGAATGTTATGAGTATCATAACTGCCGCAGATGTTTTGAAATCCGAGCTCGTAGAGCGAGGATTTTAAAACTTCTAAGGCAGTTATGATTCATAACATCCGTGATTTGTTCAATAGTTTATCGGTTGCTATATGGTTATGGTTGCCATGTAGGGTAATATTCTTTAACCCTACAGATAAGTTATGATCTAGTTACCAGCCTACTTTTGTATATGTAAACAAAGGCTTAATATCCTGAAACCGATAAAAAAATATTACCTACTAGCATACATGGAAGTGTCTCATATACATACGTAATTATTCAGTGATTATTACAACACTCCCACTCAATAAACAATTATTTCAAATCTATCTCGGACTTAACTCTTTCGAATTGAGTTCGATTTACAAACTTAGTAAAAAGGTCAGTTAATTGTTCAGCACTAGATATGTATTTCAGTTTTATTACCTTTTCTTTAACTAAGTTACGAACAAAATGATAACGAATATCTGTGTTTAAGTCTTTTATGATGCTCTGGATTCTGTGCCACATGTATAGACGACTGGTTGTCTTTGAATATAGTAATGGGACTTGTATTATCTTCTACTAATTGTAAGTCTTCCAATGTCTTTTTTACCCAGCATCCTTCGCTGACCGCTACTGAGAGGGTGATATACTCAGCTTCCATTGTAGAAAGGGCTACCGAAGCTTGCCTGGTGGATTTCCATATAATTTGAACAAATACCCTGAAGTGAATTTTCGTTCGAAACTATCACCTCCCCAATCTGCATCCGCGTAATCGCAAACCGTCTCTGAGCATTTGCGCTTCTCGTACACTAAGTTCAAGTCTACTGATCCTTTAATATACCGTAACACTCGTTTTAGTAGGTACATTCCACAAATCACTACTCGCATCTTTTGATAGCGACTTAGAATACTCCACTCGCACACAGGTCTGGCCTTGTACCCAACATAGCATACATTAAACTTCCGATGAGTTGCCGGCAGTGTGTTTCGATATGTACAGTTTCTGGTTCTTCTTTCTTGAGAAGTTCCAACTTATAGTTTGCATTTACAGGGCTTTGTATTGTGTGATATTTTCATCTTCATCTCGCTTAGTCTTAAAGATTCCTTTGCTTTCTATCACCTTGCAATCATTTGGCTTTGCAACTTCTATCCAGGTATTATGTTCTTGAAGGGTTTTTAGCTTTTCTTGCACAGCTTCATTCCATTTCTTCGCTTTTGATTGCTTCTTTATATGTTTGCAGTACACTGTACTCGCTTGTGCTTAGTAAACAAATCTCGTAGTCTTTCAACTTTCCTGGTAATCTTACGATTCTTCGTTCTCTTGAACTGTTTGCTCCTATGCTACTTCTTTCGAATTCGTTGCAGTCTTCACCTTCAGTTACGTTTTCTTCTGCATCTCTTTCTACTCGTTCGTCTACAAATACTGAAGATCTTCTTTTACCGTTCACTACAATTTTATTTTTTCCAGATTATGGTTCTCGTAACTTGGGATTTTCACAACTCCAAGTTCTTATGTCCACAATATCCCACAAAATGACCGTGTTCACACTTTCTATCAAGCTTCTTTCTTTTATGTTTGGGCACATGCACATAACAGTGTGTTCCAAAAATTTGCTGGTCTTCAACAGTTTCTTGCAAAATGTTCCACTTTTCTACATTTGAAACATTTTGGTCCCGCAGGTTTCCTTTGTGTTTTTGTTTTCGCAAACAGCTTTGTTGTTCTGGCAATCTCATTTCAATTAACCAAACACGTTCAGTTAACTTATTAATTGAGCGTTCTTGTAATGGAACAGATTCCCACACACTTTTAAATTCGAAGTATTCAAGTGTTGACATTACACGACTCATCAGTAGTAACTCTGGTAGCTCTATATTCACTAACCTTTTTAATTCGTCGTTTAACTCATGTGAATTCTTTTGTAGTCATGCTATGTGGGTTGTAATATCCTCAGCTGGGTTCTTTCACTCGTGAAAAACTTTTCTAAGAGCCTATCTAATCACTGACGCAAGCTTTGCTCGTACACTGGTATTATTTTTTTCCATATTTGTTTTGCAGTAGTGCATGTTGAGGCCAATTCAACGTTTGTATCATTCATGTTACTTATCAAAATCAACTGTGCCAATGCATCACCCTTTTGAAAAGCTTTCAATGATGTCTGGAACGTTCTTTGCTCTTGCTCAGATGCTTCAGCTGTCAAACCTTGCGGTGGTGATCTTGAACCACAGGCTATATCTAAAACATCATGGAGGCAATAGTAATTCAACTTGCTTACGCCACTTAGACCAGTTTTCTGCTTCTTCCAAAATCTCTACGTGTACCTACTTTGAAATTAATTGTTTCAATTTTAGCACTTACTTCTTATGTCGATTTTCTTTTTTGCTTTTATTTCCTTTTTTAATAATTTGTCTCCTAATCGCCTTAATGTAAATTTCGGATTTTGTGTGATTCTTCCTCCTCTAAACCCATGTTATGATTCTTCTAGAGACATTTTCAGTATTTCCCTTAGTTTCTTCTGTGTGACCATCGTAGATATTTTCCATGTATGGGTAATCCCTATATACTTGGCGCATCTTTTGAGTCACCTCAAATATACTGATACCAATTCATTCTATTGTACACATCTTCTAAAATGTTCAGGCGAAGAAGGAGCCTAAAAATAATGTGCCTACCATAAATATGCTTAGACTTACATAGCTTTAATAGTGCATATACTTACTTGCCTTCCTATGTAAAAACAGCTGTATCTTTCATCATATTTGCAAACTTGGTAGATATATGCATTGTCCTTGCTAGGTTCTACTAATACGTGTGCTGTAAGAATGAGCACTTTGTATAACTCATTACATCAATGTAAGTAAATTCTGCAGAAATTTGACACACACTTGATTATGCAATCTTCGTTACTGCTACTATCGATAGTAGTGCTTATACCTACAATCCACAAAAAGCTAATTTACAAGTGTTTCTAGCCAATTTACATTCTATGTCACTGAAGTATGCAAAAGATATTAAATGCAAGCTTTCATCTAAGCCTGGTTCGGAACGTTCTAGTATTGTAATGGGGAAATTCCTTTTCCATTTTTATTTTTTCTTCTACAACGTCAAGGGTGTACTTTTCTCCCTTACCTTCTTCAAACTCCATTTTTAAATCTATGTCGGCTGATATGGTTTTGTAACTCTCCAAAACACAGGGCTGCAACTCCTTAGTAGAAAAACAACTCACGGAGAAAAAAAAATTATCAGACATGCTTAAAAAATTACTAGGCTGTACCTACATAACTTCTCTCAAAAGCGACGGAGATGTGCACATGCAAATTGCGTAGATCTTTGCGTTTCTGCGCAGATGTGCGGTTTCAGCACTTTGTACATCACTTTGCGTCTGCTAGTTTCCAAGTCACTCCTGCTCATGTTGGTTCGTTGCTGGATTATGCAGAATACTGTGACGGGTGTCATCTTCTTGATGAAAGCTTTTGAACGCTGCGGTTTCAGCACCGCCCTATGAACTACATCCCTAGTAAGCTGCAACAGAAATAATGAATTTTACCATTAACATTCTGCAATTATTATTGATGGGAGATTTGGTTCGTATAAAGGTGGCAAAGTTGCAGTTATAGATTTTGTAATTAGGAATCTTGAAAACTGGGCAAGTTTGAAAGTAGCATTGCAAAAATGGGAACATTTCATATCTCGATCTTAACTTTCATTAAGCAGTTATAAAGAGAACAGTGTATAAGTAGGGTCCTATTCAATAATACACAGTTCTGTACAATCTCAAACATCATAATGTATTATTTATTTGATTAAAATTAAAGTCAATTTAAACTACTTAAATCAAATTTAATTTTCAATTAATTTTACCGTAAAATGTTTACTCAGAAATAACAACAAAATATAAGTCTTATTTTCGTAGTGGTCAACGAAACAAAAATGGAAACTGGAATTATTCCATCAAGGCTTGTAAATAAGAATTTCAACAAAGATTAAAAAATTTCATGGTAAATAATAGCAACGTTGTTTTGAGAATAGACAAGTGCTTTGAAGAAAGAAGTTCTATAAATGACCGACCAAGAACAGGAAGACCTCATCACAGAACGGAAACTGTTGTCGGATATGTAATAAATATACTCCACAAAGATCCGACAATTTCAGTATGATGGTTATCTTAACAATAGATTTCAGCATAAGATCGGCTCACACAACCTTCAAATTCATCCATATAAACTTCAAATGTCCCAGGGATTATTTTATTGATTTATTACTGGGTCAGTTTTGAAACTGACGCAAAACCTAACCTGCTAACCACGAATTTGACATAGACCTATAGTGCCACCAACATAAACAGTGTCAATCTAAGAAAAAAAACAACCATTAATAGTCACCCGATATATCATCGTATTGTAAAGTACGTTTTTTTTTCTATAATAACTGTCAAAGTGTTACAATGTTGGTAGATATGTGATTAAAACGCTATGAAATTTTTATACCTCGCGTTGGTAGAACTTTTTCAAAATTATGGTTATGTGTCAATTTTGAATGTCAAAGTTTCTTAATTTGAACTCTTGACAAATTTCTTTTTTTAACATGGAATCATCATCATCATCAATAAAATCGGATAAACAAAAAAAAACCAAGACATATTTTAAATAAAATGCAAAAATGAAGCAAGCGATATTAAATTATGATATATCTGTCAAAATAACAATCATTTTTTTAGTAGAAGAAAAGCACTAAAAAGCTATGTACCAACATTATTAAAACTAGGGACCCTGCAGGAATGCAACTTATTCCCTAGAAAGTTGACCTTGAAAATTATTAAAGAAAAAATGTACTTTAAATAAAATTTATATTTTCTTTTAAAGGTGTCACTTTGAATTATGTTTTATTTAAGGTTAGATAATATAAAGACAGACACAGACATGTGATTTATATCCAGCGGCCCTGGAGTTAGAGACTTATTGAACACATAAAATGTCCTCTTATCTGTTTGCTGTTTATAACCAAGATCCGTAAACTCTCTAGGTTACCTCAGCCATATAGCTTTAGGGTGCTGCACAACAGTGCGCAGTGGGGGAGCAGTCTACATTACTTCCAGTCCTGTTCTGTCTCGCTTAATGCATCGATTGCAGTCATATACCTTGAATTCTATGCACCTGTAGTTGTTCTTATTTTGCACACGTGCTTATTTTCCCATAAACATGTTACACATTTAGGCAAATATATTTGTTTTTAGAATGCAAAATGCCATTTTTGCGTTTGAAAATGAGAAAATTCTTTGAGAAGAATATCTATTTCTTTGCAGAAGCTGACATTTAATAAACGTTTTATGTCACATAAATCATGGCCTGGTATTATTAAAGTTAAAAATTAAAATCATAACCGGAAACTTTGAGGTCGAATAACTCGGAAACAAAAGCCGATCGGCAAACATTTTATTTCACATTTTTTAACCAGAACATGAAGTTGTACAAGCCTGTTCATTTTGTTCAACCAGTTTTGAATCAGCCGTATAGTTATTATTTTTATTATTGGAATACTAGCAGTCCAGTGAGACAAATGTCTCATTTAATAAAACAAAAAAGACCGTTTTGCAAATAGAACGCGTATTCACCACACGTACGTATATGACGTCATTGTTGGTAGCAAACTACCAGTCGCATTCACCTTGATAAAATTTGCCTAGAATCAAACCTAAAAGTTAGGCTTCCTCCTCCTCCTAGGTTGTCAGTCTCTGGACTGGTTTGTTGCAGCCTTCCATGTTTGTCGATTTAGTTAGGCTTAAGATAATTAAAAAAATAATTAGTGTTAGAGACTGAAATTCGGTTCCTGACCTGACATGACCATTCCAAACATATAACTTCAATAACTTTTTTCTCTATCTCTTACGGTTTGGCTGCTGAAACAGCGTCCCGGACCGACAAGTCTATTATATAGTAAAGTGCGTTTTTTTCCTATAAATATTTTCAAGGTCAAGATAAAATTGGCAAAACTGCTTTTTTTAAATTATTAGAAAATTTATTTTCATCAGGTTTTTCTGTAAACGACTTGTGTCATTTTGACATTTAAAATTAAATTGTCAGCTTTTCTTTTTTAAACATGAATATGCGTAAAAAACAGAATCTTAAAATTAAATGCAAAAAAAGCAATTCTGAAGTGTGCAGAGGAACTGTTGGATCTGCAGCCTAACATGCCAGAAGAAGAAGTTTACGAAATATTACCTAAAAACAAAACCCCTTTAATACCAGATTTTAAATTTCCCACCAATTTTTAGTTCTAAAAAGTTACTAAAACAAATTCTACCAACATATATTTTTTAAAGGAATCCAAGAAATACCAACATAAACCTAAATTCTTTGACCTTCAAAATTTTCATAGGAAAAAACGTACTTTATATGGATAGCAGGTACTATACAAGGTGATTCATAACTGGTTGAACAAAATGAACAGACGTGTACAGCATCATGTTCTGGTTAAAAAATGCGAAATAAAATGTTTGCCGATCGGGTTTTGGTTCCGAGTTATTCGACCTGAAAGTTTCCGGTTATGATTTTAATTTTTAACTTTAATAATACTAGGCTATGATTTATGTGACATAAAAAGTTGAAGTTGACATTTAATATAGTGTATTATGATACGAGTTTTATAAGAAGCATTTTGTAGCACGCACGGATTTAGGGTACGACGACCGAAGCGAGGAGTGCCCTAAAGGAGTAAGTGCTACAAAATGCCTTATAAACGAGATATCATACAGTATTTTATCTACTTTGCCACGTTTTTAAGCAAAAAATTAAAATTTTTAGTATTTTTATTATAGCATCGCTTTGTGTCTATTACGATACGCAAACGCGTATCGTAATAGCCTCAGTACGAAACCAAAGTAGATAATAGTATATTATTATATGAGCGATTATGACAGCCATTATTCACGAAGATGACATTTGCGCCACAAGCCGAAGGCGCGTGGCGCAAGTCATCTGAGTGAATAATGGCCATAATCGCGAATATAATACGATATTTTATCTACTTCTATGCAATAGGAGACTTGTGTTCATATTTCAGAATTTTGACATTTGTGACAGCTGTTAACTTCAAAAGTCATTGAATAATAAGAATGAGTTCTGTGATTGGCTATAACCTATTGAATAATGAAAATAGAATTTTCTGATTGGTTGCAACTTGCAAACTATTGAATAATGAAAATAGAATTTTATGATTGGCTGCCAACTGTGAATTATGAATCATAATTAATGGTCATTGTACAATAGGAGTAGATAAAACTTTTTATGTCACATAAATCATAGCCTAGTATTATTAAAGTTAAAAATTAAAATCATAACCGGAAACTTTCAGGTCGAATAACTCGGAAACAAAAGCCGATCGGCAAACATTTTATTTCGCGGTTTTTAACCAGAACATGATGTTGTACACGACTGTTCATTTTGTTCAACCAGTTATGAATCACCCTGTATATGTCAGTCATCATAAGGACGCGAGAAAATAAATAGGCGACAAATACAAATTTCAAATAAAGGTTATGAGTTAGTTTTGTTATGATCTGGTGAATTTAATTTTCTTTTCGTGGCGGGTTGGCGACCCTGATGTGAACTCCCGCTCTGTAAGAAAACGAACTAAATAGCGAGCACGTTGCTTCAGGTTTCGTTCAACTGCACGTGTAACTGTGTAAGAGTTTCCTCTTGTACTAATTAAAACAGAATAGCAAAGGCGACTACGTTGGTGTGCTTATAAGCGATCTCAGTGTAATGTATGTATGAATGTTAAAAAATCACTGCATGTAGAAACTACGTTTTTATTTTGCAGACGCAACTAATTCATACATCCAACTAATCCATTTAAATATTTCAAAAATCGTTCCCAATGGCAACCAGCGTAGATCTCTTAGTGAGATTTGCAAAAAGGGCCGAACAGGATGAAGATTACCATGCGATGGTTGCAGCTATGAAGGCAGCAGTCCAGAAGAACATGCCACTGAGCGATGAGGAAAGAAGGCTCTTCTCCGTAGCTTATAAAAATTTAGTGATGCGTATTATAGCAAGACTGAAGGTCGCATCATCCCTAGATCAAAATATAATGAAATCCTATAAAACAAGCCTCGAAATGGAGCTCCACCGAACCTACTATGAAGTACTAACCCTCCTGGTTAAGTACTTACTCCCCAAGGCTGTCCATCCAGAGCATAAGGTATTCTATATGAAAATGTGGGCAGATTACTGCCAATTCTTGGCGGTAATTGTGACGGGAGATCTAAGGGCGCAGTTGGTGGCAGCTTCAGAGGATGCCTACAAGGAGGCCTCTAAGATTGCTAGAGCCCACCTGGGTGCTGAACACCTCCTCACGGTGATGGTTGCCCGTAATTTATCGCTTTTGTACTATCAATTTTTAGACTCTCCCGATCGGGCCATTCAGGTGCTTAATCAGGCCGTGGATGAAGCAATCGCAGTACTGTGGCCTGAAGTACTACGTAGTGTAAATAACACACTACACACTACTGTGTAATAACTTGTTGTTATGGAAAAACACTCGTCAGCAGGACACCAAATAGTTTAAAAATATATTACTTTTTTTGTTATTCTTAGATTCTTTTGTTTTGTTATTGCACTGATTAGAGTGACGTATGGAATGTGTATGTCTAAATAATAATTTATTTGCATTTACATACACTTTCTAAAAACTTTGCTCTTGATACTAGACAATAGATATGTAAGTTGCTGATTAGGTGTGATAGAAAATTTCTGTTTCAATATTTCTATAACCAATTCTTACTGTGACTAAATATCTCTTCAGAAATTGTCTTTAGTTTGCCTATTTACTTGTTTTAAAGATGTACAGCAGTTTTTGTAATTCAAGATTAAAGCTAACTCGTATTTGTGCTTTACTTCAGTCATTGCCCTTTATATTATCCTCTTGTACGTACCACAAAATTTGTTAAAATGACATTAACATCATGGTTGATAACGGATATCGTATTTCTGAGTCTTTTAACTTTGGTATATTTATGTGTCTTTCTAATTAGAAAACAAAACGGACTCTCAGGTAGAAAAGAATGGAAAGATATACCTATTGGTAAATTTAACTACTTTATATTTCCATCTCGCACAGCTTAGCCAATATACGGGGTGTTCCCTGAGGTAATTCTGAACAAAAAAATATATACACTTTAGGTCAATTCCTTTATGTTCTTGAGATATCGATAAAAGACAAAATGTGTATCAATTAATGTAAATTTACATACTTATAGAATTAAGTAAGCTAGTTAAAATGACATTTGTTGATAAGTAATAACTGTCAAAGTAAATCATTAATTAACAATCATACCTAGAACCATCCTGGACGGTGGATAGGAAGAGAAGGCCTTGTACTATGGCCTGCACGTTCTTCTGATCTTTTGCCATTAGACTTTCTTTTGGGGTTGCTTTAAATCTTGTGTTTACAATAACGGTAAGCAACGCTCGCGAGAAGATTTGATTGCAAGAATAGTTGAGGCAGTAGATTCTCTACGAAATGAACTCGCAGATATTAACTGTCAACAAAGTGTGGCTCAAAGACTAGGAGCATGTTTAGAAAGTAGTAGAATTCGAGCAATTATTGTAACCATCTTGGTGACCAACAAGATGGAGGCATCAATGGACGCGGTTTTTCGATGCTCCACCTAATTTTCACAAATTGTAAGTTTTCCCATTATTTAACTGTTTTATTTTAACATTAATTCTATTATTAGATCTACCAAAACGTTTTACCAATACAGCTTTCCTCCTCATTCATGCCTTTATCCAGAAACAACTTTTAAAAAACACATGGTCACCTGTACAATTGTCCACAGAACTAATGTCATTCCGAACGACAGCTTGGCTATCTCGATAGGCAACACATTTAACGTCACTTGACCCAATGTTTTTTCGATGCTAATACACACAAAGCGTGACACCGAAAAGCGATTAGGCAGAGAGAAAGTAGACATTTTAGAAGCAAATCCATCCGTTTAACATTTCGGTGGTGAATCACAGGGGGTTACAGTTTATTTGTATTAAGCAGGTTTTATTTCATCGCTGTTGTTAATATTATTTGTTATTTGTATGACGTAGAAACAAGACATGAAGTAATTCTGGTCGAATATAAACTTTAACAGATATCGATTACCTAATGAAATTGTTGAAGAGTTTAAAGATTTTCGTTTATTGTTAAACGTTTTAAGTAATTAAAATTAAAATAGATTTTTCTACCGCTAAAGGCACAACATTGGAAATCTAGATTTGACAAACAAATATTTATCTTGTTTTCACAATTTGAAACACAATTTAGTAGAATCTGAAAAATAAGAAATAATTTAAATTGTTCTACTTGAGGAACGTGAAAATATTTGCGAAACTGAAAGATTAATTAAAAGGTTTTAAAATTTAAACATATACAGTGGAACTTCTATATACGAAGTCGCTAAATTCAAGAAAAACTCATTAAAAGGAAATTTCGTAAAACAGAAAATCATTTAAAATAGCATAATAAATGACACTCCGGAAACGTCGTGTGATAATAGTATATTACACAAGTTTAGAAAAGTGGAGTTTTACTAAACGAATATAGCTTGATTGGGTACGAGCGAGCGAAGCGAAGCTATATAAGTTTAGCAAAACTGTGTGTGTACACTATTTTTTCGCATTTTGTATTAATATTTACTAACAAACATTTATATAAAAGCATTAAACCACATGTTCATTAAAAAGGTCCATAAGGGGCGGCAGTGGAAATTCAAATGTATGAATAATATATTGGTGACACTGTAAGTCTATGTCAAATTCGAGGTTATCAGGTTAGGTTTTCCGTCAGTTTTGACACAGACTGACGCAAAACCTAACGATTTTGAATTTAGTAAAGTTCCACATTATTACACAAAATGCGAAAAACAGCATTTTATCTAAGTGTGCAATTTATTCTATATTTTTACGTGACTAGTCTTTAAAATTGATTTCATTTAATTTGATCAAAAATTTGTTCATATTTAACTTACAATAAAAGGAATTTTAATTCGTAAAATAGAGCAAAAATCAAATGGTAAATTATTCGAACGGCCGAATACCTGTAAAAAATCGTTAAACACAGAATTTCGTAAAACTGAAGTTCCTTAAGAAGTTTCAATGTATGTAGAAATTCAGGAAGTTAAAAGTTACTCAAAAACCTGGTGTAATACACGCACACAACTTCCTTTTACAGTGATCTTATAATTAGTAAAGAATTTGATTTTTAATTTTTAAGCATTTGTCAATAATTACAAATTCTACAGAAACCGTACAAAATAGAGCGTTAGTTGAAGAGACAAATTTTCCCTAAACTTTTAAGCAGAATTCAAAAATGTAATAATATACCGGGTGTTCCATTTAAAATAGGAATAAATAAAAAAAGAAAAAAAAACATATGAAACCCATTTTAGCGGTATTCAACTATCTCACATCAATACACATTAAAAATGTAATAAAAATGCATACTTCCGGTTATGCGATTTGCTTCAAAAGCTTGCTGTCGCATCTAGGTAGTACACAAAACTTATATATGAAGTTTCAACATCATACCTCTTTTCGTAACGTTAAAAATCACTCTTGGACCTTTTAGCTACTTTTTACTTCCCTCGTCTGAAAGACGAAGGAAGTATTGTAATCACGAAAATATCACCTTCCGAGATTTTTTCAGATCTTCACGTTTGACGAAAAAGAGGTTTTCTCAATTCCGTCAATCTGTCTGTCTGTATGTCTGTCTGTCTGTCTGTTAGCAGTATAGCTCAAAAACTATTTGTCGGAAGAAAACGATATTTTGCATACATATTATATATCTACCTCGCATGAAACCGGTACAATTTCATACAAATATATACAGGGTGAGCACCTTGAAAAAATAAAGTTTTGTTTATTTTTGTGTTAATTTTGAAATAAAAGGAAGTAATAACTTTCACATAGGTCAGGCTTTACATTTGCCGAAAATAAGACTCAACCGATAAAGGATAATGTCACAAAAGAGTAAAAATGTTTCAACCATAACACCGCGACGTTCAACAGAGGCGAGCGCCGGACGTATCTGGAAGAGACTCGGTAGCGCAATTGGAATTTCGCTGCAGTTAGATCCGCTGCGGATATGAAGTTAACATCGAGCGCTCTGCAGAGCTGCAGATGTAGCGGATTCAAACCCCAGCGGAATACATTTTTTTTAAATTTGAAAATGTATTTAATTTATTAGAAACGTGAAGATAATTTTACTTCTAACTTAATTTGATTTTTAAATTATTTAGTGTCACAATTTCGACGAGGGAAGTTTTGAGTAAAGCCCTTTACAGATTTTTTTAAATTGTTTTTCGCATTCCTGAGGCAGTTTTCAGTAAATTGTGAAAATAAGATAAATAGTTGTTTGTCAAATCCAAGTTTCCGATGTTGAGCTTTTAGCGGTAGAAAAATCTATTTTGACTTTAATTTTTAATAGCATAATAAATTAAATTGTTAGCTATAATTTACCAAGGGAAGTGATAATTACCGCAATAATTTTGACAAATAACTACCCGAAAGTGCGTTGCCTAGAAATAACCCGAGGCAAAGCCTCGGGTTATTTCTTAACGGTAACGCACTTGAGGGATATTATTTGTCAAAACTATAAGGATTTATCACTGGCTGCAACGAATTCGGGAAGATAAGTTCTTAAATAAATTAATAATTTTTACAAAAGCGAGAAGCCATTTTTCTGACAAATTAATTCGACACTTCATTATAATAATATGTTTATTTTATTTTATTTAGGTACTCAGCGAAAAGCCTTTAGGCCAATTATAGGCGTCGCACTGTAAGTCTAAGTCAAATTCGAGGTTAGCAGGTTAGGTTTTACGTTAGTTTTGACACAGAGTGACGCAAAACCTAACCTGCTAACTTCGAATTTGACTTAGATTTACAGTGGCATCAACTTGTCATAGGATACTACTGAATTTTAATTAGGTAGTTTCCATGCTGATTGAGAAGCACCCTAGGGTCGTTTTCACTTCAAGTGTGATCTGATTTGTCAAACTGACTCACGTGATTAAAAATAATCAAATTTGATTGGTCTGCAATATATGTAAGAATTAAACTTCGGATAGATGGTAGCGATGGTGGTTCCTTAATTACTTAAAACTTTTAACAATAAACGAAAATTTAAACTCTTCAACAATTTCATAAATCAATATCTGTTATAAGTTTATATTCAACCAGAATTACTTCATGCCTTGCTTCTCCATCATACAAATAACAAATAATATTAACAACAGCAGTGAAATAAAACCTGCTTAATAGAAATAAACTGTAACCCCGTGTGATTCACCACCGAAATATTAAACGGAAGGATTTGCTTCTAAAATGTCTACTTTCTCTCTGCTTAATTGCTTTTCGACGTCACGCTTTGTGTATATTACCATGCAAGAAACATTGGGTCCAGTGACGTTAAATGTGTTGCCTATCCAGAAAGCCAAGCTGACGTTCGGAGTGACATTAGTTCTGTGGACAATTGTACATGCATACCGTATTAAATCAAGAACCAGGATCCTCAACAATTTCACACAGGTAAAATAAAAACACCTTAAAAATTAATAAAGCATAATACACATACTAGTGTTGTTTTACAGATAAAAATTGTTTATTAACCTCAAACTAAAACGCACTTGATTTTCATCGTAAACAAAAAATTTTACAAATGCATACCAATCGAATAAAATAGGAGAGAAAAATTAAAACAAAAAGGTAACTTTTTACTAATTAGCTATAATATATAACCTATAACTGTTTTTAATTCTCCTCTTTCACAGATTATAAATTATTAGTAAATCTAACCCCAAATTAAAACACTTTGGAACTTCATACCCTCATCGTATGCAATGAAATTATAATTGCTTACCCAGCCAATTATATCAAAGAAGAAAAATATAATAAAAAAGGTAATGCTAAACTAAAAAAAAAAAAATCCATAATATAAATCTTAACTTGAATATCAACTATTAATAACCCCCTTTTTAGAAACGTACACAACATCAAGGATCAACACAATAGCACGTTTTTATGTATCACATAAACAGTATACGACACATACCTACAAACATTTTTATTTTTAATAACTGAGAGAAGTTACTCTTGCCATATTGTATTAACATACTAAATAAGTAAGTATACTTCACACTTGTAAGCATTATAGATTTTTACTAATGTAAGCCCTTTTCTTTACAGAAAACAGTTTAAATTACAACACTTAAATGTACATTTTTCATAAACTACTACAAGATGCATATGAAAATATTTTCAGGTAAAAAAGTGAGACTGGAATATCTTTTTCACCAATCTAATTCTTGCGTTTTTCTACTTACAGAAAATCATTGAACATGTTTTTATTATATGTAATATTATTAAACCATATGTCTGATGAAGCAGAAACATTAATACTGCGAAACGTTACATTATTTCCTATTAAGCAATGATAGATTCATTCTCTGCTCTGTATCTTCTCTAATAATAATAATAATAATAATAATAAAATATGTTTTTTAGAATGAAAAATTTTACTATTTATATAATTGACTATTGCTGTATGTTATCATTCTCCTTGGTTCAATAACAACTAGGGAAATTGATAACTTAATCACAGTAATTGTTCCTGTTTTTTTAAAGTAGCTGAATATCTCCTAATGCCTAATATAATTTAACAGCTGTTAACAAAATTTCAAATTAAATTATTGTAATATTAGTTTTTTAAAATTTTGTTATATTTCTTAATTAAATACGTAAATTTACATTAATTTATGTAATTTTTTCTTTTGTCGATATCTCATGAACGGAAAGGAATTGACCTAAAGTACCTACATACAATTTTTTTTTGTTCTGAAGCACCTCTAGAACACATTGTGTAAGTTTTTTCTTGGTTACCTCAGAGAACACCCTGTATAAATTAAATGATGTATCCCTGTTTTAGACCGGTGTTTGTGTGGTTTCCTTCTGTATGTTTTTGTACATGCTTTTCAGAACTACGTGTATGTATCATTGGAAGTATAGAAAAGTTAACGACTCCTGTATACATTTTATGGTATATTTTAGTGTTGCGATACTGACTAATAAGCATTTAGGTAAGATCTAATACACGCCAAGCATACTATATGCATGAATGCAGTAGATGATCCTGAAGTTTTTTACCTTACGTCCGCCATGTTTATTCCTCTGACATATGCATCACTTTGAGGTTTGTAACACCATTCCGTCAACGTGATGTTTGTTGGCAATATGAAATTTTACTTAAAATTGGCAAGACTGTAAGTTGTATGTTTTGACTAGTGGGGTTGTAAGGGCAACCAGAGAGTTGTTTATATTTAGTAGTAACAAAATAACTTGAATCGATAACCTACGACAAATAGTCACGTTAAAGGTTAAATTCCCATTAATTGTGAAAAATAATAGTTGATGATTTGATATGTCGTAGCAATATAGTATTCTCTACGTTCAAGTTTGACTTTAAGTCACAAATATTATTCAAATATAAAATTCAAGATCGTTTGATTCCATTTAACGTGGTATATTACTACGAAGCCAGTAAAACAAGTGAAAGTGAGTGTTGTGTTATGATTTAGAAATTGCAATTTATCATTAATATTATTAAAACTAAATAAGATTCGACGGTATAGATTCCAGCTGATAATTAAAAGTAGCGACATTAAAATGCTTAAAATCTCTGTACATTAGAATAGAGACCGGATATGACTCGGATTCAACTAATATTTTGCAACAGGTAAGTGAATGATCTGCTAGATCCTGAACTTATTTAACACCTTACTCAATGACTAAAGTTTTATTAGAGACAATTATTATATCTAACAATGTTTGTCATGTTGATGTAATACGTGTAGGTTCGGTAATGATTTGGCTAAGATTAAACGTATCGATAAAATTCAGGAAGTATTTTTATTTAAACGTATTATGATTAGGTGAATTAATATTAAAATCAACAGTGCAAATTATTTCATCACAGTAAGGTATAATTTCTGAATAGGATTTTTTAATTACTTCAAAAAAATCGTTAATTTTAACCCATTCAGGACGATAAGCTACTCCGATTGTTATATTTTTCTTGTTTAAATTGGTTGGTATCCACATACTATGCTCACATACTATATCACGTGTAATATTAACAGTTTTATAAATCAGTGCATTAATTACATAAAGAGCTACTCCACCACCTGTTTTTCCAGTTCTGTCTTTTCGAATCGAGGCATACCCATCGATTAAAATAGTCTTGTCGCCGTTTCATCCCATTGATAACTTTGTAGTTGTTATTTGCAGTGTATTCTCTAAATATACCAAAATGAGCAGGTACAGATCTAATATTAATGTTAGCTAAAAATTCTAAATAATGGTAAAGATAACAGTAACTGATTTATTACTGACAATACAAAAACCTAATTATGAAAAATAAATTAACGACAATCAATAAGTGCAAACCGAAATGGCAAAGCTCCTAAAAATCATAACAATAATTTTAATGCGCCTGTACCAATATAAAATCAAAAATCTTCAGGAGTTGTTATTCTCTTGATGCTATTATTCATTTTTACAAAGATTCGTCCTTCATATGTGTCCAAACATTTTGACGTGAGTACCTACTTGTTAGTCGCTTCTTTAAATAATTTAACCCTAGCCATTGTTAAATGTTAATAATGATGCGGCTACCTTTTAACTGCTTTTTATTTCGCAAGGCCATTTCACGAGCTTGGTATGACCTGAACTTCGATGACTGGCCTAATGGCAGTAGCTCCCCGTTTACCAACTGTGTGCAATCTATCTATGCAACTGTGATTTATGTTGGTAATTTGTACAGCGACTGTATATTTTATAAAATGAATTTGTAAGAGCACCGCACTATACCTCTACACTCGAGAATGGCACACAGCACATAAAGGAAGCAGTGAGATATATAAACGTTATAAAACGAGTCGAAATAAAATAGCTTGAGAAAATTATTATTTTAAAGTCAATGCAAGTACTTATACACAATTCAAAATTGATGTGCAGAAACACAAAAATTTAGTAGACGGCAAAACATCAAATTTGCAAATAAAAAATTGTGGTTGGAAATTAAACCAACTTGGATATAATGTAGCAAATACATAAAATTCATATTTCATTGACAGTATATCTGAAATAGGATATACTTAAGATGGATAATTTTAATGAGATATTAGAAAAAATGTTTCATTCTCATCAAAACCTTGAAGATTTCCAAATTTCCAAAGCAAAAATTGACGTAGGCATCACAGTACATACCTACATTTAAAGAGATAAATAGTTTCATTGGAAATTTATTTCTGGTTGTGGTGAGACGAAGGATAAAGGGTTGGCCTTACATGGTGGCGAAAGTTATACTTGGTATTTTGCCGGCTGGTAAATATCGGCCTAATTTGGCTAACTAGTCGAGAGGGTCGGGGTTCCAGCAAAGCTGCAACAAAACTGGGAGAGGGCGCCAGGTCCTCGACGTAGACAAATACTTGGGTCGGACCTCCCCAAGGTATGGGATAAATCCAGCAAACCAAATAGTAAAACCAATAACTAATAACAGCATTCATTTAACAATTGGTCCTATAGTGCAAACGGTAACAATAACTAGTCAAACATGGGCAGGCAAATCGACAATCAACAAAAGTAATAATAAATATACAAACAGATCAATAACTAACCTAAACACGTTAAATATAATCAATAATACTATTTCATCCAATATAGGCATGAATTAATAAAAAACAACTAAGCTTTAAGCTACTGCGATTAAATTGCTACTCGATTGGCAAAGCACGTATAAAGTAGGCACGCACCCTGTGAGGCAGAGAGCGGTCATACAGAGCTAGGCAAGCGAAAAGGTTAACTACTACCACGAATGTTAGGTCGAACTTAAATATGACACCTTCAAGATTTTGAAGGGTCGACACCCCCTTACGGTTATATGAGCATACAGGGTCGAGGCGATTTCTATTATAAACTCATCATGCTTTTTATGACTGCTCAAAACAACGGCTTGAATATGCTCCTGACAATGTTAAAAAAAACAAATTGCAAAATCGCTTTACGAATATGCAAATTTTGAGCGTTAACTTGCCGCGAGCGGTTCCCGCGACAAAACCTATTACCGAATTCCACAGCGCAATGACGTTTATAAATCTAACCTCAGCAGCTGAATTTTGAGGGCACTGGCCTAAACAAATAACTAGCGGCAGATCCCGTTGTTAAACACAGCTAGGCTGTAATCTAGCTAAGTTTAAACGTCCTATAAAGGCTTAATAGCATATCTGAATTTTACATTACGTTACAGGGAGCCCGATTCAAAAACGACATTCATCACATTTGCCGCAGGCCAAGGGTAAGCAAATTTAAACGTAGCATTCAATACCACAAATATCTAAAATCTCATCCCAAGAAATAACTAGCATGGCTAACACAGCTGCCACAAAAATTTAAACTACAAATACATAAGGCGCGAAACGTATTGAATGAAATGCCCTAATACTACCTATACAATTAATTCGCTAGCACATGTACGGAATGAAATGCCTTACAATTATCTATGCGGTTAGTTCGCTAGCATATATACACACCCCAAATCAAATGTTTCGTACGATTCACACAGATTCGGATGGCCAGGGCCGAACTCAAGCCACGAGCTCCTCCGGAATACCTAGTGCGTCAAGGACACAGAGAGCGGAAGGCGATGCTTCCAGAATCGAAGCGAGGGGGTCTTGTCTTAGAGCCAAGAGACAGCGAACAGGCTTCAGGCAGGCGATGCAGGCACCAATTACCCCAATACAAATAGAACCAATCCTGGTAAAAACTGATTTCCAGGGTGCAATAAAATGGCTAAAAATACAAATTTTCCAGATAAGTTATGGCGTTAAAGAGGGGAGACCGTAGGCAAATATCAACTACAAACCTGAAGATGTAAAGTAGCCAAATTATTCAGTCAGGCGTGCGAAGAAAGAACGTCCCATCAAATCCGTCCGTGACGAAACGAATGCCAGTGATATAAACACAAATCTCCGGAACATTCCAACAGGGGTTACGAAGCCTCCATATCCTACCAACAATGGAGATGGCTATCAAAGCCGTGAAACTGGGACCCCAAAAGCAAGCGACCCAAACTTACACAACGCAAGACTTGCCAGGAAAATGGCCGAAAAATGCCCAGAAACAGCTCACTTCAGCTTATCAAAGTTAAGTGCCTTGAGCTGATAAACACAGAACTATAACTTATTTGAATTTAAGATTGATGCTAGTAGGGTTGCCTATCCACTTAGAGGTAAATAGTATAACAAAGTAGCAAATTTAAAATCTACAAAGACATTATTGCACCACATTATGAATATTGTTCTTCACTTTTATTCACTTATATGACTGAGAGACTTCAAAAAAATACAAAATTGAGCTATGAAGGCTACTTTCAAATAAAATTAGCAGTTTCCTATTCGAGATAAGTTAAACTCTTTAAAACTAATTGCTGTTAAACAAAGAATAGTTGATAATATTCTCGTATTTATATATAAGTTTTTAAGTGGCAAATTGTCAAATTACTTACAAACTAATAATAGTTATGTTTAGTGATGCAACCAAAAAAAAACCGTTCGTTTTTTTGTAAAAAAAAACCAGGCGGTCTGGTTTTTTTTTAAAATACGTTTTTTTTCAGAATTAAAGTGTAGTGAATAGCAACAAGTAATTTGTTTGGAAAAACAAAAAACAGATATTTTTAAATAAAAATAATACATTTCGTAGGTAAAGTGAATTATAGAATTTGTAATAACAAAAAAAAGCAAATATATCTAAAGAAAAATAGAAAAATAGCCAAAGTGGATATACAGGGTGTTTGGGAAGTCGACGGAAAAATTTCTAGGGGGTCTCCTTGGCCCAAAATATAATGATTTAACTCAACTTACCTATATACAAAGTTGCTTAGTTTAGCCACTAGAGGGCTTTAAAGAAGATTAGCTTTTTTTAATTTTTTCAAATAGATTTTATTCATTTTTTGGCCATGGGATTTTACCAGTAAACTTAATTTCGAAAATTACAGGGTGTTTAAAAACTTTATCACAATTAATTATCCATCCATATTTTTTTAACCCCCTGTATAATCACTACCAATGTTTTTTTATGGATAGCTACTTTGATTTATAAGCTATTTCCTCTCTTAAAAACCAACTAAAATTTTTTAAGAGTGTGAATAGCTTCTAAATTAAAGTAACTATCCAGAAAAAAAATTGGTAGTGATTATACAGGGAGTTAAAACATTTAAAAAAGCTAGTCGCTTTAAATAATTGGGGACCTGAGTTCGAAGGAATAATGGGTAATAATGCGGTTGTCTAATGCGTGACGCTCACCACATCACCACGTGTCATGAATTTGACACGCGACAGCCAGGTGTGAGAGCGAGGATATGGAAGCTCTGACCTTCTGCCTTGCAGGCCAAGCTCCTTCATGGGGTGTTAGTGCACCATTATTATTATTATTAATAATCTTTAAAGCCCTCTAGCGGCTAAACTAAGCAACTTTGTATATAGGTAAGTTGAGTTAAATCATCATATCTTGGGCCAAGGATTCACCCCTAGAAATTTTTCCGTCGACTTCCTAACAACCTGTAGAAATTATAATAATGCAGAAATTACTCGCTAACAGACATAGCTGACTCCTCAACTGACTCGGAGTCAGTATCCATGCAGTTTACGTCGCCCATGTCACTGTCTGATGACCCTGATGAATCGCTAACGTAACTTGATTTGTCGATCAGGTCGACAGTTTCAGAGCTGGGTTCAGCGTAAAGCAACTTCCAATAGTAGGGGTGGGGCGGGGGTGCTTTCATAGACGCATGCATACGCTTTGCTGTTCTGTGAGTAATACGAGTAGGCAGTAGGTATAAAATGTTACTGTTATTTATTAAACATTTGTCTAGTCTGTGCTGTATTTTTCTTGAACTTTAAAGTGCAAGTAAAACCAAAATAAGTTTAAACTTTGTCGTTTGCTTACATGCCGCCAACCATACCTACCAAAACGTGCTGCCAATTACAAAAATGAATAAAAAACAAAAAAAACAAAAAAAACGGTTTTTTCTGTTTTTTTTCTAGGTTTTTTATTCGATTTAAAAAAACGCGTTTTTTTACATCACTGGTTATGTTAGCGACATAGGTATTGGGCATTTTACCAGAACCTGTAATAATGTAAGTATGTTCTCTGAATGTCATTTTTTGGCAGTGGTCTATTATGATATGTTTTATCGGACTTTTTCCACTGTCTAGGGTGTATATTACACGACATTTCGGGAGTTTTGATCTACTTTCGTCTTCAGGTGTCCTTACCTCATGTAAGTATATTATATAGAAACTTTGCAAAATAATAATTTTTAAAAATCTTATATAGAATAAGGATTTACATTATATAATAGCCTACCAGTAAATATAAAGAGCATTGAAAATCCAACATAGGTAATTTGAAATAAGTAGGTACTTTCTAGAACAATTGTGAAAGAAAATGTTGCTTAGATTGTTCTTGTATATTTTATTTTGTAATGAAAACTTATTAATGCCTATTATTCTTAGACTAGTTTACATATAACAGAATTATTTTTTAGTCTTTTTTTTGTAAGTAATAAAAGTAAAGTTTGTATTTTTATTGTACGCTATACCTACTCAAATAGCTACGCTGGCAAAGTTCGTTTATTATTTCCACAAAATAAAATGTTTTTCTTGTAATTGTGTATATTAGGAAAAGGAAGTGTACGTTATCACGATATAAACCATAACAAATATTATTTTTAACTAGCTGCTCATTTTGAAATTAGCGAAATTATGTGGTTGTAAGTAGTTTAAATGTATCATTCGAATTAATCGATTTCTGCAAGCTATATTTAGCAATAACAAGGTATTAAATTGCTGTTCATAAATGATTGGAACACAAAAATAAACTAATAAACGTACTAAAACAGATACAACGTACTTATTGATTTTTCCTTCGGAATAAATTTATAGGCTTCGGTGCCAACGGTAGTTCCACTGCTGCTAACCTAACCTTGGCGTTTTTTTTTTGACGTGTAAGCCTGCAGTGATTGGGCGTGTAGTTTGCCGCATTTTACACTTTTAGACGTTAAAGGGCCGCCACTCACAATGTCGCAGGTAAATAAGGAAGAACTCGTGCAGAAAGCCAAGCTCGCAGAGCAGGCGGAGCGCTACGACGACATGGCCTCGGCCATGAAGGCAGTCACCGAGTCTGGCATCGAGCTGAGCAACGAAGAGAGAAACCTGCTCTCAGTGGCGTACAAGAACGTCGTGGGCGCCAGGCGGTCCTCGTGGAGGGTCATCTCGTCCATCGAGCAGAAAATCGAGGGGTCGGAGCGGAAGCAGCAAATGGCCAAGGAGTACAAGGAGAAGGTTGAGAAGGAGCTTAGAGACATCTGCTACGACGTGCTCGGGCTCTTAGATAAGCACCTCATCGCCAAAGCCAGCAATGCGGAGTCCAAAGTCTTCTACCTCAAGATGAAGGGCGACTACTACCGGTACCTCGCAGAAGTCGCCATGGGAGATGCGAAAAATACCGTCGTGGAAGATTCGCAGAAGGCATACCAGGATGCGTTTGAAATTTCCAAAGCACAGATGACCCCTACTCACCCTATCAGGCTTGGACTTGCACTGAACTTCTCCGTATTTTATTATGAAATTTTAAATTCGCCAGACAAGGCGTGCCAGTTAGCAAAACAGGCTTTTGATGATGCCATAGCCGAATTGGATACCTTAAACGAAGACTCGTACAAAGACAGCACACTTATCATGCAGCTGCTGAGGGACAACCTCACTCTGTGGACGAGTGATACGCAGGGCGACGCAGACGAGCCTCCCGAAGGTGGTGAAAATTAAGTTCGGCACCTGTTTTGGAACTTTTATCTTAGTTTATTCCACTATTTTAAGGCCAACTGCGTTGCGGAGCTGAATAGTTGTGATCTGCATGTAACTATTAACGTTCGCTGCATTCGTTCTTGTACCTCTTTATACATTTTGAGATATCTTTTTGGTTGATGCAATTTGAATGTGCGATTTATAGATGTACAAATATGCACCAATTAAAGCGCTATCAGCTGTGAAGTTTTTTTATTGATATTTGCCTAAATGATTAACGATCTTTTTACGAAACTTAGAGTTAAATTTTTGTTTTATAATCTGAAAGAATTATTGAAAAGTGTTCGAATAAAACTCGTTTATTGAAATATCTTCAAACCAATTGTTTTGTTTTTGTATCTTTTAAGGGCAGAGGTAATTGAGTAAAATTCGTAAGCTATTTGTAGGCAACCCAAGTAGCATCTACAAAGTTCGTTGGTAAGTATCTAAAGCATAAATACGCAGAAATGTAGTTGGTTATTGCAAAAGGATTTTGGAGTTATACAATTATAAATATTCCGTAGTTTTTAGAGAAAACTGTGTTTTCTCTTCAAATTATTATGTTATTAAGAATATAAAATTATAAATCTAAGCACAATTTCACAAAGATCGGTTTACTTCACACCAATAAGTTACTTTGTATATTAAAGTTGGCTTCTATCAAGATACTCGATATTTGTAAAATTTTGCGTAGGTGTATTAATTTTCTATTATAAAAAACTTAATATTTCACAGCAGATATCAATAAAATTTTCAAAATATAACAACAATAACAGAGACAAGCAACAAGAACAACGAATGCAAGAGTGTATTTGAAAAACCAATACGCCCGGCGAAGCTGCAGCTTAATTTCTATTGTGCTCGATTGATAAAATTTTTGAAAATATGTAAAGGGCTTTACACGAAACTTTCCTTGCAAATGGAAGTTTTGAAAATACCTACCTGAAGAAAAAAGTGTTATACTTCTAATTTGTAAAATAAGGAAAATCTTTTAAGCTACTGCAAAACACTATTTTTCTCTGGCAAATTTGAGTTAAAGCAAAAATAAACACAGCTTAATTTTTTAAAGTGCTCGCCCTCTATCCGTTGGGTTCAAAATATGCATATTTTGGGCAATAGTAAGTCTTAACTCTACACAAATTATTATTTTTTAACCAATAACTCTGAAGTTAAAGCAGAAAAGACAGAGTTTAATTTTTTTAAATGTTCACCCTGTATTTCAGGGTTTAAAACATGCATATTTTTGTCAAGGTTATAAACTATGTGCGAAATATTACTTTTATCTAAATACTACGCAATAGTTCTCGAGCTAATGCAAAAGTAGGCAGCATTTTATTTTCGTATGGTGCACACCCTATTTATACCGGGTGATTATAAATACTTTTCCATCAAGTTCCCTTTGAAATATTTGTTGTATGAATAATATGTTGGTGGCACTGTAAGTCTAAAATTAAAAGGTAAGGAGAGAATCAGCTAAACATTTTTTTGTAATTTGAACAACTTAATTTGTTCATACTTATCTTCTTAAACCTGCAATAGGTTATTTCATGATAAAACCATGAAATGAAAAGAAGGTATAAGCAAACACAAGTATTAGTCAAATATAAAAATTTAAAAATTTTAATAAGGTTACGTTTCGCTGCAATTGTAACAGCTTCTTCAGACAAAATTATATAATTACAACATAAAGACCTTACGGAAATTGAAACTTACAAATATTGTTTTAAACAGTAAGTATTAAAAAAGTTTTTATTTATATAAGTAATGAGAGAATTTCCTCAAAAATTAATGAAAATAATTAAGAAAAGTTCAAAAGATTATTAAGGGAAAGATTACCAGTGATAACATTTTAAAATTCGTGGGGAAATAAACAAAATAATGTAATAATCAACACAAATGTCTGCCATATGAAATCACTTACAATTCAAAAATATGACAGCAACAATTATAAGAACCATCAATTGTTTTTTAAAACTCCCAAAACTATTTTGGATTAAATATTAATGTACAACAAGGGTGGATAGTAATTGGAAAAGCGTGGATCGTAAAGTTTTAAGTCCCAAGATTGGGTAATGTTATTGTGTCCTTTCCGGAGTAGCTAGAAGGAGAAGGGAAATAATTATGTTATAATATCATTGAAAAAACTTTATATTACCTGTGGTAAATTTGCATTGGAAGGATTTTCGATTAACCTTCGTAAAACATGTATGTTTTACAACGTTTGAATAAAACTGTAAGGCAGTGTAGGGCATCTTGAAAAGGAGAACCATCGGTGCTCACTTGGCAGGGTTACAAGGTACCTCGGCAAATCAGAAGGTAACATCTTGAAATCCCAAGGTGATCGGGGCTTGTTGCATCGTAGTTTTGTAAATCTGTTATGACATGAATTGAATAATTATTGTTGTATGTGTTAAATGTTATTTTAGGGTAATTAAAAGTGGTAAAATAGCAAATAAAACTCTCAAAAACTTGTCGTTGAAATGTTAGGTTAAAGTTTTGTTAAAATAAAACAGGTGTGGTTTTTTTTGTTTGGTGGCAAATTCTAAAAGTTGTAGAAGCAAGTAGAAAGGGATGTAGTTAATTACCTTATAACGTGTTGTGGGTTAGAGTTCCACTTGGTATTTTTTCGAAAAAATACCAAGTGGAACTCTAACCCACAACACGTTATAAAAATACCCCACTTCGTAGATAGGAAGCCTCAATATTTTCCAAAATAAAAAGCTTGTTTCCCCCTGTAGCGTTCTCGGACTGAAACTAACTTCAAACAATGCTTAACCCGTTAACGTTCAGCGTTCTATTTAGAGAACAATGTGTGTAGGGTAATTGGTTGGTTGTGGGTACATACTGGCTAAAGATATTGTAATGGTCTTATGCCTGAGGCTCTACTCTGCTTGCAGTACAGTTTAGAAAACAAGTCAATAAGCACAAAGTTGGGTTGTTTTATGTAGCTGCAATACTAAGCTTAAATTTCATTCAGTAAATGCATTGGAAAAGAGATGCCAGATTTAATAAATGAATTGAGTAAGGAAAGCAAAGGGTAAAGCTTGTTTTTCACAGGGTTGAAGTCGAAGTTCAAATTAACTAAATATTAGGTTTGTGCAGAATTAATAGCCAAACCAAAAGAAATGAATAATCACAAGAAGTTTTGCTATGTGCAGGTCAATGAAGCGTAGATTTCAATATAGCTAAGCAGGTAAAATTGTGAGCAATCTAAAAAAGCATAAGAAGCCAGAAAAATTATAATGTTGCAACGAGCAATTAAGAAGGCAGGCATAAAGACAGAAAATAGCAATTGTGAGAAGCAGACAAGACATGATAAAGCAAGGAAAAAGCAAACAGCAAAACAGGAAAAAAAAAACGAGTGAAAAGAAGACAGATGGACATCGAAAGCATTTATGAAGGAAGTGAACTCGTTAAAAGGATCAGTGCAATTACGCGAGTGAACAGAGCAAAGCAAATAATAAAACGTGTAATGGCGCAAAGAGACATTTTGACAATTTGTAAGTAAATTTATTTCAAAATGGATTTGATTTGAACATGGCTAATTTTCGTTTGTATAGTATTAGATTAGCATTTGTTTATAGCGGACTTCAAGATATAACAATTGAATAAATTCCAAGATTGCAAGCATCTTCAAGCCTCCAGCGAAAGTGCTTTTCAAATTATTAACAAGAGTCCAGTTGTGAAGTTAGGCGGAGATTAAACAATTGCAGAAATTCAATCGGCGCCCCTTCTGACGTCATAAGACAAATTAATTCCGAAAACAAATAAGAATAATAACCGCCAAAGCGCTACGATTTAAATAAATACCTCTTCGAATGTCCACAAATTTAATTTTTAAAGTCAACAACGCTTGCAGCACAATACCATTTTTTGTAATTTTGACAGCAGTGCATACATTTGCGACTGCGTATTTGGAACTAATTCGGGTGGGCAGTGGCGTACCAATTTAGGTAAAAATTTACAAATTATTAGGAATTCACCCCTTTGAATAGAGTTGATTGTCTACCGAGCTAGCGTTATAAGAATAAAATTGCAGATAAATAAAATACGAAAAAGAGCATAATACTATTTTATTTGGGTCAAGTAAATTAAAAACAATCAATCCAGCAATTATTTTAATCAGTTTAAGTATTACATTAAATTTTAAAAACCATATCAATTAAATAGCAAACTAAAAGTGGAGTTTTCAAAGCAACCCATCTCAAACTATAATGGCTCCGCAACGTGGGGCGAAAGCAAATTAATAAACAAATAAGGGTCTATCTCAATATATGTATAAGGGTTTATACAGAGCCCTACTTAGATTTTCAGAATCAATTGTTGTGTCCCGCCTGTCGATGCGACTATATTGCATATTTTTTTAATCGTCGCACCATAAGTTTGTTTCAGTGATTTCGTGTAAACCACACCACATAACTAAATATTTGTTGTTTTTTAGCATGCTGTAAGATCAAGTTTCTTATGGCAAATATAAATGTAGTTTATTTTTTATTACATTTTTGTCTAAGAATCTGTAAACCTTGCTGTCCTATAAATATGACGCTGGGCGTTACAGTGAATATTTGCACTATTTTGGCCAGCATTTTATGTGCTAATTTTGTTTTCAGATTTGGTTGGAAAGTGGTGGAAATGAGTAGGAGTGTATTCCCTGCAAAGTGGAACAACACTAAATATGTGATATTGGCAAAAAACTTTGATTCAATTGTACGATTAGTGCCTGCTCCTCGATGGATCAAAAAAAAAAAGAACGTGGTACCGTTCGTCAGCCAAAGCTGATCTATAATTATAACCGATATATGAGGGCGATGATCAACATAATTGACTTTTGGTGAGAGGAAAGAAGTGGTATTGGTGCTTAGTGAACCGCATTATTGATATGGCTGTCGTAAATGCATTTCTTTTATACCAAAATACTCATGGCAAAAAATCTTGCAGTGAAATACCTAAAACTTGAACACGGTTCACGAATCCTAAAAGGTACACTGCTTAGGTTTCTTTCCGTCAACTTCCAGACCTACGGTTTCTGATGTTCGGTACGATGAAAAAGGTAATTTACTGAAAACTGTGGAAAACAACGACGTTGCCAATATCCGAATTGCTCTAGTAAACCTAAGACATTTTACAGCAAGTGTGACGTTACATTGTGCACAGTGTGTTTTCCAAATTATCATCGAAAAACATGCAGACATTTTTTTTCAGTTTCTATAATTTTTTTGAAATGTCTATTTTTGCTTGCCAATGCTTTTTAACTTGCCATGATAGTTATAATTACTTTTGTTATGTTAGTTTTTGGTCCGACACCTAACGGTATAAGGACTAAAGATTAAATAAATGTTAGTTTTTGAGAAATATTCCATTTTCTCAATTTTCGAATTTTATTTATATTTACCACAAATATGCACATATCCTCGCAGCATAGTATTTAGGACAGCAGTTTTTGAAAAAACCAGAGTGCCATTTTAATTTTGATCAACGCTATTACCTTCAGGGGGTTCCAAAGAACAACATATTCAGTTTTTATAAAAATTTTCCAACAAAAATTTATTTAAGCGTTAACAGGTTAAAAAAAGCCAATTCGTTTACACAATGTATTGACATATAAAAAATCTACGTGCGAAATAGCTGGAGTTACTTGCATACAACGTACATGAAACGATATAAAAAAATCTGGTGTGATACACTCACACAACTTCCTTTTACAGTGTTCTTATAATTAGTAAAAAATTTCATTTTTAATTTTTAACCATTTGTCATAAATTTTCAAAAATTATAAATTCTACAAAAACGGTACAAAATAGAGCGTTAGTTGAAGAGACAAATTTTCTCTAGAAACAAAATAAACCCACTTTAGAAGTATTCAACTGGAAAATCTCCTATTTCACATCAATACACATTAAAATGTAGTAAAAATGTAAAGTTTAAAAAAAATCGTTAGAGCCGTTTTTGAAAAAATCGAAAAAAACTGAAAAATCACAAGAGTAAACACCTACTTCCGGTTATGCGATTTTCTTCAAAAGCTTGCTGTCTCATCTACATAGTACACAAAACTTATATATGAAGTTTCAACGCCATACCTCTTTTCGTTTTTGAGATATTCTGTTCACAGACAGACACACACACACATAGACAGACACACACACAGCAGACAGACCAATGAAAAAAAATATGTTCTTTGGGTTCAGAGGACTCTAAAACGTGAAGATCTGTTGAAAACTCAATTTCTAATTTTTGGGGTGAATCCAATACTTCCTTTATTGTAAAAGGAAGTAAAAAGCGTTAAAATAATTGATAAGTAATTTAGGAGAAAATTAGTCGAACATTATTTAGAATGTATGATTTTTGATGGTAAATAAAAATCATATAGTCGTGAAATATACTTTAATTAAAGTTTGAAGTAAAATTTAAAAAATTAAGACGTTTCGCCACTTTTGATGGCTTCATCAGTAATATTAAAAGTTCATTACAAATTAGTTGTTTAATACATTCTGCAAATAACAAAAATAGGATTAGCGAACAATTAAATTTTTCCTTATACATGTGTACTTACATGATTAGATTAAAATTCCTTCACGACATTTTTCAAAGTTTGCAAGATTAAATTATTAATTAATAAAAGCAGTTATTTAACAGTAATATCCCAAGTGCATTAAAATAGCCGATTAAATTTTGACGTTTTCTGTCAGAATCTTTTGCTAAGAAATTTGTCAAATGAATTTGCCGCTCAACAAGAATCCCGAGTGCGCAGCACGAAGGATTTTGAAGCGGAAAATTTACGAGATATATTTCTTCAGAGCAAAACATTCTGACAAGATCGTCAAAATTTATTCAGGCTAGTTTACATGCACGCGGGATGTTCGGCGTGATTATTTTCTGAATAAATAGATAAAATTCAGTTAGTGAAGCACCTTTAATAATCATGTTAAAATTATGCACAAGCGACTAAATTTTGACATAAATTTAACCGCGGTTAAAATTTGACGTTTGAATTTTAGTCATTATTAAACTGACAGAAACCATGGTGATTACTCATTATTATGGATATGAATGAAATAATCATTTTTAAGTGCAGTCCAAATTTGGAATTAAAGGAGCTTGCAAGGTCGTATACATATTTAAGTTATCAAGCAATGCGCAGTGTCGAAAGTTCGGAAATGCAGGTGAATGAGCAGAGACGTATTAAGTTAAATTTGATTTGCTTGAAACGCTAGTTTTAAATATAATAACAATGAATATGAGTGTAAAATATTCGGTTCAAATTAAGACAAAATTGTTATTTAAACAAATTATGATATATAGAACTGAGGTTATCGATATCAGTTCTATAATTAAAAGCATTGGGGCTTTATTGTATTTCAATCACCTCCAAGCATAGACGTTTTTTTAGATTATTCTCGTTATGTAAGATCTTAGGTGTTAAACTTGAATTTATGTAGCGATTCATTGGCGTGGTCTGTCAGTGCAGTTTTTTTATTAGACAGGGATAAATTATTAATTTTAACATAGTATTTGTGTTGATTAATTCAATTTTTTAATAGCTGTTTTGTTCGTCCTATGTAGATAGAGTTGCAGTTACTACAGTCAATTTGATAAACCAGTTTTGATTGCATATAATTATCAGTCCTGTCCTTTAAGTTTGTGAGAAAGTTATTACCTAATGTATTGTGGTTGTTAAATGTTGTTATGAAATTGTGTTTATTAATATCATGTCGTCTACGTATCTTAAATAAAGAGAGAAATCGTTGTTTTGATTTAGAATTTTGGTTTCTATTTCCTCCAAAACAATATTGGCGATAGTGGAGGAAATAGGGGAACCCATAGCAGTGGTGCAAGGAAATGCTAAAAAAAATTGAAGGTGGTCGTTCAAATTCTGTATATAACATCGCAACAGGTGACGAATCTTGGATATATTCATATGAGCCGGAAACTAAACAGCAATCGACTGTATGGGTGTTTCAAAATTAACCTAAACCAACTTGAGTGGTGCGTTCAAGAAGCGTTTCGAAAAGAATGATTGCTTGTTTCTTCGGAAAAACGAGTCATGTTGCAGCGGTTGCATTAGAGGATCGCAGGACAGTTAATGCTGACTGGTATACTTCAATTTGTTTGCCGGAAGTTATTGCTGAAATCAGAAGAAACAACGTAAACCGACGAATCATTGTTCATCATGACAATGCAAGCGCTCACACAGCACGACGAACTGTCGAGTTTTTGACCAGTAACAACATCCAATTAATGACTCATTGCCCATATTCGCCTGATTTAGCGCCCAATGACTTCTTCTTATTCAGATACATCAAAAATTAAATGCACGGCGAGTGTTTTTCATCGCCTGAAGAGGCCGCTGAAGCATTTAAATCACTTGTTTTGGAGGTACCTCGCTCAGAGCGGAAAAAGTGGACGTGACTACCTCCCTGGACTTTCCCATACTGGAAACTGTTCATATCGTCTTTATTCAACAGTCTTTACAACATATCAAAATTTCAACTCGATGACTCACGTCTTCACCGTGATAAGCGTTTACACTTTCACGTAAATTGCGGGTAAATATAAAAGAATGTGTAGTTCAAAACGTGACCACCGAGCTTCTGTAGATGGCGCCAAGTGGACAAGCCGCCACTGTGCTAGTTTATGTATTATTTTCCTCGAAACGGCTGTAGCACCGAGGTGAAATTTTCTAAGTACCTGGAAATTATATTTTCTAGGGCATACAAAATCGATTTTTTTATTTTCGCGGAAAAAGATTCTTTGACGCAAAAATATAACAACCGTTAGAATAAAAAAATTATTTTTCAAAAATAGAGGGGGGAGGGGGCCGGTTTAAACAAATTTCTGTGGGAAGTTTTTGAGAAATGATTTTTAGAAAATTTCCAAAATTTTGAAAATTTGTAATTTAGGCCCCTTAATATTTTTCAAAACACTTTTTATATCACCTCATGTTAGCCTTCATATACTATTCAGAAAAAAAATCAATTGAATCGATTCATCCGTTTTTGAGTAATAGGGCGTTAAACTCAAAATTTTCAAAAAATCATAGCGCCCTTCATTTTAAACCTAGCGAGTTCGGCAAAGAACTAACAGATTTGTCTTATGACCCTCTATCGTTATCCGCGATAAAATTGTCAAAATTTTAATCACGAAAACAGTGATACCAAAAAAACATGCGTAACTTCCGCTTCCGGTTTCGGATTTTTTAAAAAGATTATTTTGTCGATGAATTTTCGATACACCCCCGCATTCCAAAGCGCATCAAAATCGGAGCAATACTTTCGGCTGTAGGAGCGTCACCCACCGACACACCCACACACAGACAGACATTTTTTAAAAACCACTTTTTTGGGTTCCTAGAGGCCCAAAACGGACATTTCTGTGAAAATCTCGATTTCCAAAATTTTCATGATTCCAAGACTTCCCTATACCTATGGGTATGGGAAAGTAAAAAGTGCTGTGCAGATTGGTTTCATCGGATGCAAAAGTGTATAGATTTTAAAGGAAAATATTTTGGAAAGCAATAAAGCGATTTACATAACGTAATTTGTGTTTTGTTTTATATTTTCCGCAAACTTTAGCAGTGCCCTTCGTAAAGTCATCTTAGTATCAACGAATGGCCTTGTGTTATTTCTTCCTTAGCAAACTAATGACCTTGTAAAAAATGTCTTCCCTTGCTTCGCAAAAAAGTGATCATCTGTTGTTTTTGGGCTGTCATCAATATCAAAATGATGCCCTCGAAGATGTTTCTCTAGTAATCTAAAGATATAAAAATTAAATAAAGCCAAAAGTCGAAAAAAGCCACGTTCGGACTACAGGTAGAAACGGTACATCTTTACAAAGCTGCATTCTTGCGCAATTGGTTTAACACTAACAACCATATGCATAGTGGCGTTGTCATGTAACAGAAACGCTTCTCCATTTGACAAATTGGTTCCTTCTTCGAAAAATAATTCGTGAGTAAATTGTTTTCTCTTCTCCATCTTGGCTTCTACCAAGGGTTCAATTATTTCGACTTCAGTTGTTTCCGCTTCTTCTTCCTCATCATCAGAGTCATCGGACCCACTTGCTTGTGCTTGTCCTTCTCTCATTCCTGGATCAGTCCTCTCAGGAGTTTGAGGTTGTCTTTTTTCTTCAGATTGCAAAACTGATTTTTTTTAATTAGGTACCTGTGAACCGACTTCATAAAAATACAAAAACTCTTAACGGTAGAACTTACAGCTATTTTTCTTCCTTCTTTCCGAAGATTCTGTTTGTGCTTCCGAACAATTGTTCCTCTAGAATCTTGTCTTTGATCTTCGCTCTTGTAGGAGGAAGCAGAAACTTTAACCCAGAAAAAAGCCTTTCGACACTAACTTGTGTGGCTGGTACACTCAGTAAGACTCCTGCTAGAAGATGTTACTCAGGCATTTCTTCTTTTTTGCATGCCCAAAAATCAAATATTGTGGACTCATTGTCACTCCCCTGTTGGACTTGATAAGAATTCAATATATTGTCAATCTTCTTTGAAAGCAAGAATGAATTAATATAAGATGAGGTACCGCAGCTGTGCAACTGCTGATCAACTTTTTGTTTTGATTCTTTTCTTTTCAAGAAAGCCTCCATATCATCATTTGATAAGTTTGACGCCGCTGGTCCAGTCTCGAGATCGGTTTCATCACCATCATTTATATTAGTGGAATTGTTCAGAGCCAGTAGTCTAGCCCAAAGCTAAGTTAAATGTTTTTTGCTTTTTCCATCGGATTCCAGTCTAGTACGATTTTAAAACGTGGGTCCAAAAAGATACTATTTAGGACTACCTCGTTATTCATCAGTTGGCTTTCACGCTCTTTCATCTTTTTCAAAATGGTTTGACCAAAAGGTGATGCAACTTCCTGTTGCCAATTTGCACCCTTGCCAATAGCCGTAAAATGAACCGAGAGTCATTTCTTCATACTGCAACTTTTTTGTGCATTTCCGAGCAGGTCTTAAAGCCGCCACCACGTCTGCGTTCCTGTTACAGTCAGCTTCACTCAAATTTTGGAAATTATTGAAATTTGTCAATTCCATGTCTATGCAAAATTCTTTAAATTGCCGTAATCGCTCGAGCATGTCAAATGTTGAACCCCAACGTGTTAGACATTCTCTTGCCTTCGTCTGACGGAGACAAGCTCTTGCCTGTCTCGCATCGGAGGCGGCGCAGCAGGCGCAAGGCTGCGGGGTGAGAGGTTGGTCGGTAGTGGAGCGAATGTGTCAGGACAGTGGTGGTGGTAAAGCGTAGTATTGCGCTCAAAAATTGCGCTACGATAATATAGTTATTTACATAACAAGACCAAAAAAATCAGCAAAAGATTTTTTTTTGGCGAGAACCGAAAAATATTTTAAGGGTTCGGGTTCGTTACCTATAACTTCTTAAAAATTAAATATGGGTTCGGTTTCGGTTCAGGTCCAGACAAAAATTACGGTTCCGGTCCGGTTTTCGGTTCAAAATCGGTCCGGTCCGGGTCCCTGACACCAAGTGAATTAAACATATGTTTATTCACGAAAAGATGTTGAGCTCACGAGCACGTAGTGCGAGTGACATCATATCTTTGAGTTAATTTTAATTCACGTGGCGTATATATGTTTTTATTCAATTTTGACGAAAATTTGAATAAAAATTTAAAAAAAAATCAAACTAAGATATAAATTTGCCCATTCATCGTCGATTTGATCTAAATTTTAGTAATTATATATTACACACCTCAAAGAGAAAGAATAATTGAATGTAAATATTTGTAGTTAATAAAAATATAACTTTTTTAATTCTCTAGTGAATTAAACTTTTTTTAATTCTCTAGTGAATTAAAACACTTTTATTTCACTTGTGAATCATAGACTGTTTATGAAGGTTATGGAGTTAATAATGTCACTTTAAACTGTCAAAATTGAATAAAATAAATTACCGATTCATTTCATTTGGCACAAACGATCAAAATATAATTTCGTTCACCGTAGCATGTTTTAATTGAAGTGAAACAAGCTGTTTGTTGTTTAATAACATATAGACAGTCGGGTGTCTGTATTATTTTTGCAGAAATGGCACGTGGTAAAGCAATTGTCAATTTGTTGAATTTTGGTCATTCCTGTGGCAAAATTTACGAACAATTGCAATTATCGTATTTTATAATAAATATTACACCAGCAAATTTAAGAGCTTTACGGATCTGAGCCAAATGATATCATTCTTGGCTCATATACTCATTTCCCATCATTTTCATTTCTTTTACCTATACCAATTTCTCGGTATCGCGGCAATGACCAAAAATGTGTAGAATTTCTGTAGGTTGTGAAAACCTATGCGCCGGAATATATCGTACATTTCCCACGCTGCGCGGACTTTGAAGGGCTATCACTCGGAGACTATTTAAATCAATCCCATCATTAAAAGAGATTCGTGCATATTTTTTCAAGCACAACTTTCACATTCGCAATTTTCGGAAAAAAACATTCCCACAGAGCTAGAATGGCAGAAACCGATTTTTGGTAACTTTGTTGCCCTCTACCGTTTGAAATATCAACTTCTCGGTATCGCGGCTCAGATAAAAAATGTGTAGAATTTTATTTCCAACATTTTTTGTTCAATAAAAAGAAGAGAAAAAAAGCAAATTCAATTGTTATCAAGATGGCGGCTGTTTTGCAAGGGGTGGGGTGACGCCTTTTTGGTTTTACACTTGTCTAATGACCCTAAACCACTGGGCAAAAGGAATCGCCGCGGCCAATTTTTTTAAGGTGACACGGTATTTTCCGACAATTTTACTGTACTAATATTCACAGCGCCAGCACAACAAAGATGAAATAGCCTGTAACTAAATTATTGAATCTTTGAATTTTATCCATTTTGAAAACCAAAATAGTAATTCATTATACAAGAGGATAAAGTTAAATTTTATCCACGTGAATCGTTTAACGTCTAGACGTTAAAGATTCAAGAGTGGATAGTAATAACTTTATCATCGTGTATAATACACAAGAAAGAGATGGCCATACGAAATAGATATTTATGTATTTAGTGTGTAAAGAGAGCCATTTTGGTATGAGGATGCGAGTTTCGTGCCGAGCGGCAGCGAGGCGCGAAAAAGCAACCGAAAATGCTAAAATGGTTACTAGGGAAAAAATGTGTGAATCGCTAACTTTTCGCATTGACAGTGAGCGCTTAATAGTCAGTTTTAGAGGTGACCGTAGAAAATAGCTATTTATGCAACAAGTGCTAAAAGTCGACGTTTATGCACGAGACATGAAAATTATGAAACGAAGCCGAAGGCTGAGTTTCATAACATGTCTCGTGCATAAACGACTTTTAGCACGCGTTGCATACAATATTTTATCTACGACCTTAATTTTACTGTTATTAATCCATAAATATAGTTTTAACAAAGGTTTGCATCTACGACACTTCTAATTTATGTCATAATAAACAGTAGGCCACGCCGCGCGGGCGATTGTTTGCGAGGCCAGTACTGTCAAGGTCAGTTACGAAAAGCAATTATTAATACTCCACATCTGACTGTATTCATTACATAACGCTTTAATTATTTCAAAAACACTTTACCTGTAACGCAAGAAGCAACTAGAATAACGTTACAACTTCACTTCCAGTTCGAAATTGTAGTTTTATAACCTGACTTCACTTTTAGCACATGGGCTAAAAGTAAACAGCCGATTTCTTTAACCACGGTAAACTATAAAACATCACTTTTAGTGAAACAAGCTAGCGCTAAAAGGCCTACTTTTAGTGGTGGTCGTAGATAAAAGTTATTTTAGTAGGCATGCTTGGTTGACATCTGTCATAATTAAAATAAGCGTCAGGCCTACTCGAATATTTGCTACTATGTTTATCTCTTTCTTACTCAAGCAATACGTGTTATTTTCTTGTTCATGTTATCTTATTGCTGTTATACCTATATAATTGTGGCCCCATTGGTATAACTCTAGTTACTTAGATGTAAAAATAACCCTTTTCTTTGAGAGATTCTTATCAGGGATTACTGACTGCGCAAGTAACAAACTGTTAGTGGAATAGAGTTAGAAGTGAATCAATCACCTTTGCTACTTCTACACATAAATATAAATACTAGATAGACAACAAGTATAAATAGTGTACATTTAAAAATCATAAACAATGTGTTAAATACATTATGTATGTATTGGTTAAAATATGTTGCAATTCTGTGAAATATTTCTAACTATAATATTGGTGGTGTCAAATGATCATACGAGGAGTGTTCAATTTTAAACAGGAATGTTTAAATTAAAACCTCATCTGAAGGCAATTATAAAAATTAAATTATTTAAAGGTTACCCGTGACTCTTGTTAACAAATCCATGGCAATTGTTTTGATAAAATATTATTTTGACAGTTACAGTTACAATGCCTGAAAGTTCTGTTCATTGTAGCATTGAACAGCGCATAATAATCAAATTTCTTACGAATGAAGGTGTAAATTCGACTGAAATTCTTACAAAACTGAGAGCACAATATGGCAATCAATGTCTTTCAAAAAGTCGAGAGTTTGAGTGGTCAAAATCCTTTGGAGACAAGTGAACGCATGTAGCAAATGAGCCTCATGTACGGCGAACTGTAACTTCGGTTAATTGTGAAAATGAAGAAAACGTTAATGCTCTTATTCAGAAAGACAGACGGGTAACAGTTTGTCAAATGTCTCAAAATCTACAAATTAGTGTCGGAAGTGTTGAAGAGATCATAAAAAACAATCTAAAGTATCGTAAGGTGAGTGCCAAGTGGATTCCGCACTTGTTGACTGGAAGAACAATTGAAACCATAAACAAACTTCAGTGGGGCCTTCTTCCGCATCCAGCATACAGTGGTGATCTTGCTCCCCTTGATTTTTATTTGTTTAGCCCATTACAAAAATTTTTAGCCGGGAAAAGATTTCAGTCAAATAATGACGTTATCGAAGCTGTTCAGGAGTGGGTACGCATGCAACCCAAAGACTACTTCCAGCAAGGTATTAAAGAACTTCCAGATCGATGGTGCAAGTGCATCGCTAGGCAGGGAGATTACTTCGAAAAGTAATATAGTTTTCATCGTTGTAATATTGTAATAACTTTTTTTATAAATAAATTCCTGTTTAAATTTGAACACTCCTCGTAGTATAGAAAACCCTTAGTAGCGACACTTACGGCGGTTCCTTTGATGTTTGTGGGTCGAAATTCAATGACCTTGGCAGCGGCGGCCATCTTGGCAGCCGAAAATCCCGCCAAATTTAAACGATCCGCCCAGAGTACACTCCGTAGTTATTAAAATTCAGATTCCAACCTCATTATAAATGCAAATAAAGACTGGAAATGAATCAATGAAATAAAGTAAATTCAAATGATTCAAACATTTACTAGTTTAATTAATTAGAAATTCAATAACATTATAAATACATGTCATATTAATTTACCTACAAAATTACATTTTAATGAAAAATACAGGATACCTATACTACGAGGAGATAAAATACTGAAACCATGATTACAAAGTTCTACCAACTTATAGCAAACATAATACACTTAACAACATTAATTAATTAAATATTATCATTGATGAATAATAACCTACATTAAACAAAATAGGCTTAATAATGGTTATTTAACCAACAAGTGTGTTAATGAAGGTGATTAATAATCGAGAGATTTTAACGCGTGAGCGAGTGGAGCGAGCGAACGCGTTAATGAGCGAGATTATTAATCACCGATTAACTTAAGAGTTGGTTACAAGACTTTTCCGTCAATCGTACGTTTATTAAAATCCATCAAAAATATTTATTAGTTTTGACATTTCAGATACATTTGACATTTAGCACGTATGGTTGCCGATGCTGGAGCAACTTTGCGGCAATTAAAATACTTGGCGGTTGGAAATCCACCTCTGTTGCCGAAGGATACATTGAGAACTCCATAGGTATAAAATACAAACTGCCACAAAAATATTGAGCGAAGCGTTTTCTAATGTAAATATTTATATTAATAAATCCACGAAATAATTTAACCTTTAGTTTTGACATTTCAGATACATTTGACGTTTAGTACGTATGGTTGCCTATATAAAATCATTGCGAAAACGGGTCTATTAATGCATGATTTTTTAGACAAAATCATGCATTAATGAGTCGATATACAAGGTGTTTCAAAAATGTCTGCCAAAATTTCTAGGACGTATAGTACATCAAAAAATAAGTGTAGTTTACTCTATAAAACTATTTCCGAAAATGCACTCCCAAGGAGCTACAGCCCCTAGAAGACTTTCAAAAATGGTTTTTTAGCATTTTCTTCAAAACTGTTACCGGTAATTTAATGAAATTTGGCACAGGAGCGTAGTTTTTTATGAGAAATATTACTAATTGGTTAGAATCTTCATATTTTATTTAGGGGAGTAACTTACAAGGGGGCTGAAATGGTTCAATTACCCTATCCTTTATGTGCGTGGTTTTATCTAATACATTTATCAAAACTCTCAAAGCTTGATTTATCTTACATAAAAAAGGCATTCTTGTTAAAATGTTTTGTTTAAGTCATATCTAGGCCTACTCAAAAGATTTTCGAAGGCATTTTGGACAAGTAATTTCAAAGCTTGAAAAACACGTTAACATTCAACTGCAAATTACACGAAAACGGTCAACTTTAAAACATTTTAACAAGAATACCTTTTTTATGTAAGATAAATCAAGCTTTGAGTTTTGATAAATGTATTAGATAAAACCACCCACAAAAAAGATAGGGTAATTGAACCGTTCCAGCCCTCTTGTAAGTTACGCCCCTGAATAAAATATAAAGATTGTAACAAATTAGTAATATTTCTCATAAAAAACTACGCCCCTGTGCCAAATTTCATTAAGTTACCAGTAACAGTTTTGAAGAAAATGCTAAAAAAAAATTTTTGAGAGTCTTCTTCTAGCGGCTGTAGCTCCTTGGGAGTGCATTTTCGGAATTAGTTTTATAGAGTAAAATACACTTATTTTTTGATGTACTATACGTCCTAGAAATTTTGGCAGACATTTTTGAAACACCTTGTATAAACGATTGACGGAAAAATTAATTAAGAATACATAATCATTAATGAATACGGACTTACAATAAACATAATTAAGACTTTGTAATTCCAGTGTTATAAATGAGCCAATATTATGCTTTTTCTATTTTTCTGGTTAGCATCTCTAAAATTTCTGTTAATAAATTTTAATGTATAAAATATCCGCACTCTTATAAATAATTTAATAGTATACATTAAAGGGAAATCAGAACAAGTATTAAAATTAAATGTTTTTTTTTGAAAAGTTGATAAAAAGATTATTTCCAACATTTCCCATAGCATATTCCTCAAACTTAGCAGTAAAATTATTTTCTAATTCTAAAATAAAGTTGTAAAATTCATTACTGGGTACATATAAACTACCAGTTGGTTTACTTTTGTCATATGCTTTCTTTTGGCAGAACACTGTACCATTACACAGTTTTCCCTTAGTTGCGCATATTGCTATGCACAGTTGACAAGAATGCTTTGCTAATATTTTTTAAATTAAATAGCCACACACATACCGCAATGAATTTTCTTTAAATACATCTTCTTGCCTATAATCGGTATCCTGTATTTTTAAAGATACATCGGCAGCATTTTCAGAAAATTTATTGTCTTTCAATAAGTCGGAAGTTTCTTTGTTCTGCGTCAATACTGATAAAAATTTATCAAAATCTTCCGCACAATTTGCTCCATTACTGTGCTGAATATATTTCAGCGCAAAAGTTTTTTTAAAAGAATTTCTAAATTGTACAGGTGTGGGATTTATTGAATTTCCACCGCGTTTTCTAATAACACCAAAAAAAATCTCAAGACAATCTTGATTTAGCCGGCGTGTCAATAAATATTTGAAACCACTTTCTTCTAAAATAGGCCACAATTGTAGTAGGGAATTTAAGGTTAACTGAAACCCCTTTAAGCATTTTATTTGCCTGGTTTTGTCCTTTTTGTCTTTGGTAAAAACAGACATGCTACCTATCATATTCAACATGTTATTTAAAAACTCAATTTGATATGCTTCCCCACTGTAGGGTTTTTGAAATTGTTTTTTATTATCACCTTTTCCAACACTTGAATAAGACGAATTTAATATGTCAAACAAATTATCAAAATCCTGAATGAAATTTACAGTTCCTTGTGCTTCCGGTGACATAGCACCTAAACTTATATAAGTGTCTAAACAGGATGCTACCGTTGCACTTAAAACTTGGACAGCAAACTTTACCCGCATCTTTCGCCAGGTATTTGGGTTTAAATGTACTTGTGTTAATCTAGGTGCCAATCTTAAATGTCGAACCTTATCGGCATTATAAAATTGTTTTATAAAACCCCAAGAAACTAATTTACCATTATAGTAGAAGTCGTGCGTTAATAAATTATTGCGTATAGATTTAAAAAGATGGGGAGGATCAAAAATATAAAATACTTTTTGCTCATCTACAATAAAATCGGGCCTTTCAGGAGTAATGTTTTCAGAATTTGTAAAATCCAAGAAATTTTACCCTTGATCGCTTACTACAGCCATTACTTTTACATCAACAGCATCTAATTTGCGTATTGTATCATAAATAATACCTTTCAGTTCCTGCTTTGAGCACGTTGAATTTGTTAGAAAAAAAGCAAGAAGCTGCTTCCACTTTAATGTTAGCCCTCTGGCCATTACAACTAACGCATTTTGTGCTGGATTAAAGGATTTCGAGTTGCGTTGCCAGTATCGTGCAGTCCAATAATTTTATCTTTTTTTATGCTGTAAAATAAATTGGCCTTGATTGACATTTCGTCAATGCAAAGTATACATTTTTTTATCATTTTTACTTAATGTATCAATTTGAATTTTTAATCTAATAATTTCAAATACCAAATTGTTTAAACCAGGTTCATCTGGCCAATTTTCAATAAAACGCTGCAAACATGTGACCGATGGCAACTTAAAAGTTTTCTATACTATGAAATGATTGTAATTTTTATGATTTGTAAACATTTCAAAAAACTATTTGTCTGCTTGTATTACATTTTAAAATTCCTACTACTGCGTATATTTTGAAAATAATTACACTTGATATTTTTACCATATTTCTTCTATTTCCCAAAAACGTTTAAAAATATTTCTATAACAAAGGGAATCTTCCATATTTCGTGCTTCTTAAATATTGGTGGCAAATATCATTCAATCGTTATATTCAAACGGTATCAACTAAAGTTGCATTAGTGTTTCTAACAAATGTTTCATACAATATAACGGGCTTGATTCGTTTTACCACAGAGCTATTTAATATTTAAACATGCTAGAGTAAAGTTGTGCTGTACGTTTTATATTGTAAGTAACTTAAGAACGTTATTTGAAAAGCGCGCCAAGTGAGTTTGCGCTTTATTATTACAGCGGAATGACGCCAGGTTTCCCGGATTTTGTGCGGAGGTAAGACAGTTTCGTGTAGGTTGCGCCAGTGCGCAAGGTCCGTGAGCTAGGGCCGACGTGTGAAGCCTTGAAGTGAAATAGTGAACGTACGCGGTGGCGTGCTTAAATGGCAGCCGACGTTTTGTATTCTAGGAGCTGACATCCAGCTTCAAGAGCGTAGTGCAACCTTGGAAGAAACACCGACATCCATGTAATTCTTCGCAGAAGGCTACTACAGTGTTGCCATTTATGGAGTCCGATCCGGGTTTTTATTAGCAACTATTGTGAAAACAGGTTAGTACAGACAAAAGCAAGTTATTTAATCGAGATCGGTACTAACTTACCCATAGCCACAATATGGTAAGAAACGAGTCTTGTACATGGACGACTGAGTTAGCTAACAAACAAGGGGCAGTTTAAATTCAAGTAACTTAGGATAGGGGCGAAATAAAAGCCGCATTACAACACGTTAGGTAAGAGTATTATAAGTACAAATATTTATAGAAATATTTATTAAATAATAAAAGCGTTACAGCCATTAGAAAAAATAGCAAAACAAAGCTTTAATTCATATGTAAATAATCTACAACTGTCACATACACACTTATACCGTAATTGAAGTATGATCATACACAAATCTTTTGCTGTGAAGTGCCAGTTTTTTGGACTCCTCATTTACTTTATTTGCTGATGATACAACATTGTTAATTAAAAAAAATAATAAAAATTATATGCTTGAAAATATATCTTATATCTAATATTGTAGATCAAATTTGTCAATGGTTCACAGATAATAAATTAATATTAAACTGTCAAAAGACTGCTAATATAACTTTCACTTCTCCAAGAAGTAATGAAAAAATATTTTAAATAAAAATAACGGCATAATTGAAGCAGCTGAATCTGTAAAATTTTTGGGTTTGATTATAGACAATAAACTATCATACTCCCCACATGTGTCACGTCTAAGCAGAAGGTTGGCTTCAGCCGCGTATGCATTCTCAGTTATCTTAGATTTAAAATTTACCAAAATTGTGTATTGTAACGACCTTGGGATCAGGCCATTGCAAACATATGACTCAGCGTCCCGAGCATTCGAGAACGACCTAAGGCGGGGGCAGTGTCACGACCTTGAGCCGGTTCACGTGCGGACGGATGAGTCACACTCTTCGAGAAACGACCTTGGTGACTCATGCGCGCGAACACGTCACGTTGCGGGAAGGATCGAGTAAGGTCTCGCCGCTTCCGGAATGACTCACCCGGCGCATATATAACTACGCGAAAAGGAAATAAGAGAACAGTCAAAGTCGAAGTCCGAGTGCCGACTCCAGCTTGGAAGAAGCTGCCATATAAATAAACCCGTGTGTACATAAATCTAGCGAGATTAATAACGCGTGTATAACAAATAAATATAGCCATATAAATCATTAATGTTGAAATCGCGTGTAAATAAATAAAGTATATCTGTTGTTAGAAATAGTCCTGTTAGTTTATATATAATGTGTGTTCCGCCTTAATAGTTCTTGTGTTGTGTAAATAGATTAAGATAAATCGTTGTAAATAAATGCTTAAAACAGAAGCGGCGTATAATTTTTAATAGCCCCAGAACGTAAAACGTAACAGTATTATTCATATTTTGAAAGCTTGTTAGCTTACGGCATAGAATTTTGGGGTAATTCAAAACATAGTCGAATTATATTTCAAATACAAAAACGTGCAATAATCATATTGAATGAGTATTAATTATTATTGACATTTTAAATATAATGTTGGTAGTTTAACAGTATATCTATATATATTTTGCTAAAAGACCGATAATTAGGATTTAATAATGGCAGGTTTACTGAAAATATTCCCAAAGATGCGACATTATTTCGAGTTTTAATTTCTTTTACTGATATTTTAGGTTAGGAAACAAATATCGAAATGCGGTTTTCACTAGCGGGTTAGACCCTTATTTGGCTATCTTCCGTAGCAATAAAAGTGATATCGTTGCATTTAATTTTTTTGAGAAAATCCATTTCATTTGTAGTGTTCTTGCAAAACGCCCTCTGGCGGCGATACAAGCAATCTAAATCTATCCGCTTAAGACAGCGTTGATAGCCTAAGAAAAGCTCTTTTCAACGACTCCATGTTTGACAAAATCCGTTCAGCCATTTTGAAGTTATTGACATTTTTTTCCGAAAATGTTCGGACACCCCCCACCACTTTCCCTTAAGAGATAGAACAAAAAGCATTTAGCGAAAAAGAATCGAATTTATCTCGGCTTTAAAACGGTGTTCATTTTAGCTATCTGTAATATATTTCTCAAAAAACGGAATTTAAAATTAAAGAATGCGATTACGCCCCCTGGCGGTCATTCTAGATACTTAAAAATAATTTTCAGCGTTTTCTTTTAGCCGCTTTAGTCATACATTTTTTACCCCAAGTCTTTACGACAATTTCTTTTCGAGATAGGGCCGATTGCCCTTCTTAATTGGCCACCCGTACAGCGTTTGTTCACAGACATAGCTTTGAGGAATTTCTTAATCAATAATGAATATTACAGCATATATTTTCATTACAAATAGTTGCAGCACTTCTATTCTCATATGCACAAGACCATATTGATATTGATTAGACAACAACTACCGTGTTGTTTTTCCATTGGATTGTTACCACATTGCTGTCTTCATTCACACCACCATCATAATTTCCACATTTTTTATTTTTGTATGTATTTATGCTGCTAGACAAAATTACGCACTGTTCCTGTCCCAGCATAACTCGTCTCTAGATATGTAACTAATCTACGGAAAATTCTATGTTGAGAGCAATTCTACTTCAACAATTTGCAAAGTTTTCTACAATTGATTCACCTAGACTAGGAAGCACAATATTGGTGGAATTATTACTTGTTTTTTGACGGCTATAGGTCAAATAGCAAACAGTACTCTGTTTTGAGGACCATCACTCATGCTTCGAACACAAATCAAATTAGTTCACTATGGATAAATTGTTTGCATCTATGAAGTCCCCAATATGGAATCATGAACTCACCAACAAAAACACTTTGTTCCACTGCAGCAAATTTTTAAAATATTTCATCTACTTTTTTTACAAGAGGTCACAACTTAGTCATAATATTCTTTATTTGCATTGTCTGCTTGCTTTCTCCCAAAACAGTCATTTTCTTGGTAAAAAATGATACCCCTTAGACAACTATCACTGGTGTTTGGCTGAAGAGCATATATTCCACCAACTTTGTCGGGTTAGTCTCGCTCTTCAAGGCTGCCGAAGATGACAGCTTAGCTATCGAAATACATATTTAGCAATTGTTATATATTTGTGTGGTTGGGGGTTTTTAACGAATTGTGTTAGATACCTACACTTTACTTTCATATAAATTTATTGGTCTATTTTTAATGCTACTACAAATAATACCGTACGTCTACATAAATATCGATTGGTTTTTGGTTCATAAACAACATGAAAAAGCCTATACTCTCGCAAATCGATGTAATTGGTGGTATATAATATCATTTCAAGAGGAATCCGGAATCCAGTAAAGCGTAAAATTTTCAGAGCGGGGTCAACACCAATTCCTTCGAGCAGCATGGGGAAGCCTGCCCCAGGTATAAAGTAGCGGCTTTGCATACCAACACATAATTATTAAAGGTTGGTGCTTTTCCCTTCTTGAAAACGGCGAAAATCGCGAATTGCATCATATTGCGCCTCCACTTAGGAGGCGTTTTTTTGTAAGTTATCACCTGTTTTCAATATACACGTTTAACCACAGTTTTTGATTTTTTCTTAGGTACTAATGAGGTGAAAACCTCCTTGGAAACATTATTATGCTGTTGTCATTTGTTTTTGCCAAAATAATCTCGACCTGTAACTGATGGGAATGCAAGAGGTTAATCGCCATAATCTTGGTTCATTTTAAGTCTGTTATCATCGAGTGGTGTGATTACAATATCCAAATTATTATATTCCTGGTCACTTAAATTCTCTACTTCTGTAGCGCAAGTCCACAAATGGTGGAAGGCGGGTTCTGTAAAAATAATATTCAACAATCTTGGCAATAAGGATATTTTCATTGAGCTAACTTACCAATTTGGCATTTTTAAGCTGCTTTTGGTATTGTATTCAAGATCGCTTCTCTCACTCTCACATTTTAATAGCTTCAGAGTAGACTTTTCAATAGAGTTCCTCAACACTTCTTGATCACCAAAACCACATTCTTCGTCGGTAGCAACATTCCCCTTGTCAAATTCGGCTTTAATAACTACATCGCATATATTCTCCGGTAATGCCAATGCCAAACCAAATCTGGATGAGCTGAAGCTGCATTCAGAGTCAATCATAGGGGAACTTTTCCTGCTTGTAGCCTCAGCAATCGTATTTGAAACTTCCTGGAAGTTTCTTTGTTTAGCAGGCGTACACGCAGTTGGAGGGCGCTGCGTTAAAAACAAGCTAGGGATGGCAGATTTCTTCAGGCAACGCAGGGAGCGGCTATTGGGCATGAGCTGCCTTCTGAAAAGTGGTGACATCTGGTAGTCCCGATCGGTGAAGTGCGTGGAGCACACTCGAGCGTTCTTGGTGGGTGCAAAGTTCACCCTGTTTATCTTGCTGATCCATGCGTTGTAGCGCTCTGGCGACTTCTCGCGTGAGGGAAACACGTGGTAGCTTACCGTGCCCACCTTTGAGGAGTTGTTGGCGCACCCAAAGACACAGCAGTTCACCATGCCGAGTGTTGTGATCTAAACAATATAAAATAGTATTAAGGAGGGTAGTACCAGTTCATGAAGTATAAATCAGAATGACTATATAATATGAGTTTCAGAAAATTGTGCATAACAGATACGGGATCAGACTATTATTAGGTAGGGATAAAAATGAATCTAAAAATGGCAGAGGTAAAGAAAAAACAATAAGGGGGCAGTGTTAAATATAGAAGATCTTCGCAAGCAGAGAAACAAAATATACTCCAGAAACAACAAAAGTTGGAGAAAATGAAGAGAACAAAATAGAAAAGTCGAGACATGCTGAAGATATAATAAAAAACAATAAAAGCAATTATAGGAATCAGTGCTTCCCTTAAGGAAGTCATCCAACTACAAACAATGGCTGAGATTATTAACCTGGAGATTGATTCATCCTAAACTACAAGAGAAAAAGACCCTATTAAAACAACAAATTCAAAACCGATAAGCGTAACTCATACAAATTGTGAGCATTGAAACGGGATTTGACCTCACGCCACCTGAGCTCAGTTATAGTAATTAATAATCTTTCCTATATTGTCATTGAGTTTTGAACTGCAGCCAGCATGCAGAAGTTTCAGTCATCTGTGAACCGCTTATATCTGTGAGTGCAATTGCCGGAAGTAACTTGATTAAACGCGAAAATATCATTCAGGGGACACTCGTGCGCAAGAAGAGTCATTCATGGCACAACACTTGCAGTGAACAGTTTGGTTATTGGCGTTGCCGAATTTTGCCAACGCCCAACAAAGTGCATTCAGTGCAAGGCACTGAAATAACGCCCAGTCTTCAAGAGATTGCTTACGAGTCAGGCCTCCACATAGTTGCACAAACCTTACATACAGTCAGTTGGATACAAGCTGACGTCACCAACGACGTAGCGGAATCCAGTGAAGCGCACGACTTTCACGGCGGGGTCAACACCAACTTCTTCGAACAGCGTGGGGAAGCCTGCCCCAGGTGTAAAGTAGCGGATTTGCGTACCAACACACAATTATTAAAGGTTGATGCCTTTCACTTCTTGAAAACGGCGAAAATCGCGAATTGCATCATATTGCCTAAAAAGCCTAAGTGGAGGCATTTTGGGAGCGGCCTGAAGTCAGTGTTGAAACGCGTGAAGCCCCGTCAAAACGGGAGCATCATGTCACAGTGCGAGACGCAGCGAAATATTGCGCGCGAAGTCCGAGCATGCAACAGAATGTTTGCATATATAGAACCGTTATTTTGGTGTCTTTAATGTTGTTTAAATGCAAATTTATTTCAACGGCAGTTATACTACTGTTCTCTGATTTGCAAATGCGGGTAGAAACCAGTTAATTCACGTTGATTATATTTTCTTAGTTAACACCGCCGTGTTTAGGAATGGTCATTATTTATTCTAGGATTTTATCTTTACGTCATTGTTTTATACGTGTATTTAGAAGCCATTATCATTGATTGTGAGCAGATTGAATTTTTATTTCCAGTATTATGAACCAGATTGGGTCAACAAATCATAAAATAGTCATTTTACAAAAATTAATCACAACAACGGCACTACTAAAACTTGTAGTAAATATAAAACACCATATACGAAAGATGATCCGAAAAATTTTTTGGATAAAGAATTACTGAATAACGACATTATAATGAAGTTGTAGCCTGACGGGCTAGTTTAATTTAATTTAAATGCTACAATCACCAGCCTGAAAACTCGTTGCCCAAGGTTAGCTCAAAAAGCCAAGATCCAAATAATAAACTCAGATAGTAACGTGGAATAGAAACACAGAATAACTTCTTACTATTATATAATAATATTTAACTAGATACATTAAATTAAACTGTATTAAAACAACACGAAATAATAGAATGTAATGACATAAAAATAAAATAACTCTTCTAACGGGGCGTTCGTTCGTCGGCAGTCGAGCAGTGGCACACTATTGCGGGACAGCCTGTATGTACGTCAGTCCTCTCGTCACGTTGGCAACACGCCGGCCCTAGGGCGTCTGGAGCTCTGACAGTGAAATTCCCAACGTTCGAGTGATGGGCGCCGTATTTAATTTGATTTACTTGCCAGCTGTCACGCCGCAAAAGGTGAGTGGACTTTGATTGATTAAACGCCGTTTCCCGTTGGCGGAGGTGGCCGCCGAGTTACCCTAGCTCCAGGGGTGCGTGCCTATGGGCGGCGGCCTCGGGCTTACTCCGCAGAAACCCCCGGTGCACGCTCCTCGGCCTCGGAGATGCAAAAGCCGCTCCAGACGCAATTATCGGGCCTAATTACGTCTGCGTCGCCGTCCTGGTGCCGGGAAATTTGCTTCGCGGACGGCGTCGTCACCGGCGAGCACGACTTGGCCTCCCGAGTGCCTAAACTTTGGAGGGCGTCGTCAGCGAGTTCGGAAATACTCTGCTTATATCCAGGTGTCTGACGTCGTCGCCGTCGGACCTGGGGCGGTTCTCTAGGTCGCTAGGTGCTCGGGAAATGACGCTGGAAAGTATAACAACAATCCAAACGTGCAGGAGTTCAAGAGAATAACGTTGGAAAGTAAAGTAACAATCCAAACGTGCAGGAGTTCAAAAGAATAACGTCGGAAAGTAAAATAACAATCCAAACGTGCAGGAATTCGAGGAAATAACGTTGGAAAGTAAAGTAACAATCCAAACGTTCAGGGGTTCAGGTAGCTGGTCGGGATACCCTCGAAGAGTCCTGGGGGACACTCCTGAGAGTACAGGCGAGACTAGAGGAGTGGGAAGATCTAGGAAATTCTAGGAAATTCTGTCTTGTCTGCGCTCCGGATTCTGCTTTTATACCTGGTGCGAGCGTAATCGGAGGTCGTTGAAGAGGGGATTCGTGGTCTAGGTGCGCAGTGGTGTTAGGGCGATCGCTTGGGGTGACGTCACGTCGTCCTCTCGGCGCGGAGCTTCGGTCTCTAACGTGGTGCACGACAAGGGGGAACGCGCTAATTAATTTTTAATTTATAGAATCGCGTTCGCGCTGGGCGAAACGTTACAAAGTAATTCTCACTAATAAATTATTTAATTCTATTAAACTAGGAATTGACGAAAAAATATACCATAAAATCATGAAATCTAAGTATTGGTCTACACTGCCTACAAGAATAGAAGTTTTGCCCTTTTCATTCGGAAAAGGAATCCTAAAATCAAACGGTTGTTACGTGTAGAATACGTGTAGAATGAGTCTATTTAGGTTTACAGGTCAATGAACGCGGTCTGGTTGAATTTTGGGTTTATGGCATATAGTTTGAATTTCGTGCATCACCTTTCTCCGCCTTGAGGTGCTCTTATCGGTACGTGAAGCGATAAAATAACCGTTCTGCTTCTATTTTGGTCGTTCAGGAGTCGGCAGGCTTTCTGAGGAAGTTATGTTGTAAAATATTCAGTTAGCCCTTGCTGTGTTGGCGAATTAAGCATCTCTGGTCGACATTTTGAAGAGTATTATCTCTTACGCCAATTTGGCGGAGCATCTGATAGCGAGCTGTCTGATTTCGTTTCTTTTTAGCTGTTAGTGTGGGGCCCAAATCAATATGCACATGGCGTCTGCAGGTGACGCTTTGACCTATAATTAAAGCAGCCATTTTTCTGAGTACAGTGCTGCTGTGCGCTCGTGGTGAAGTCTGTCAGACTTTCCCGAGATGTTCTATACCTATTTAGTAATTTATCATTTGCTTTTGCTGCACCGTGTTGCTAGCAAGTGCTGCCTGGGCTCCTTCAGAACCCCGTGGGTATTACGTTTGCCATCGAACTCTTGTCGTCAATCGTAGTTTGCTTAAAGATCTCAATGGGTACCCTTCAGGGCCCATTCGAATGCTTACGCTAATTTAGTTAATGATTTTCATCCTCGGAGCCTGTTATTAGTCTCAACAATACTTTAAATTTGCATGTGGTTCTAACTAAGCTGATTCAGTTAATGATTTTCATCCTCAGAGCCCATTGTTAGTCTCAGCAATACTTTAAATTTGTTTGTGGTTCTAACTTACATAGTCTATCCTTATACATTTTAGAATATTATAAATGTAAATTTGTTAGTAATATTTTTCGAGTTTGAGTTTTGAGGTGCACCTGATATTTATGTAGATTTATTGAATAATCTTATGTACGCTGTGCTGGCTTTGTATACATTCTATTTTGAGTTTACAAATTTTCTGTGGTATTTGGATACACTTGTCATAATTAAAAGATTTGTTTGCGCCCTGGAAACATATCACGGCAGTATAATCGCGATTAATATCTAGTGGTTCAGTACAAGATATTGAACACAGAATAAACAAAGCGTGAAATATTTTCATCAATATGAGCAAAATCTGGAGAGCAATCTAGAAGTGGAAATAAAACTAAAATTGTTCAACACAATTGTTATACAGGTGCAAATCGTGGGATGGTACTAGCATGGCCAAAACAAAATTACAATCCTTTGTCTACAGGTGCCTAAGATACATCCTCGGAATATGGTGGCTCGACAGGGTGTCGAATCAAGAGTTGATGGAAAGAACGGGCCAACAAAACGTAAACGCAGAAATCCTTAAAAGAAAAAATGGATGGATAGGCCATACCCTAAGAAAAAACAAAGAAGAAATCTGTCGAATAGCCCTAGAGGGAAACCAACAAGGAAGAATAAAACATGGCAGTCCAGTGACAACATAGAGACGCACAGTGGATGAGAAAGAAGAAATGACGATTCAACAACTGTGGCAGACTGCATAAGACGGAGACAAATGTATGCATGTATGTATAATAGGGATAATTAATAATTTAGCAAAAGCGTTCGGTACAATTAGCCATAATATACTTTAAGATAAATGTAAATGCAGGGGTAAGAAATGCAAATAAGCATTTACAAAATGATTTTTCGTATTTTGACATATAAAATGTCACTTTTCAATAGTGATTGGTTTAAAAAAATCAAACTTTTCGTAACTAGTTATGAAATAAAACTATGTAATATTGTAATATGAAGTACAATAACATATTAAATACTCGTAATTATGTGCCTTTTCTTATGCTTCTATCTTTAATAATATTTTATGTATTCACCTACGGAAATATAAGTTAGAGAAAGTTTCACACGTTATTAAAAACGCAAAAAGTAGTCTCAAGACTTGTCCCACTTTTATTTGTAATCAGCTGTACATGTCTGTAGGACCACTAGAAGAAAAGTGATTTAAGCAATGAAAATTGTGACGCGGATGAAAAAATCTATTTCTACAAATGGTTCCACAAAAAAATGGCCAGGTTGCAATTCCTTTTTTTTTGTTGGTTTGATATGGAATGACCCAGAAAACCTTAAATATTTAGAAATAACAATAGATATTAACATAAAATGGGATGAAGAAAAAGCTTTTTTGATTAAGAAAGTGCAAGGATTCTGCTCCGTATTTAAAGAGTTTCCTAAGAGAAATTTTACCAGTTGTCATTTTGAAAAGGATTTATAATGCTTTGATTGAATCTAACCTTACATATGGTGTTATAGGTTATAGGTTAGGAAAGTTTTGCAGCAAGATGAAGTTTTGGACATTTCACAATTGTTTTTTAATAGTTATTTGCATGGTAAGCGTAGCAAATTAGCCTTTATGGGCGAGCCGGATAATTTGCAGGGTGAGCGACGTAGGAGCAGTGAGTCCCAATAAAGACCAATTGCAAGGGAGCCACGTACGTTTTATTTTCTCTTGCTGAAAATCATAAAAGTTAATACTAGTGATTAATAAAGGATGTGTTTATTAGAAAACAAGCTGCACGTAAAGTCGCCAGGACAACATTTTACACGCACCATGCCTGTAAAGACTCATTTATCGAATTAGTTCAGGCAACAGTAAACGACATTAAACAACTAAAGAGGAAATAATAGTTATTTACGTGGCAAGCTTAGTAAATTAGCCTTTATGGGCGAGCCGGATTATTTGCCTGTGGTGGTGGTTTTGGCCCCCTTGCGTCCTTGAAGGATGGAAAAAATAATAAGAAAAAAGTATAATAACAAGTCTGGTTCTCTGCTATGTTAAAGGTAAAAGTAAAAAGATTGACAGACGCTTTCACGGGTGGTAAGTTTACCCCAGATTCACATAAAGTTGCATAATAAACTTAACCATTTACTGTAAAATATCGAGAGATCAAAAAAACTGATCTTCAGCGGGCTGTGGAAATTCAAACGTGTGAATAATAATAACTTGGTGGCACTGTAAGTCTGTCAAATTCGAGGTTATCAGGTTAGGTTTTCCGTCAGTTTTGACACAGACTGATGCAAAATCTAACCTGCTAACCTCGAATTTGACATAGACTTACAGTGTTACCAACATATTATTACTAGGTTTTGTGTTAGTTTTGACACATTATTTTTTTCCGCACTTCAAGGATGCAAGGGGACTAAAACCACCACCACAGGTTTTCCAGACTTCGGGTTTCCTTCTCAGTATATTCAAAGAGACCTTCCATAACAGTTACAGACTTGTTAAAATACTGTAAGAAATCCGTTGCTGGCTCTTGGACCATAAGCACTATTATACATAATGAAAGGTACAATTATTACTGAACCACTGACATTAAATAAGGTATTGCTTTATTTTAAGATATTTTATTTAAACATGGTTGTTATCTAACTGTACAGAAACGCCATAAAATTTCTATATGTTCTAATGTGGAAATATATTATTAAAAACTTGCTGATGACTTTTGTTTGCAAATCTGTGTTGTAGAAGTTATTATTTATGCTAAACGTATAATAGGGATTAACTGTTTTTTCAACATTGCCTAAAAATGCCACCGTTCATACACTTATAATAGTACCATTGTCCGTGTCAAACGGTGTCACACCCTGGTAAAAATCCTGATGTGCATCCTACATGCAAAATAGTATATCTCTTTCCCTCCGCCTTAACTTTAGATGGATTACTCTTCAAGTCTGTGTCGTGGGTCTACCTATGCAGACTGGTTCCATTGCGAAATATCCAGTTTCATCCAAAAATCGGGACATACATTTTTCACTACAATTTCGAAATTGTCAATATTTCTTTAAAGAAGTAATCTTCGCCGAAATTAAATGATTTTTCTCACAAACCAATTTTCTTCCATTCACAATTTTGTATTTATATCCCATATTTTTTAATGTGTAGTATAATTTTTTGAGAGAGTAAGGCTAAGCATATTCACAAATTTCGAGAAACGCCTCTGCGACTTTTCTTAGCAGCTCTACTAGCAAATCCTATTTCCTACGTTCACGTCGTGCTCTCTGACTGTAGTCGTAATAGACTGTAGCTAACAGGATGGGGTGAAGGGCGAGTTACCGGCGCCTGAAAACCGGTACTTTTCGGCTAAGAGAGTAAACTCCAACAGAAAATCCTGGTCCTCCAAGTTTGGGGGTTGGTGTTCAGGTTAGCAGCCCGTCCATCGCAAAAAAAATGTAAAATGCTGGCTCTACCCGCAATAAGCCTCGGAAATTGGATGGAAATAAACTACGACAAAAACTAGCGAGAAAACGGACAATGATATTGGCAACATGGAATGTACAAAGTATGACCAATAAAATGATTGAAATAATTAACGACCTAAAAAGACTAAGGATTGACATTGCTTTACTATCTGAAACAAAAAAGAAAGGACAAGGTAACGAAGACTTAGGAGAATACATGCATTTATGGTCTGGAGTAGAGAAATCCTGTAGAGCTCGAGCAGGTGTATCTATTTTAGTTAAAAAACAACTCTACCGATACATTAAAAACTATACATGTATTTCAGAACGGATTATAATACTCACTATGTCATTATATGGACGGATTACAAATATTATTTGTGTATATGGACCCACCGATGATAATGATAAAAAAACTAAACAACTATTCTACCAAGATCTACAGGAAACTATAGACAAAGCTGGCATAAATAAAGAATTGATTATTGGCGGAGACCTTAATGGTAGAGTAGGTGCCCGACATAACGATGAAGTAATAGGTCAGTTCGGTGAAGATATTGTTAATAATTCTGGAGAAATGCTTATTGATCTGTGCAAACAAAACGAATTGAAGATCTTAAATGGTTTCTTTAATCATAAGCCAGCACACAAATACACTTGGGAAAGAACGTCTTTAAACCAAAAATCTATCTTAGACTATTTTATGGTGAAACTTGGAACGCATATGAAGCCTTACGATTGCCGCGTTAAGCGTAGTGCAAATTGCGGAACAGATCATTTCTTGTTAATAACCAAAATCGTATGGCCTTATGAAAATGTGTTAAGTAAAAAAACAAAGGTTATAGATCAAAAGCCAAACATAGGAATGGATGTGAAAAGGTTTAAATTGCAACTACTCCAGGAAGACAGCATTAGAACGTTATATCAGAACAGATTAGAAGCAGAGCTAAATAGATTAGAACTAACTGTAGATATTGAAATTGAACATCATAATATTAAAGAAAGTTTAATTAAAGCAGCAGTTGAGGCATTAGGAAAAGAAAAAATTGTTAGAAGAAATAATAAACAACAACAGCCTTGGTTAACAGAGGAGGTACTAAACTTAATTAATGAAAAAACTAACCTATATAACAATTGGCTGAAGAAAAGAAGTGAAGAAAGTAGGCAGCAGTATAAAGATAAGAACAGACAACTAAGAAGAACGATAAAAGAAGAAAAAAAATAAATAATGGGAAGTAAAATGCAATCAAATTAATAGTTATATTGGTGGAACTAGATCTACAGAAGTGTGGAGAAGTATTAAGCGAATGAAAACCAACACTACAAATACATTCCACAAGGGTATAACCATAAGCCAATGGGAAAAACATTATGAAGAACTACTAGTAGAGAATCGCCCAGAATTTGTTGGAAAATACAACTTATTCAAGAAGAAACTACAGCACCCGTACAAATAACTATACATGATGTAAGAAAATGTATCACAACAATGAAAAATGGGAGATCAGCAGGACCAGGAGGGGATCCCAATTGAGCTAATAAAATATGGAGGAGAAACGCTCTTAAGAAAAATTACACTTTTATTTCAAGCTTGCTGGGAAAAATGTGAGATCCCTCAAGAGTGGCGGACATCATATATAGTCTCCATATTCAAACGGGGAAATAAAAAAAACCCAAATGATTATAGAGGTCTAAGTGTCAACAGTACCTTCAGTAGACTCTTTGGAAAGGTGCTACAAAACATTTTAAGAACAGAAATGACAGGGAGAATAGGAGAAGAGCAAAGTGGGTTCACACCCGGCAGATCATGCGTAGACAATTTGTTCATAATGCAACAAATTTTAGAGAAAAGAATATCAGTGGGAGAAGAGGTGCATTTAGCTTTCATAGATCTCGAGAAAGCTTACGATTCTGTTCCGAGAAGTAAACTGTGGGAAGCTCTACATTATTGGACTGTAAATAACCACACTATAAAAATGATTCAGAAACTGTACGAAGATAACGTTTCATATGCAAAAATTAATCGACAACTCTCTAATCCAATAAACCCCACTAAAGGACTACGACAAGATTGTAGTGTATCACCGATATTGTTTAACATTTACATTGAAGTTGCACTACAGAACTGGAAACGACACTGTGCTGGGATGGGAATCCCTATTAATAACGATCACCTGTATACTTTAAGTTTTGCGGATGATCAAGTTGTTCTGGCGCAAGACTCTTTTGACCTTGAATTCATGATCAGACGCCTTTATGTCGAATATAAGAAATGGGGACTGCAGGTTAGTCTTAAAAAGACTGAGTATTTAGCAGTCAATACACAAGCAAATTTTGATATCTTCATTGATGACGACGTACAGATAAATCAAGTAGACAGATTTAAATACCTCGGAGCTGTAATCGATAGAAATGGTGTGGGAACCGAAGAAATAAAAAGCAGAATTGAGCAAAGTAGGAAAATTGTGGGCGCTCTAAATTCGATTTGGTGGGATAATAACATCTCAATAGAGAATAAGAAACGCATCGGAACTACAATGGTTGAAGCCGTTTTATGTTATGGAAGCGAGGTGTGGAATCCTAACACTGATTTAAAAAGGAAACTGATGGCTGTAGAAATGGATTATTTACGTAGGAGCGCTAGAATATCCAGACTGCAGCACATTACAAATGACGAAGTTAGAAATCGAACAAAAGCAAATGAAACAGTTATCCAAAGAATAGAAAGAAGGAACTTAAAATGGTTCGGGCACCTGATAAGAATGGACGACAATCGGTGGCCCCAAAAGATATTCCGGTGGCAACCAGCTGAAAAACGCAAGCGTGGAAGGCCTAGACGTTCATGGAATGAGGGAATAAGACAAGCAATGTCATCCAGAGGATTGGAAGAGGACCAAGCATTAGACCGAGAGATTTGGCGAAACGGGATCGAGTAAACGACTTTTAGTTGTAATATATAGTATAGCACATGATATGTTATATTTTATAAATAATTATGTATCATAAGTACGCTGTACATATTAACCCGAAATATATATATAGTATAATTTTGAACGAGTCCTGATATAATTTAGTTCCTCTTGCACATCGCAATAAATTATCCAAAGTAAAAAATCCAAAGTTTCTTAATATCTTCCCTGAAACTATAGTCCTCCCAAGTTAAAAATTCTTTTTCCTTTTTCATATTGTCATTAGGTTGTTGCTGGGGTTGTGATTTTGCTTCATTCAGAATATTAAACATTCAAAATCTAGCATAATAACAAATTGTAAGAAATTTTATAATGGTTTAATTATTAATACTTACATCAAAGATTTGCTCAACTCTTCCAATGATGGCTGTTTTACTTAATTTACCATTGATATCTTTTATAAAAACAGCGTTTTATAGCCACTTTAGTTTTACTATTAATACTGCTTTTTCGTGGCATTTTATTAAACGTTATTGAAGTGTCAACGTGACAATCTCGAGGACCTTGATTTTGACGTTAGGTATATTTTGTAACTAAACTGTTGTACACTGCTAAAATAATATAAATGCAAGGCCTGCTCTGAATCATAAAGCAAATAAACAGACTATATATGCGGCATCATACTTCCCTTTTGATTTTATAGGTAAAAGATTCTCTGTTGTGCTTGCGGCTAATTTTAATATTTCGGTAGGTGTACTGTTATGCATTTCGTCTTCATCAGAAGTATTCGTATCACTCATCTTGAACGTGAAACAAACCGAAATAAAGATAAAATTCACCAAATTATTAATGTTTATAAAAACTAATGTCATCGTTATAGCAACATCGCACCACCTATTTGTGCCAAAATAATGCATGTGATTTAGTTTTGACATAACGATTGAGTAATATTATTCCATCGAATTGTCATTATTATTCGATTGATAATAGTAATAACTGTCATTATTTGTCAAAATAGCGATTAGCGATAGTTGTAGATAAAAGTAATAAATCTACAGCACCTTGATTCGATTGGTAGTACATCTGCGGTGCAGACACCATAAGGCGGTAACAAAGCTCTTCAAAAGAAGGGCAGACGGATAGCCTTTTCGGCATGCAGCAACCTGGCAGGTACCTAACTTCCTGCATGGACCAGAACTCCGACATGGGAGAAAAGCTAGGTCGTGGGCTATTTAACCACGTGAAAGGAATCTCCCATAGGGATCAATCGACATGAAGCGGATCCTCAGCAAATTGGCACGTGCAAAATCGGCACGTGGAAAGTTCACAGCTCAGAAATACATTTAAGAACGCAACTACCTACACACCAGATGCATCGCACAAATGAAGTTCAAGTGGCTTTGCAGTAATTGAAGAAACTACATGCGGCACGTCTAAAGATTTTCAGACACAAAACCCAAAAGTTGCTCCGAGACAGTCAAAATGGAGGCCAACAAACAAATAAAATTCACTTGTTCGAAGAAATCAATAATCTGAGACACACCAGATGCATCGCACAAATGAAGTTCAAGTGGCTTTGCAGTAATTGAAGAAACTACATGCGGCACGTCTAAAGATTTTCAGACACAAAACCCAAAAGTTGCTCCGAGACAGTCAAAATGGAGGCCAACAAACAAATAAAATTCACTTGTTCGAAGAAATCAATAATCTGAGACGCTTCCAAACTAACGTCAGAATCATCCAATAGCGATCAAGGGGTAGATTGATGACGTAAAAATCTTCCAATACCGTTCGATACAGAAATGTACGGTGACTATATAATCACAGTGTGGCCATACAGTGGTCATGTTTTCTATTGGTTGAAGGCAAAAGTTCTCCAAGTTATTGTCGTTTTTAACAGTGTACAGAATGTTCAGCTACATAATATAATAGCTCTCTCTTTGGAGCACTATTACATATCAAATTAAATATACCGCTTTTCTAATTATTACAAAGAAACAGTATCAGGTATAGCTCACTTATGTACTTACCTTACTTCTTAAGGTAATAAATAGCAATTGACTAATCTCATAAATCAATTTGACATTTAAAATTATGTCATCTGATTATAGTTTTTTAAAGTCTCGACTAGTCAGATTTACAAGCAATGAGACTCATAAATCCCAGTTGAATGGGTTAATCTTCAACTAACAACTTTTTCTTGTAGTTAAAGACAAAATAAAATACAAATTGTCAAAAACAATTTAATCGAATATTAAATATGTCCAAACTTGATTTAAATGAAAATTCTAAAATAAACTAATTCCAAAATGTAAATTTCAAAAATAATGGTCGAAAAACGTCGAGTACTCCAATCACTATTGAATTTAGAAAAATAATTCTAAATTAATTTTTAAATATAATTACAATTATCTTAATGATTTGCCGCACCAAACTTGCTATATAACTTCTTAATATTTCGTAAGAAATGGGCACTAACCTTCCGATTGTCTATCTTGTACCTGAATACTCTATCTCAGCTCCTAACTGGATAGATTCTAGTCAGCAAACACCTCCTTGGGTTGTTCCCGACCAAATCAAAGCTCTTTGAAAACTCCATTATTTGGATCGACAGTTCAACAGCATACCACAACACTCACTTTCACTGGTTTTACTGGCTTCGTAGTAAAATACCACGTTAAATGGAATCAAACAATCTTGAATCTTGTATTTGAATAATATTTGTGACTTAAAGTCATATTTGATCGTAGAGAATATTATATTGCTACCACGTATCAAATCATCAATTATTATTTTTCACAATTAATGGGAATTTAACCATTAACGTGACTATTTGTCGTAGATTATCAATTCAAGTTATTTTGTTACTACTAAATATAAACAACCCTCTGGTTGCCCTTACAACCCCACCAGTCAAAACATACAACAATAATTCTTCTAAATTAATTTATAAATATAATTACAATTATCTTAATGATTTGCTGCACCAAACTTACTATATTACTTCTTAATATTTCATAAGAAATAGGCACTAACCTTCTGATTGTCTGTCTTTTACCTGAATACTCTATCTCAGCTCCTAACTGGATCAATTCTAGTCAGCAAACACCTCCTTGGGTTGTTCCCGACCAAATCAAAGCTCGTTGTAGCTCTTTGAAACCTCTATTATTTGGATAGACAGTTCAACAGCATACCACAACACTCACTTTCACTGGTTTTACCGGCTTCGTAGTAATATACCACGTTAAATGGAATCAAACAATCTTGAATTTTATATTTGAATAATATTTATGGCTTAAAGTCAAATTTGATTGTAGAGAATGCTATATTGCTACCACGTATCAAATCATCAATTATAATTCTTCACAATTAATGGGAATTTAACCCTTAACGTGACTATTTGTCGTAGATTATCAATTCAAGTGTAGCGGAGCAATAAATCATAAAAGATCGTTGCCAAGAAGAGGAAACTCGCCCATAAAATTAAACAGTGCGTGCAATAAAAATTCTCGAAGTGCGAGCAGTTAGCTTAAGTGCCATTTGAAAACTTTCGAGTAAAAGGGGTAAAAATGCCTGATGCCAAAAAGTGATTTGTACGGCGGAATACAAAAGAGAGAAACTCTCTAAACGTCCACGAGTTCCTGCAAACAAAAGCGAAAAGGAATTCTCAAATCTGACGAACACTTTTCTAAATAAGAAGCGAAAGTGGACGAACAATACGGCAGTAAATCTGCAGCTTCAAAAATCGAGAGTGAATGTCCAGTGGGTGCATCATAAACCTCCAACCCTTCTGCGCGTTAGTGAAAGTGTGTCGACCCTTCGTCCAATAGATACAATGCCATTGTTGTGACTAGAATAGGAAATCTTATGTAATTGTATGAAAATTGTATATATACGGAATCGAGGAGCTTAAGGGATCATTGCATATCAGGTCTTCGCCTGTTAAACCACTTTGGTTAAACAGACACGCAAAGAGTCAGATCCTCAATGCGTTTAATATTAATCTCATACTTAGTGGAACATTTACTTTGAGTGTTTCCACGAGCCAAGTGTCAGATCTACAAACGCTCACATGTATGCTGATTAACAAGACCTATTCGATCCACACGTGTAATAGTATAGTAGCAAATCCGCACATTTAATTTTATGTCTGTAATCCGTTGCGTTAAATAAAGAATATTAAGTGGTATAGAGATTCGTGTGTGTAATTTCTAAAGAACACCTTAACCACCCACTTTACAAGTTATTTTGTTACTACTACATATAAACCACCCTCTGGTTGCCCTTACAACCCCACCAGTTAAAACATACAACTGTTACATCACATGATATACGTTAGAGATCTGGATTAGGGATGGGCGCGTGACGTGAAAACAGTCGTGTCACGTCGTGTCACGGCGTGTCACGTCGTGAACGTGACTAATATTTGAAAATCGTGACGTGAACGTGAGTGAACGTGAGTGAAAATTTCCAAGGCGTGATTCACGTTTCACGTTAATTTCACGTTAAATATTTAGTAACGAATAAAAAACTGCAGGGTGCAGAAACTTTTAAATTCATTAAATCACAAATTGTGCCAAACAAGTTACATTATGTGGCTTTATTTTTGGACCCTAATTATAAATCCTTAAAGTTCATACCTTCACATAAAAGAGAAGACTATAATGCAAATAAAACTATAGATGATAATGATGAAATACATAACAAACGACTCAAAACTGGTACATCAGCATCAGATTCTTATCTTTCTACACTTAGAGATAGCTCTGACGATGACACATGTAATTAGGATGATGTCGAAAGAAAACTAAATTAGTATGTTAAATTAAAATTCGGAAATGTAGATGACATTTTAGGATTTTGGAAAAACAGTGTAAATACGCCACTGTTAAAAATACTTGAGAAATTTTAAACATACCGGCAAGTTCCGCTACAAGCGAAAGAGTATTTTCTACAGCTGGGCGAATTTTAGAAGAGCGCAGAATTCGACGTAACGCTGAAAATGTTGTTTACATATTATTTTTAAATCGACATTTTAATGTGTAGATGTGTAGATGAACTTATTATTCTAATAAAAGTAATGGTTTGTTTTTTATACTCGGCTAACGCTGACACTGTTAATTACGTTTTATTATTAAACCAAAAATGTATTGTGTAGATGATATTCTTAGACCAATTTATTGTGTACTTGTGTAGATGAACTTATTATTCTAATAAAAGTAATGTTTTTTTGTATACTCGCTTTAACGCTGAAAATGTTGATCCTTGTACGAAGTACCCTCAAACCTATGAATTAAAAGTATTGTCTAGCAACATATACCTTCTGTACTCATACCAATAAGGGAAACGTCAATTCCAATGACAGCTTTTAGTATTAAAAGTAATGTCTTTGAAGACAGCTGCAAGAAATATATTTGCGAGAAATCAGTATTTATCCCTTGTCGAAGTTATTGTAGTCAATTTTCTTTTTTTTTCTTTTTATGTCAACTATTCTGATTGCAACATATCACGTAAATTATGTCAGGTGCAAAACATATTTTTAGTTCTCTTTAGCGTTTTTTCATTGGTTTTAAATTTGAACATTCTGTTCTATCTGAATTTAAATTTTGAAATAAAGGCTGCGTGTCACGTCGTGAGTGGCGTGTCACGCCGTGAACGTGAGTGAACGTGAGCGTGAACGTGCGTGAACGTGACTGTTTAAAGCAAGCGTGAAACGTGCGTGACGTGAGCGAAAATTCACTCACGCGCCCATCTCTAATCTGGATATTATTTAAATTAAATGTATCATTCATAGGGTATGCTGCATTACAGAACATGTTGATTGGATCATGCATTGCATAACTTTTTAATAATCATCTTATTGAATAGGTACATATATTGATGTATAAATTATATTTTGTTGCAGTCTTTCATGATCAATTGGTATTAATGTTTTTAAGTTTATGGTAATCACCACCCAACAAACTACTTTTTTATTTTTCTTATCTTCTATGTTTCGAAAGACTAGGCTTTCATTCTCAAGAAGATTAGGGCATAAAAACAGAAATAAAATAATCAAAAATACTTCATAAACAAACAATATATAAATATATATGAATGAAACTATATATATCCTCATTGTGTAAGTAACATCATATTGTTTATTTATGTCCTACCAGTACATTAATTAAAATTAATGACTCTATTTTAAGGTATCTTAGATACAAAATAACGCTCCAGGGCAATTATTTTCTTCATAAGAACACTAGGGTTATTATGAAAAATTAACAGTATTTGTTTCCATGGATACAACCTTTATTTCAAAAATTATGCACCACTGTCACAATGAAAATTAATGACAGCTCATCTAATGTCACAAATCTAACTTAGATCAGCTAACTAGATCAATCTTAAATATCTTAGCATAGTAATTATATGAATTGAATATGAATATGAATTAGGTAAGAAAATTGGTAGGACATAAAACCTTGAAGGCACCACAGGCATTATGAGCTAAGAGCCCGCGATTGTTGTACACACCTCGGGCCAAAGGCCCTCGGTTAGTACACTAACAATCTTGGGCTCTTATTTTACTCATAATGCCCCTTGGTACCTTAATAACTATAAAAGTTAGACTGGGATTCACTGCCAATGCAAGCGCTTGTTCCCTGCTTTCTGGTTGTCAATCGCGGCGCGTGCTATTTCAAATCCTAATCGGAGTGGGGTTTGGATTTTTTTAGCTATACACAAAGAAGTATTTACATCAATAAGATATTTCCGGTGCTGTGAGATTTTGGGGCGCTTAAAGAGCTATTTTTAATTACATTTTCATAATACATGGATTACAAATTAATTGCGGGGCGGGAGTCATGGGGCCAAAATGTGCCTGTGTAAACGTGCTAGTGGCGTTGCATTTTAGTTTAAAACCTGCGGGCCCGGACGGCCCAAGAGCCCGGGATGGACCTGATCCCGGCATCCCTAGCCAGTCCGCCCCCGTAGAAAATGATAGGGGAAGACTGATAATGATAGGAGACTTCAATGCAAGAATTGGTAAAATGGATGAAGAAACTGGAGAAGTAATTGGTCGATACGGTGAAAACTGTAAAAATAACAATGAAACAAGACTGATTGATTTCTGCATATTAAATAACCTAGTAGTAACTAACACCTTCTACGCTCACAAAGAAATACATAAATTTACTAGAGAAGTAAGTAGTAGGAACGAAAGGTCTATAATAGACTATGTAATAGTAAATAAAAACCACGGGAAAGAAGTAAAGAACACAAGGGTGAAAAGAGGACCCGAAATATATTCAGATCATTATCTAGTCTTGTCTAAAATAATGATACAGGGAATAAAACGGAAACAAATGCATAGAACTGGGGATAAGACAAATATTTACAAAGAAAAAACCAAAACATACAAGCTGAAAGAAAGAGACACGGCAAAGGAATATAATTTAATGGTAGAAACAGATAGACAAAATTAAAGAAACTGTAGATTGATCAAACGTGGAAGAGCTGTGTAAACTTCTAAAAGAAACGTTAAATAAAGCAGCAAGAGAAGTTTGTGGAGTAATAAAAATTAGTGAATAAAACAAACAAACCAGGTGGTGGAATGAGGAAATAAAAGCAGACATCAAAACCAAGAAAGAGAGATGGAAGAAATATTTGAGAGATAGAACTAATGAAAAATATGACAGATACAAAGAGCAGAAACATAGAGTAAAAATTATGGTAAAACAAGCAAAGCAAGAATCATGGGAAGAATTTGGGGTTAGGATGGAGAGTGACTATCTCGGGAACCAAAAACTGTTTTATAGAGTATTAAAAACCCTCAGACGTGGAAAAACACAAGGCAAAACACATTAAAACTAAGGAAGGAAAAATACTAGATGAAGATGACGCCATTATAAAGAGGAGGAAAGAGTATTTCGAGGAACTTTTAATGGCAGAAAAGAACAAAGACACAATAATTGAGGAACAACAGAACATTACAGAATATAGTGAGCAAGACGAAGATATAACAAGAGAAGAACTGTCGGAAGCCCTGAAAAGATTAAAAAGGGGTAAAGCAGCAGGGCATGATGGAACATACACAGAGATAATCACGAACCTCGGAACGAAGGCTTTGGATGTGATAGTAAAGTTAATAAATAAAGTTTGGAGAGATGAACAAATACCACAAGATTGGGAGGTAGGAATACTGATGCCAATATATAAGAAAGGGAACAAAAGGAACTGTTCTAATTACAGAGGTATCACTTTATTGTGCATAGTGGCCAAAATGTATGAATGGATCCTGGCTAAAAGACTAGAAAGGATAGTTGAAAGACAATTAGAGGATACACAAAGCGGATTCAGAAAAGGAAGAGGATTTCAAGAACACATTTTCATGATAAAACAACTGATAGAGAAAAATGTTAATAACAAAATATATGTGGCTTTTATGGACATCAAGAAGGCGTTTGATAGTGTACCTAGAAAATTAGTTTGGAACAGCCTAAGTAGAAGAGGAGTGGGAGATAAACTAATAAACTGTATTAAAACGTTATACAGAAACACAAGGAATTACGTTAGAACTAAAAACATAAGATCGGAAGAATTTGCAACTATGGAGGGGCTGAGACAAGGAGGAGTCCTCAGCCCAATACTATTCAACGTAATTATGGACAATGTAATGAAGGAAGTAAAGATGAAAGTTGAGAAACTGATGGTGGGATATAGGAATATGGAACCAGTGGAAATAGCAGAGAGTGTCTTTGCAGATGATTTAGTGGTCTATTCAAAGAACAAAGTTAACCTACAATATAACTTAGATATACAGTGTGTCCAAGATAAGGAGGGCCAGTATGGGGATCTCGGTAATGGTAAGAGATACAAATTTGGTTAAATGGGAAGAAAGTTGCGCAATTAAAGGACTAAAAAAATGACGTTTAGAAATTCTTGATATGATTTTTCGTTTTTGAATTATCTCAAAAAAACCGAATTTTTGGATTTTTTTTAAATTTTTTTCTGGCGTTAATATTAAAGTTAGAGCGAAACTGATTAAACTTATTTATAGCAACTTTTAGTGGACTTAATGATTACGTTATTAATTTTTTTATCCGACGTTTCGTCTTCGAGAAACCATCATCAACTTCATTTTTTTAAATACGGTCCTGGTTTTTTATGCCAAATTTGCAAAGCCCTTGTTACTCTAAATTCAACAATGTACCACATATTATGGTTTAATTACGTTTCGAGCTATTTTCTGATCATCATCAGAAAATTTTTTAGATACGGACCTGCATTTCTCATAATTTTGTAAAAATAAGTTCATACAGTAAGTTAGGCCTTTTTACATGCCGTTAAAATATTAAAATGCACATCATAATGTCATAATTCTGATACATTAATTTAATAACCAACCAATAACTATTAACAATAAACAAAAAAGAAATGAACAAAAGATAGACAGAAAGAATAACAAAACGAACATCGAAACCATTTAATAGGTATTAAATTTACAGAAGGTATTCAAAAAGATTGCCATCATTCTCTATGCATAAATAACATCTAACTGTAGATTCTAAAACATTATTCAGCAATACTGGCGTTATACTTTGAAAGGCTTCAAGAACCAATCTTCTATTTCAAAACGTTTAATACCTATTACATTGTTTCAAGGCTCGTTTTCTCATTCTTTCGTTCATTTTTTGTTGTTTATTGTTAAAGTTATTGGTTGCTTATTAAATTAATGTATCAGAGTTATGAAATTATGATGTGCATTTTAATATTTTAACGGGATGTAAAAAAGCCTAACTTATTGTATGAACTTATTTTTACAAAATTATGAGAAATGCAGGTCCGTACCTAAAAAATTTTCTGATGATGATCAGAAAAAAGCTCGAAACGTAATTAAACCATAATATGTGGTACATTGTTGAATTTAGAGTAACAAGGGCTTTGCAAATTTGGCATAAAAAAACCAGGACCGTATTTAAAAAAATGAAGTTGACGATGGTTTCTCGAAGACGAAACGTCGCATAAAAAAATTAATAACGTAATCATTAAGTCCACTAAAAGTTTCTATAAATAAGTTTAATCAGTTTCGCTCTAACTTTAATATTAACGCCAGAAAAAAATAAAAAAGAAAATCCAAAAATTCGGTTTTTTTGAGATAATTCAAAAACGAAAAATCATATCAAGAATTTCTAAACGTCATTTTTTTAGTCCTTTAATTGCCCAACTTTCTTCCCATTTAACCAAATTTGTATCTCTTACCATTACCGAGATCCCCATACTGGCCCTCCTTATCTTGGACACACTGTATAGGGAAAGGCTTTAGGGGTTAGAACCCTAAAAGTAAATACAGAAAAAACAAAAGTCATGGTAATAGGAAAGGAAGTGGAAGAAATAATAGTAAAACTGGATGGCATAGAGAGAGAGCAAGTGGAAACATTAAAATACCTAGGGGTGAAGATACAGAGAACGGGAACGATGGAGGCGGAATTAAATGACAGGTTAGAAGCAGCGGCAAAAATATACTATTCCTTAAGCAATGCTTTCATCAAATCTGTATTACTATATGGAAGTGAAAGTTGGACATTAACGAAGAGAATGTAAAGTAAAATTCAATCAATGGAGATGAAGTTCTTAAGAGGAATAATGGGAATAACTAATAGAGATAGAGTAAGGAATACTAAAATAAGTGAGAAACTGGAAGTAGAATCAATAATGGGAGATATCAAACGAAGACAGTTAAGATGGTTTGGGCACCTGGTAAGAATGGGAGAGGAGAGAACAGTTAAAAGAGTATGGCAAGCAAGAACACAGCAGAGAAGACCAAGAGGTAGGCCAAGAAAAACGTGGGACAAACAGTTAGAAGATAAATTAAAAGACAAGGGAATGACATGGAACGAGAGGAAAAGATTGGCACGCAACAAGAAAGAATCGGCCCGGATGATATATGGAGGAGAATAAAATAGAGTAAAATAAATTAGGAATGAATTACACTTAATTTACAGTACTGTACTTGAATTAATATTTTGTTAACTTTGTTTATTTTGTATACTACACCTTAACACCTAACGGTAAATAAGGTTATGATGATAATAATAATTACGTCAAAAAAACTGATTAGTTTGTTCACTAAACTTTAAGCATAGTACAGTATAAGGTTTAAAGCAAAGGAAGTAACATAACATTTTCAATTAAAAAATGAAGAAAAATAAAAACTAATATTTTGTGTCAAAATTTTATATCTGAACTTACGTTTTAAACACAATAACACTGTTTTTATAGCTTTTTAAACGTTTTAGAAACAAAGGTATTGTACTTGTAGCAATTTTAAATTTTTTACTTTACAGCCAAACCATAAAATAATTCTTAAAACTGGTTTTAAATGAAGCACAAACTTTTAGAGTAAATCTTTTTGAGAAATCAATAATACGCTTTCCAATTGTTAAAAAAAATTTAAAAACAACGTAATATATAAATAGCATTAATTTACTTATTTTTGTCTTTACACACTTGGGCACAAGTTTTGTTACAGAAACTTAGCGAGACCAGTGCATTTACTTATTATGATGTATAAATTTTGATTTTGTGTAACGATATGAAAACATATTTTGCTATTATGACTCTTATTACCGTCAGTAACTATTTCTTCTTCTTCTTCTTATAGGCCAGTGGCCTGTTAGAACAACAAAGTGGTTCTATGAGCCGTCTTTGCCCTTAGGATGGGTAGGTGGCTAGCCTTGTCCGTCAACAGTGAGGAAGACTTCCCTTGTTAGGGATTAATGACTACTACAGGTGTTAGCACGGTAGCATACAATTTTGTAAAATCTGTCTATAGTCTGCCAGGAATCAAACACGGGCCGGCCGCTGGAGATGAGCATTTGCTCGCTGGGTCATTTGCTCACCCAACTAACTAACTATTTGCAATACATAATTATATTTTAACGAGAAATACGTTTAAGCAAAATATTTTAAACTGACATTTTTGAATTTATACTGTAATAAGCAACAATATCATTTTTCATAATAAATTGAGTAACCACATTATCATTCTCTTATTTTACTTACCAGTACAACACAGCCAAATTTTTCTCCTTCCTTTTAATATATACGAGCCCGTCACTAAACCACACACACGAAGTCTTGCATTTGGCAAAATCTGAACTGGAGCCTGTTTGCCCGATGCTAACGACGCCCCTGGATTTCCCTTTAACCACAAATTAAGGTTCCAGGCGATAAATTGAAGCGAAGCGTACAAGTTGAAAACGATAATAGAAAGATCAGAACATGCTCTGCTAAAATACAGACGTTAGTGTTAGCCGAAGGTACACAAAATAATACAATTGATACATACACAAAGCGCCACACACAACGTAACCACCAACTGAACAAAAGTAGATCGCTAGGACGATTACACAGGCGAGGTCACGTCGAATTTTAAAATTTCCTAGAAAGGTGATAATGACAACATTAAATAACATCCGGCTCAGAAGCTTACGTTTCCCCAAACAACCGACTTTATCCTGCTTCGCTTAATTTTACAATTCTGCGCCCTGCAAAATGGTTTTAGCTCTACAAATATTGTTAGCTCTTTGGTGTATAGTAAACCAAGTAGGTTTTGCATATGACAAATCTACTGTTTGCTCTAAGCTGGTTTGGACGATTGCTTGATAATCATACTGAAAAATTGACAATTGGCATGGCCGCCTTGGATGAAAGATTGTGCAGTTCTAAAATTGAAATTCTTTAATTTTCCCAACGTTCGATTATAAAGCTGCGAAAACTTTAGTATAGGAAGCAGGAGGTGTGTAATTTTACATATTTAAAGGTTATTAAAGGAAAAGTACTGGTTGTTCTGACCTAACCCAATTTGTTGTTATGTAATTTATAATAAGGCTTGCATCAATTTAAGGGATAGTTCCTAGACAAATAGCTATTATATTTTAAAGGGGCATATCATTTATACAATATTGTGGGGTCTAAATATTGTGAACATTGAAATTGCAAACATTTTCTGTTTTAGATTACCTAGTTCTCGCCGAGGCAATAAACCAAGAAAAATTACAATTCCATCACATACAAGTTGGTAGCATTTGATATACAACCACAAAATATTACTGAATCTTTTTTAGCTACGTGATACCTCAAGATGTGGTTTGAAATTTTGCCGGGTGCTGGCATTATATTTGCGGCAATGGCATTGCCGCATTTCTCAGCCTATGTTTTTAACAAAATTGCATTGGGGAATGCTTATCGCAGAGGCCTTTACGACAGAAGCGATCGCTTGCAGTACCACCGTGACAGGAGGCTAGGCGACGGAAATCCTTACAAGGTCGTCGGCCTAGAAGGTATTCCAGATTAAACTAATATTGTATAGTTTGTTATAGTCAGTTCTATCGTGTTAATAATTATGTAAAAATGCATAGAATAAAGTTTTATTTACAGTTTGCGTTTTCATTAATTGAAGGTGTAGGTTTTTACGTAGTTTTAAAAAGGATAGTATTTAATCGAGCATTGAAGAAATATATACTTGATCTCCAGATATGTTTCTTTTGCCAACAAAAATAATATTTGAGCACCACAAATTATTCATAATTGATACCGAAAATGTAAGTTTTATTGTCTACTAGCGGACCCGACAGACGTTGTCCTGCCCGCTGCTTGCTATTAGCGGACCCGACAGACGTCCTGCCCGGTGCCTGCTATTAGCGGACCCGTTCTGATATGCGAGAAATCTTTTAAAAATTAAAACAAAGAAATTCGTCAAAAATTTTAAAAAAATCCTAGAACCCGATTGCAGCGCCAACTACCAAGTCCAATTGTGAATCTAAACCATCCAGGGACCCACTCAAACACACACAAAAAATTTCATCAAAATCGGTCCAGCCGTTTAGGAGGAGTTCAGTGACATACACACGTACAGAAGAATTATATATATTAAGATTTATCAGTTTGAACACTAAATATTTAATTTTGCCACCAGAAATATTTAAACACCAAAACTTGAACATCAAAAGACATGATATTTATACCCAAAAAAATATACATGTGAAATAACAATTCGATTTTAAATTTTGTACCGCGTTTAGCAACTTTATTATTAATTAAAATATCTCAAAACTACATATTTTTCAAATCAGAATTAAAATCTATCAGTTGGTTAGTGTTTTATTATTTAATTCTTTGTTTATCTCTTCACAATTCAGCGTTTTTATTGGGTGCAAACAAATTGTTAGTAAAAAAATATTAAAACAACCAGCCTATAGAGCTTTTAATTCTGATTTCAAAAATATAGGTATAGTTTGTTGTGTTTTAATATATAGTAAAGCTGCTACAATGCAGAGCAACATTTAAAAAAATTGGCTATACACGTTATATTAGTAAATAATAAAGGTATACAGGGTGATTTATGACGTGTGTCAAATGGCAACCAGCAATGGCAGCAAAAAGAACATATGCCCGATCCACTTTTGTTTCTGAGCTATAGCGATTTTACAGTTTTCTTTTCCGTAAGTCAGTAATATGGATGCTACCAGAAGATGTGTAATAGGGCAAGCCATTTGGACAAAAATATTCGGTGATATTCAATAAAGGCACATCGACGGTTACCATTACAATAACCATACACATCCACGTTATCTGTATTCTTTATCGAACTAGTCTTCCATTGCACTTACACCTACACAAAGTTCATACTTTTTTTAAATCAGCAGTGAAGAACGTTGAAATCGTCATTAAACGTTAACCGACGTCAACATAACCCACGAAAGTTGGTTAAAATGTTGTAATTTCAAAATTTTTCGATTAAAAAAAACAATGCAATCGTCGGAACTGAAGTTTTTTTTTATCCCTGATGTGGTTTATTTGCCTTGGTCCTACGGGCCTCGGCAACTAAATCCACATTTGTTATAAAAAGTTAAACTTCAATGCTTTGGTATACAAATAACTATTTGTTACGAATCTTAGCTTGTTTCATAGGTGGCTTGATAATTCCATAATAATAGTGCAGAAGCAATTTTTTACTTCAGTATAGAAAGGTTTAAAATTGCTATAGTTCAGAAAAAAACAGATCCGATATATTGTAATAGCCTTCGCCGTTTAAAATATAATAATAGTGTTTTAAATAAAATCATTAATGGCAAGGGCTACTGCACTTTATGAATTGTTAAGTTTTAACCGAGAATTGCCTGACAAACTCAGTGCAAATTAAAAGAGTGTAATAATAATTACCACAAATAAATGACTTATTGCTCATTCCTTATTTTATCTATTTGCAATAAATTAGGGCTTAGCTCCGGTGAACATGAAACAAATCTTAACTCAGGGTGTCTGTTCATAAAATTAATAAGAAACTTTGTATGTGAAATAACTTATTGTATGACATTTTAACTCGGATATTAGGGCAAATGCACAATTTCCATCTCACAATTATAACCACTAAATTTGACTCAGTAAACAAGATGATCTGTCAGTGCAAACTAGCGTAAAATTAAATTTTAAAACAAAACAGCAAGGAAGCATCAGGTAAATACGATTAATTCTGTGACGTAGCAACTGATAAACTCGTTTTGTTTTTAGTGTGACGTTAAAACTCACGCACAATTACTTTTTGTTCTATATCCGGCAAAAACTGAAAATTCCGCGTCAACTTCCACTTTTTAGAGACGCTATTTAAATTACTCGAAGCTGGACGGACCTGGGATTCTGAAATACTTCTCTCCACCTCGTACACAATTTAATCTTGAAGAACACCCCGAATTATGGGGCTGCTGAAAGAGCTTCCTGTGAAATCCTGCCTTAATCGGAGACCTTTCGGATGCTGGATACACTTTCCAATGACGCCACGGGAATTACGCACTTAGGAAAGGCTTGTTGGTTGAAATTTCTACACCTACGGACTCCTAAAGGTCCTCTCTACACGTAGCAGATATTATTTTTGCTGGGCGATGCTGCTTACTTATGGAAATGGGCCCCCGAAGCTACTTGCACTTGGACGAATCTTGCTGTTTGCTAAACTGCTACAATGGAACTCAAAGCCGCCCTGCACACTGGTGAATAACTTTACACACAACTGGTGTAAGGGAAGATAGAGGGTCGGCCTTACCTTTTGGCGAAAGTTGTACTAGATATTTTGCCGGCTGGTAACTATCGGCCTAATGGGCTAACTAGTCGCGAGGGTCGGGGTTCCAACTATGCTGAAAGAGAATCAAAAAGAAATAGGAGAGGGCGCCAGGTCCTCGACTCAGATCCAATTCCTTGTGCCGGACCTTACACAAGGTCGAAGATAAAAACCAGCAAGATGAACAAAATAGCAACGACCAATAAAAATATCACAGCTTTATTAATAGATTCAGTACTATAGTGCATCACACAAAATAACACAAGAGCAAATCAAACACGAACAGGCAAATCATCAAACAAAATCAAACATTATACGAACAAATCGAAAGCGCAGCAATAAACAAATAACTGTATACAAACCAGTACATCAACAATAAACACGTTAAAATCGGCAAAGGCACTGCATCAATACATTTCATATAAATCAATCAAAGGCTAAAAGTAGGACATCCTGGGCTATAATCTATCACGAATAAAGAAAATAAGTTGCTACCCAATTGGCAACACAAGTACAATGATTCGCACGCATACTGTGAGGCAGAGTGCTGCGAAAACTAGAGCTATGCAAGCAAAAATGCTAACTACAACCCCAAATGTTAGCTTACAATTTAAATGTGACATCAAGATTTCAAAGGCTCGAAGCCCGCTGTTACGGTTGTATGATCATACAGGGCGTGGCGGTTTCTGTTTTAAACTCATCAAGTTCTTATATGACTAATTAAAGCAACGGCTTGAATTATGCTCCTAACAAAAGCTAAAATATCAAATAGCCCAAAACGATTTACGAATACCCGAAACTTGAGCATTAAACTACCGTGAGCTGTTCACTAGATACAACCCTACACCCTAATGACATTCAAGAAACTAACCTCTGCAATTAAGTTGTCAAATGCAGTGGCCAAAGTTGTGTAAGAGTACAGCTAGCCTATGATCTAGGTAAGCTAAACTGTCTTAAAATAGTTCAACAGCATATATGAATGTTTTGTTACGTTACAGGGCCCAGTTCAAAACGGGCTTCATCACATTTACTGCAATCCAACGGTAAGCAAAATATGTCCTAATGCAAGTTACACACAAATAATCCTACAATGCAAGTACTACTATACGAAATGCCTACAATTAGCTAAGCGGTTGTTACGCTAGTACACATATACACACCTTATCATGTTACAAACGATTCGCACATGCTGCTTTCCAGGGCCGAACACAGGCCAACAGCTTTTCCGAAGCACCTGGTGCGCCAAGGTCATACGGAGCAGGGGCCGACTTCCGACAGCATAGCGAGTGTCGCAGGGAGGGTGGCGAGTAGGCGATGCCAGTACCAAATGCCTCAATACACATAGTACCCAAACGAGGTAAGCGAACCAATTCCAATTAACAAAGCATTTTCCTGGGTGGATCCAGAAATCAATGGCAAATACGATCCATTTCCAGATTTTTAAAGCAGATTTTTAAACCAGGTTTTTAAAGGCTAAAAATACAAATTTTCCCAAATAGATCACGGCATTCAAAAGAGGGAAACGTAGGCAAACACCATGTACGAACCTTAAGATGTTGTGCAGCCAACTCGTTAAGCCAAGCGTGCGAAGTGTGAACGTCCCAAGAAATCCGTCTGTGACGAAACGAATGCCGGAGACACCAATACCAATCTCCGGAACATTCCAGCAGGGGATGCGGAGCCTCTAAATCCTTCCAACTATGAAGATGGCTTCCAAAAGCCGCGAGACTAGCTCCCATAGGAAGCAATTCCAACTTTCACAACGCAAGACTTGCCAGGAAAATGACCGAAAAATGCTCCAAACCAGCCCAATTCAGCTTATCAAAAATTCCCAAAAATTGGAAAGTTGGCCAATGTAAAAACTAAAGAATGCAGAGTGCTCTGAACTGATAACAGCAGTGTAGCATTAAGTTTGAAATTAAAGGTAGATGTTAACAAAGTTGCCTATCCCAAGTAAAGTATTGTATTTTTAGGAAAATAAAGCAAATAACCAAATCTGACTAATTTATTTCAATCAATAAATAAGAAAATGTCAAAATGAGCGTAACACTGGTATTACAAAAGACTTTTATTTGAAATCGGCATTAAAGTACCTCGAAATCGTCATTAAAATACGAGAAATCGGCAGTAAAGTAATCCATTGTTTTACGACTTTTTTGTAGGTGGCGAGGCCACAGATAAACGTCAACTGAATGTTGTAATTTCACGATTCTCGATTTCAAATAAAACATAATGTACTCCTCGGCACTGAAGTTTAGCTTTTTATCAGGAATGTGGATTTAGTTGCCGAGGCCCGTAGGGCCAAGGCAAATAAACCACATGAAGGTGGTATTCTTCTTGTTCGATACGCCCGTATCCGGGCATCGTGACAGCATCTATGTTGGACAGTTATTTACTTTGTTTCTCCATAAGTCTCTGTCCATTGCGTTGTGTGTGCATTCGTGGGCTGAGGAACTGGTCAGCTTCTTTATTTGGTCTATGTATCGGGAAGGCGAACGACCCCTCCGTCTTTGCCTTCTGTCGTACCTTGGACGATAAGTCTCCCAAGAGCATCATCACCTCGTCGCATAATATGGCCAAAGTGTCTCAATATCGATTTATTTATGGAGGTACTTAGCCTTTCGTTGATATTTAGTTCTTTTATGATTGAGATATTTGTACGTTTTTGGGTCCACGACACCCTTAGCATTCTCCGCCAACAAAATATCTCAAAGGCGTCAATACGGCGTCTATCTGCTGCCTTGATGAAGGTGGTATACAAACTACTATTTATTTATAATTTAAAGCGATACAAGGCGGAGCTGAATCTGCCCCCAACAGTGGTCCCGGGTGGTGTAGCTTGAACAAGCGCCCACCTTCGATCAGTAGAGTCAAGCACCGCTCTTTCTGGTCAGAACTTGGATAGGAGTTCCACGGCTGCCTCTCTCGGCGCCTCGTGGTACGGCTGCCACGGAAATTAGTTGGTTCCGGATATCATAATAACATCATGACAGTCGTTAGTGGGGTTGGAAGTCCCCATAAATGTACAGCGACGCCTATAATTGGCCTAACGGCTGTTGTCTGAGTACGGCATAAATAAATAAATAAACATGTAAAATGTTAGCTTGTTTGGTAATCATCAACAAAAGACTGTCTCGTCACTTAGCAACTAGTTTTTCAATTTTTAAAAAAGAAATGAAGATTGATAACATGGTTTACCTTATGGACTACAGTTTTGATGTCATGTCTTTGCCTAACTACTAAAATTGTCTTTTCCTTGGAATAAGTGTCACTACACTTTGCTCTGCTCTTATATCACTTTGGTTTATAATGCACTGATATAATTGGAGTTCCTTTAACATCTCAACAACTGCTGTGGGCAGTAAACCATTACAATATGTGCGTGTCAACTTTTTTCCTCAAAAAGACTTCACTTATCACCAGTTATTGTTTGGCACCACATATGTCATAGACATAGATTACCCTGTGTACATTTTGTATTACGTGTATTTATGAAATACATTGATATTGGTAATTTTTAACAATCATTAATTATGTATCTTCTTGTTTGTAAAAATGATAACATTATGAGTGTTAGTTTCAATGGCATTCAGACATATTTACTTGGAACTGAGTACTATAATGAAATCATTATAGTCCTCATCAGTACTATAATGATATAATTATGGTACTCTAACAAATTCATTGCTAACGTTGCTGGTCAAATGGCTAACAGACCACACTCGCTGGTTTTGTTTTAACATTTTTTGGTTAATCGTTAGATTTAATTACTTTGTAAATTTTTGCGAGCAAATAAGATTTTGTATACGATTCTGGTACACGTCGTCTTATCAGACTCGATTGACGCCTCATCTGATATAATCTTCACGATTAGTACCATAATGATATACGTTACGGTTCTACTTTTTTATAGGATTATTTGTTTAAATTTTTCTCATTATGTTGTAGAATCCAAACTAATTAACTTGAATAAGCTGACAATTCGTTGCAGTATGAAGCATAATATTTATTACGTACCTACCTACTGCGACGTTCGTGTTTTTAAAAGACGTATGAAGCAACGGTTTGATTTAATACGTTTATTTACACCTGCTTAATTAAGAAGTAAAGTGTTTAGGCATAACAAAATTAACAAACATGAGCGTATGCACTAATGCAGTGACCAAATAAACTTGCACCATGCAGCATGCAATCTTTCCGAAATGGCCTGATGATTCATACTTTCGTATACTAGAACATCACCGTTCTATAGACATAGACGTTTTGACCTATACAATGATAAAAATGTAAACTAACCAATTAGACTCGAAGCATAGCTTTGCCAGATGAATTCCTAGACAGAATTTAAAATTTTGCTTAAATTTAAAAAAAGTTCGCCTTGGAGTCCATATTCTTTACAAGATAGAAGGTTGGTTTTCCGACATTCTTATTCTACTTTTTCATCTCCCATCTGAATCTGATACGCACGTTTCACGGAGTTCGTAAAAATACAGCGCAGAAAGTTATATTTGCCAGTTATTATAGTAACTAAACTTCTTGTTTTTTATCATTAGTCAGTAGTCTTTCCTTGGTTTGCCTGAAATAGTTTCAGTGTTGGCAACACTGGCTCGTTTGAAAACTACATATGTTTTAAGTCGGTGGTTCCCAGTCCTTTTCACTTGCGTTTTCCTTGCAATCCATTTCCATAAATTATATCCTTCATATTAGTAAAATATTTGTAATTAATATAATCAGAATTAATACTATAAGTACTTCGATATTATCTGGTTATATGTCGATAACTTGTTGCACAATAATAAAAGAGTGTCAGTTTGACAGGTTAAATAGTCCGACCGCGTCAGCGACACGATTTGTTATTGTGCAAAAAGTTTGAGACGTATAAGCTGTTCGAAGTACGCATTGTATTCGATTTGATTATTTTTTGAATAAATTTTAATATTAGGAACAAATAAATATTTTATTGGCAGCTCGATTTGTTTGTATTAACCTAGCTGAAAGTCATCTCCATGAAAACAATATCAAGTTGACAAAAATTATGTATTGCGTTGCCTAGTGAAGTTACTATAGTATAATCGATTTTGTATAATCGAAATTATACAAGCTAACTTAACTAAACCCAGCCTTCTGATTGGTTGAAATCTCTACGAAAAAAATAATCAGAAGTAATACTATAAGTACTTCGATATTATCGGGTTATATGTCGATAACTTGTTGCACAATAATAAAAGAGTGTCAGTTTGACAGGTTAAATAGTCCGACCGCGTCAGCGGGAAGATTATTCTGTCAAACTGACACGATTTGTTATTGTGCAGGAAGTTTGAGACGTATAACCTGTTCGAAGTACGCATTGTATTCGATTTGATTATTTTTTGAGTAAATTTTAATATTAGGATCAAATAAATATTTTATTGGCAGCTCGATTTGTTTGTATTAACCTGAAAGCTGAAAGTCATCTCCATGAAAACAATATCAAGTTGACAAAAATTATGTATTGCGTTGCCTAGCGAAGTTACTATAGTATAATCGATTTTGTATAATCGAAATTATACAAGCTAACTTAACTAAACCCAGCCTTCTGATTGGTTGAAATCTCTACGAAAAAAATAATCAGTGTAATGCAATTTCAGTATCACGTGATTAAATTGTTGTGAAGCAGTGTTCTCAATTATTTTTAATATTATGACACAGAAAGTGATTTTTTTCAAATCTAGGTTCTGATACTTTTATGCATGTTCCAGATTGAACATAATTTTAATGCGGTGTATTTAAACAAGCAGGCAACATACTCAGACGTTAAATACCAGCATATTATTACAAACATTACTCGTAAATTGATGTATCTGACACTAAAAACGTGAAACAAACGTAGATGTCAACATCAAATGTCATTGAGGTACACAAACCCTAACTTTGGCAATCCAGGACAAAAAGGCAACCATACGTTTCAGATATGTCTATTTTTAACAATGCAATTAGGTACGTATTTTTAGAAGATTTATCTTGTTTTTACAATGGTACGATTACGCCGTCACAGATTAGGTGAACCTGAATATTCGTTACAAGGCCTATACTAGTTATTTCAAATGTATGTGTTATAACTGAAGACAAATAGTTTAATAATGTTATTAAATAACAATAGAATAATCATCCTATACCATAAAATCGTTGGTCTCTTTGTATCTTAGTTCGCTATCTCCTTCGAAGGTACTGGACCGATTAAATTGTATGATAGCTTAAAATTTTGTTAATTTTTAGACTTAAATCGTAGGCCGGCTTTTATTTTAAAAAAAGTACGAAAAAGTAAAGTTTTAATTAAATCCCCATAATTAGCGAAACTAATCGTAGCTCCGGTGATTCACTATATATCATTATAGCAGCGCCTTATTCAAGGAAGCATCTTGGTCCAGTGGTAGAATGCTCGCCTGCCATGCGGGCGGCCCGGGTTCGATTCCCTGCCGATGCATCCTTTTTTAATTTATATTAATGAATCTCTCTTAAATTAGCGAACGGAAGCGTATCTCAGGTGATTCACTAGTCAATACCATAAAATCGGTGGTCTCTTTCTTTGTTCGCTAGCCCCTCCGAAGATACTGGACCGATTAAATTGTATGATAGCTTAAAATTTGGCTAATTTTTGGACTTAGATCGTAGGTCGGTTTTTATTTTCAAAAAAAGTACGAAAAAGTAAAGTAAAATTAAATTATATTTAATCGCGTAATTAGCAAAGCGAAGCGTAGCTCGGGAGATTCACTAGTAGTTTATAAAGGCAGTGCATACAAATAATGTATTATCTGTTCACTAAACTGATACAACTGTCATACAGCCTTAAAGTTCGCACCACTTACAAATATGTTTGTTTTTGCCAACTTCCACTTTTTAATTTGGCAATATTTAAAAACTTCCAATTCAAAATTTGAAGTATTATCCATTTACTTGACATCCGCACTGTCAGTGGCAAATTTTTTAAAAATGTCTTGACTATACTTCCAAAATAATAGGTTTTTATTAGACTGTACATCAATTTAGTGATTAAAATTTGAAAAATAGTAGTGGTGCCAACATACTGTCAGTTTGACAGTGTGGATGTCAAGTAAATGGAAAATAAATAGTCAAAATGACGTTTTCAATTACAATCTAATTTTGAAGTTTTAAACAAATATGAACATCAATAATAATATTAGAAAAAGGGTTACCCTACTAGAAAGGGAAAAAGACGCATTAGTAATATACTACTTAGTTTTTTGAATGTAAATATGAACTGGCTTAACAAGGTGTTGTATTTATTTACTTTTTTTGTTAACTATTATTTTTGTTTATTAATTTGCCACACGTTGGGCCTTCATAAATATGCTAAGGTCCATGTTGTGGCGCCTTATATATATGCTATGTACCTTTAGGTATAGTGATATTAATATGTTTTTGAATTATATTTTTATTTTGTCAAATTAAAATTGCCCTATTAATATTCAGAATAGGTATCAATAATTATTATTTGCGCTAGCTCCTGAAAAATCAGGGGTGGATTTCTTTATCTAGATTGCTTATTTCTGAAATTTGATGTTCTAATTTTAAATATCATTCCCATAAGTCAAAATAACTTATGTCAACTATATGTCAAACTGATTTGAAATCAAAATAACAAATTCCAGATTGTTTCTCTAGTATACAACAATATTAAAACAGTAAGTAATTCCTTAATAACTAATTCACCTTTTATAGTCTTTATTTCTTTTTCTAGTTATTATTTAACTACTCAAGATCACTCATCTTTCACTTGGTCTCCACAATGTTCTGGATGTCAACCACACTGCTCTTTTCCGCCTACTAATCCAACCTTCCAAGCACCTTCCCACAATGAAAGGCCCCACTGACAGACAAGATGTCCCAACCGTCCAGAATCAGCAACTCAACCTTTCCTACATTATGCTGCCATCAGACCAAATCTGCAGACACCTATTTCCAATACATCCTCTGCTAACTTCCTAAAATGTGCCTTCCCAATCGATGGTCCTCCTCTGGAACTCTCCCTTATCACCAAACAACTTGACGTAATTCAATTTGATTAATGTATTATGTCAAATGTACTTTTCCAATAAACTTGACTTATTATTCTCCAGTTATTCACATTTGTAGATTAATTCTACTTGCCATTAGTTTTACCACATATTTGGAATCTTCCTTAGTTTTATGTATTTAATTATTCTTCTTGGTTCATATTTCTTTTAACTACACCACTCCAATTTAGTATTTACGCTTCTCATCATCCAAACAGTTTCTCAATAAAATAGGGTTTATTTTTAATATTTTAATCACACCAAATTATTTTTGCTACATTTATCAAAACTTGTTATTTCTCAATAATCGAAACAAAGTCTCAATTTTTCTACTTTTACACTCTATCTTATAATAATATTTGATTTACACCAACTAATTTTATAATTTTATTATTTTTGAATCCATCTGTTTTTCAAATAGGCATTTTTCACTATGTTATAAATTCCCTTTTACTTTGTAATTGCATAATGATTATTCACATTTCCAATTTATATTTAAATAGATCTAGTTTATTTTCAACCATTGTACTCCCTTAATCCTTTCTAAAATTGATTCTAACACCCCTGTTTATATGATTACAATATAATTATTTTCACAATATTTTTGACAAGCACCATTTTATAACCTATAACTTTTATGATTTTTTTGCTAGGTTTGAACTACCTACATTGCCGAAAAGCAATTAAATTTGGGAGTACACTCAGTAAATTTTTATAAATTTTGACATTGACAGTTGCATTAATTTAGTTAACAGATAGTAATAGTTACGTTGAAAACTTGACAGATACAACGAAGTCAAGTGAATCCATTACAGATGTTCCTTTTTCTGTCATTATTCATTTTTTGCGTCCTCTAAATGTCCCAATTGGTACTCCTGGGGATCCGCGTACCCAAGATTGGGAATCACGGCGATGTTTCAAGTAAAGTACGTTTCTTTCCTATAAAAATTTTCAAGGTCAAGCTAAAATTGGCAAAACTGTTTTTTTAAACTTATTAGAAAATTTATTTTCGTCAGGTTTTTCTGTAAACGACTTGTGTTATTTTGACATTTAAAATTAAATTGTCAGCTTTTCTTTTTTGAAAATAAATATGCGTAAAAAACGGAATCTTTTAAAATTAAATGCAAAAAAGGCAATTCTGAAGTATGCAGAGGAACTGTTGGATCTGCAGCCTAACATCCCAGAAGAAGAAGTTTACGAAAGATTACCTAAAAACAAAACTGCTTTAATGTCAGATTATAAATTTCCCACCAATTTTTAGTTCTAAAAAGTTACTAAAACAAATGCTACCAACATATATTTTTAAAGGAATCCAAGTAATGCCAACATAAACCCTAAATTCTTTGACCTTCAAAATTTTTATAGGAAAAAAACGTACCTACTTTAAACGAAAATGTCATATGTCAAAAAATACATTTTTTGTTCTATATCGTGCGCAAAAAAGAATGAGTGCTTAATTAAAGAAACTAAATTGTATACTGTACAAAAAGAAGATGAAGCAACCAACTGAAGCAACACCACCAACGTGCACGATAAGTCCGCAACATCCACCAAATAGAGCAAATTTAACATTTCCCGAAATTCGGAAAATTGCTTTGAGAGTCGGAAAAACCAAGAGCAGCAAGAGTTTGCCGTATAGAAACTTGCTGATACACACTCCCACCTGCAATATAAGGGTAGGTTGTGAGCTGGAAGTGGTTTCACGCAACGAAAACCATACTGAGCAAGAATCGCGATCGATGACCAGATTAAATTGGAGTCCTATTGTTACATTAAACGTGCATCATGAAGCGTCAATAAAAAAGGAGCGTGTTCTTGAAAATATCAACGCGACAGACATTTCTGGTTAAGGCAATGATAAACAGTTTTCATTTTTGTTTTATGCATTTGCAGGTTTGCGTTTAAATTAATTAAATAGTTAATGTAAGTAAAAGTTTGTTTGAGTCTGACAACTACTTTTCGTATCGGATCGATTGAAAGTGTTTATGACTCTAATGCAATTGTAGTAATAGTAAGATTAAATTAATAAAATATGAACAGCGAAATTTTTCAAAAGTGGTTTGAAAATCAGCTGGTGCCTGCTCTAACTAGCATTGGGGTAATTGTGTTGTCGTTATGGATAATGCTCCTTATCACTCATTGTTGTTAGAGACTCTCCAGGCCTGGCTGTATAAAAATAAAAGTAATTTTGATGAAAACAATAAGAAAACAACTTTGGAATCTAGTTAAAACCAACCTGAATAATTTAGAGAATTTAGAGTTTTTAAAGCAAAACAACTTATACGGGCATTCTGTAAAAACTATATAAGTTAATAATGTCAGCCCTAAATTCATAAAAAAATCAAAAAAGTTTGGGAGAAAGTTTTCAGCAAATATCATGCTGATAGTGGAGAAACTGCATTAAGCACTGTGAATCTCTTATTACGAGAACATTGTGTGGTTTCACCTATGATAATTTCGTTAAAAGAGTCGTCCGAGTTTGATAAAGATTCAGATTTGGAATGATCAAATTGACCCCTTCAGCTTTAATAAATAGACCTAACAGAAATTCCAACTGCAGAACCGCAACACAAAGTTGAAAAATGTGCCAATTCTCAGTTTGTTGAAGGTTTTGCATTAACGTATTAAGTTTTTCCTGGCATAATATTGATGTTTTATAAACATTTACCACAAAGGCCTTTTTGTTATTTTGAAATATAAATCTATTAACACAGAAGCCGAGTAGCGCAGTTAGGAAAGCGCTAGGCTTGCATTAAGCAAGTCATGGGTTTGAATCCCGCGGGGGCCGGAATTTTTTCGCAGCCTTGTTGATTCGAATCGGGCTCGGTGAGACCATTCACAGTTGGGCACCGAATTAACTGTGCTCTACTTAGAACCACAGACCTAAGAAATAGAGTAACAAGGCCAACACATCACCAAGACATACACCTCACACAATTGTTGCTGTGCAAGCACAAAAGGCGCGCTCCAACTTTTTGTAACTCGACTTCGGGGGAAGTTGAGCATTGTACCGATAGACGCAAACGTATAAAGAACCAGCCTCTACATCGCAAGGTAAAATGAGGTTAGCGACAATACATTCTATTAACACTAGATACGATTTATTTTGACATAAGATATGAAACTGGCACTTACATAGTTCTAATTAAAATACTATAAAAGTAATATGACACGAATTTCAATAAAATAATGTTGATACTTCCACAAATCTGTGACAGTGGGGGCAGCTCGCTCAGTGGTAAGCATCCTGACCACTGATCTAAGGGTGGCGACTTCGATTCCCGGTCCCGGTGAGGTTTTTAAAAATAAAAAAAGATTGAATAGAAACCTCTACAGAATGTCATCATTCGGAAGTGATGTAAAGCCGTGAGTCCAATGCTCCCATGTTATTACGATGTGTAGCATCCCCTTGCTAGGGTTAGAACTCCTTCTCGGCAAAATCCTTGTAACGGGCTAAACCGACAATTACGACCACGCGCCAGTTTGTAACGGTACGAAACGGTATTTACGATAAACCAAAACAATACTAAACGACTAGCACTTAAGCTAACTCACAATCGGGAATGTAGCTCATAGGACCGCTGCCCCACGCCCGCTACAAAAGGGCTTGCCGACTAACTTTAGCGGAGTAAGAGGGGGGGGGGGTTCAACATGAGATAACACAAGGGCAACAGCCTAATAAACGGTAAGCAGATCTAAAATGATAAGACGCCACCACATTCCTACACTAGAAAAATGCATAAGTGAACCCGCTGATAAAAAGTGGGAGCATAACGTGTTCACCTTTCAACTTTAAGCTTGGCAGTATTCTGGTCAGCAAGCCGTTTCAGCAACTACCTTTCGAAAATCCACTTGATCAGCTGGTCAAACTCTTCTTATCACTATAAAATACAATACACAAACATCGCAAGCACAATAACCAAGAAAACCACAGTTAAATAGACATGAAATATACTTATTAACAAACTAGTTGAATATATAAAACCACATACAAATATGAAATGGTAAACGGTAGTTATGTAAAGTGCGTAACGTCTTACTCGATTAAAATATTCGGTAAACTTAACATCAACTACTATTGAGATTACTGAAAAACGATATGAACATCAAACTATCGAAATACTTAATCAAATAGCGATAATAAAAAGCAGTATTCAACTAAACAAGTTGCAGTCTGTGACACATTACAAATGCTACTACATAAAGTCGAACAGAATCATGAAAACTGACAGTACATGAATTGTAATTACAGGTAAACAACTATAATAGTTTGACAAATGCAAAAAAGCACACAATAAAAGTGAAACGACCGCAGCGTTACGTCAACAGTCCGATATTTCGTCGAATCATTCTGTATATTTAAGTTAATAATACAAACCGTACCTTTAAAGAGCTTGGCTCTGCGCCAAATTGATGTTCCATGCTACTGCAATCAGCTGCTGTTCCCAGACACTGCAGAAGATACCAAATAGGGGAATGACTGCACCAAATCCACGTGAGGATACGGCGGAACCAGGGGATAATCTTCTCCAGAAGACGTAATCGAAGCACGCTGCGGGACATTAGCAGAACGTTAATGCGAAAGCTTCGCGAACACATGACAAGCTGCTAAAGAGTTCTCACAAAGAATCAGTTCAAAAGACGAAATATAGGGGTTGCCGCCCCAACGACAAAATGAAAACTCCAAGTGTAGCAGTATAGAGCTTGACTACTATAAGGAATACCGATAGGTATTATTAAAACCCTTTGAATATAAAACCTCAGGAAGGAGCGTTTCGTATAAAAATAGGGAACAACAACAAGTTGGGTCTTCAATATGGCGGATAGGTGTTTCCGGTTGACATTGACCAGTGGCGTCACGAGACAAAGGGATACAGGGTTCCCAGCGACCTAGAAAACAAGGAAAACTGCTTTACTCCATAAATGCCTTCGCTTTGGGTCTTTCGGAAAACTGGAATAAACATTACAAAAACTTTACGTTACTTGTTATTAAATTACTATACTGATAAATATTAGAACCTTTGAATGAGATTTTATATTCAAAGATTAGAACTGAGATTTATTTTTCTAAACAAAAATGATTCTAATAACATTTCTAACCGCATTTCAATAACATTGTTCTGTCGTTCACCCTTTTCCAAACATACCACGCCACTGGTGAAAGTTTGTTAGGTTATGTACATTGTTTACATTGTACTGATTAAATGCAATTATTACTTACTGATGGAACGTTATTCCTTTATTTGTAGTTGTAGGTGTTTGAGAACACCCACAAGAAGCACAACTAACCATTTTTTACCACAAGTTTTTTACAGTGAAACTGGCGCAACTACGCGAAACTCACAATAATGAGTCATATATGGGTTTTGCAGATGGCGACTTCCGTCGTAGTTCAATCATATGCTACAAGTTCACAACGCTCCTTCCTGAGGTTTTATATTCAAAGTTAAAACCTGATAGATAGGCAACTTAAAGCACATAAGCAGTGAATGGGCTGCACACTCTTTTAATAAATTAATTTAGATATTTTAGAAGGCTAGCGGTTACATTAAAAAAAACAAATAATACAAGAGAAACTATTTCCTGTTTTGGTGCAAAAAGCAGAAAGAAGCCTCTCTGCGTCGCCAAGAAAGCCACACCATTTCTAAGTCCTAGCTTAAAAAGGATAACCATTGTGATTGTAAGGTTTTAATGAATAAATTCTACAATATATTAAAAAGTAATAATTTTTCAGGCAAATAGGATTAATCCATTGTACAATTTCTTTCTGAAAAAGCAGTTATTAATTAGCTGGTAGGTAAATAAGACGATAATTCATACGAATCTTAATTAGGGGTATCCTTGGTTTAGCTTTTAGGCCTCCTCTATAGTTCCGTACTCCTTTTCAATCACTGTCCGTCATGATAGGGTGGAACGATATTCTCCAGGCCAATGGTGAAGCCATGAGGAGAGAAATAATCGATAAAGGAAGACCTTATTCAAAATCAAATTAATTGTTTAGAAATAAAACTCACCGAAGAAAGACACTTCCTTGGTGTGATGATGAGGGTCTTCTAGTTATCTAAGAACTCAACTCTATGGAAAAGGTCAAGAGAGCCGACAACATGATTTCTTCGTGTTAACCATAGGTTGGTTCTAAACAAGTTAATGAATCGTTAATTGCTGTTCGCATAGTTAGTTAATTATAATATGTTGGTTATTACTAAATAAGGACATAAGCCACAATACTAACGGCTAATGGAATAATATTGATATAATAAGATTGTTAATTACCTTCTTGTGGGCTGGACTGATGAGTCGCGTTGTGGTCGCACGAATGTCAAATTAATTGAAGTCAAATGTCATAAGGCAGGCGTTTTGTAAATAACGGACTTTTCCTAGACTTGAAGGAGTAAATTAAATTAAACAGGAAATCTGTCATCAACCTAGATTGAAATTACTAAAAGCGATTACAGGGGCATGAAGAGCTCTTTATATCTTTATCCTACATAAAAGAGGTAATATGTTCAATAAGTATAATAAACATCCTTTGAAGTCATAACAGTCAAATAAATCAAATAACCAATGATGACCTTGATGGATCAATCCCATATTAAAGACTAGGTAAAAGTTATCCTATCTAATATTAGCAGCCTGTTAAATAGAACTTTAAATTGGCATTGAGTATTGGTAAAATGTAAAATGTATAAATATTGAAAAAATTAACAATTTTGAATAAAATTGATGGCGCCCAATACTTCTTGTTTAATGAACTAAGACCTTTATGCGAAAGTGAAGTAAAACTAAAATCTCATATTTATTATACCATTATCGCAGCCGTGTATTGAGCTAGTCGGAGATGTGTGAGCCTTCTAAGGTAAGTTACAATGGTTGGTACACAAGGCCTGCATTAACCAACATGACACCCAGTTCAACACCGCCCCCACGTGCAGTTCAATTGTTTCAAAACAAGGCGAAACACAAAACTTGTGGTTGAGCCACGGGAGTCCAAATCATAACTAAACAGCGGTACACACACATACTCAGAAATCGCACTGTTCAATAACATGTCGCTTCTTGCAACGCCGGATCGATTCTTTCTGCAAAATGCGCGCCGGCCTCGCGATCGATAAAGTAGTGAGCGCAAAACCTCCGCCTTGCTCTCTCAGGCACACGGCATCTGTCTCCTAAATTCACGCCAAAAACATGCAGGAAAGCAAGTCGTAGACGGATCGATATTTCAACGAGCGGACATTCTGGGCGCGCTAACAAATCGAAACTGAGATACACAAAATGAGTGCCTTCAGGACCGTTGGCTGTAAGCGAATAACACAGCTGTGTGCGCTAGAAAGCTACTAAATGCCTGGATAAACTTGATATGCTTAAATTCAGGCGGAATAATTCGAAAGACACATATATAAGTGGGGTCGTAATTTAGAAAATAACGCTAATTAGCCGTACGTTCATACAATCTAAAAATGTCCTTACATCCTATATAGGACTTTGACCATATGACTAAAGCAGTCGGTGTCTAAGGTACTTGGTACACTCCGCATGCCTAGACCTTGTCCATAAAATCAGTGGCATAACCTACAATTATTTAAGACTTTGAGCACAAGAAATTATCCTACATTCTAAATTCTAGTGTCTCGCCTAGTTCCAAAAGGTCTATATTTATTATACTTACGATTGCAGTACGATAAAATATGCGAATAGGCTGGTTTATACAGCTTTCTTAGCTCTACCATTAGCATTATCCTTAGTCTTAACTTAGCACTAGTCTTAAGAAGAAAACAGGTATTTATGCAGACATATTTTGGGTTAGGAAACTTACGACAGCGCATGCGCAAATGCGTGTGTGTAAAATCGCACTTTTAACAATTATTGTTGTTCTTCAAAAATATTCTAAGTATGCATGTGCCCCTGTGAAATTTAATTATACTTTAAGAAATTTTTAGGACTAAGTTAAAAGGTGGGGAAATCTCATGGTCAGGTCTTAGGATCAGCTGGGTCTAAAGCTGGTATGACACGATGCTAAATTTGTGCGAAAATTTACAAGCAAATTTGTTTATAAATTATTTTAAAATTTTTTGCACGTTTCAACCAGAAAATTGTATACTATAGTTCATTCAAATTCAAGATAGAGCAAAATCTGCAACCCAAGTTACAAATATCAGCGGCCAGTTGATTACTAATTTGATTTTATTAAAATTTAGATCAGAGAGATATGGCTTTGTTGCCGTCTTGATGAGTGTCAAAATCAAATTCGAGGTTAGCAGGTTAGGTTTTGAGTCAGTTTTGACACGAACTGACGCAAAACCTAACCTGCTAACCTCGAATTAGATTTTGACACTCATCAAGACAGCAACAAAGCCATATCTCTCTGATCTAAATTTTAATAAAATCATATTAGTAATCAACTTACTGCTGATATTTGTAATTTGGGTTGCAGATTTTGCTCTATCTTGAATTTGAATGAACTATACATTTACTAGTAAATTTATGCGTAAATTATTTAGAGACACTGTCTAAATAATCTTGCTGTAAACATAAATGTGCGCGTAAATCTGCGCAGATGATAAGTTTACACTAGTTTTAAATTTACAGACCCAAGTTTTAAGTGAATTAATACTGCTGCTGTCAAATATAACTCTTCACTGTCGCTATTGTCGCTTATGACAATTAAACGAGAATTGAATAAACTCAAGACACTATTTAATTAACGCCATTTGTTCAGTGTTTTAGGTTATGTTTATGTTGATCTATTTCAACTACAAATTCTGCCAACTTTACTGTAGATAAATTATAAATATTCCTAAGATGTTTTATTACTGCGCAGGTTTTCAAGAAGTATGAACAAATATTGAATATGTTGCATACGTTGCATTTTCGGTTTAAGAAAAATTTCAGGAAAAATTTACTAGTAAAATGTCTCAAAAATTTATTCGTAAGTATTCGCAAAAAAATAGTAGGGTGTCATACCTGCTTTAGCCTAAGTTAAGACTCGTCAGTGGCAACTGAATGATTCATATTTGCTAGGGCTAATACTAATACTTATGTTAGGGCTAAGAAAGCTGTATAAACCAGCCTTAAAGTTACGTAAATTGCCGTTTAAAGATAAAATAGAGTTTATTATTTCAGTGAATGAATAAGCCATACAGGAGCCACTACCTTTCACGTCAACTCAGACACCGCAGTAGTCTAAACACTGCAAAACATAACCTAAATAAATAAGTGCGTACATTCCGGCAAAATTACAACTTTGTAAAATATTACACAAAATACAGCTGTACAACACGTCAAAAATCTTTTGAAATATGAAAACCTTCGCCACGCCAACGTTTTACGACGAAATGGAGCTGCCGTCCGAGCTGGACTTCATTTTCGATTGCGAGCAGCAGCCGGAATTTGACCAAGAGCATCCGCTGATTACCGCCGATTCGTACCCGCTTCAAGATTTCAGCCTGGCGAACGCCTTCATTCCGCTAACCGACCTCCTGGATTGGGAAATGAATGGCAGCCTGAATGTTACCCACATTAAAAAGGAAGAGGGTGAGTTGTTGATACCAATTCAGCAACCTGAACCAGTTGTCCAGGCAATCCTTCCGAAGGAACCAGTAGAAGTCAAAATAGAACAAGCTGCACAGCAAAATGTAGAAGATTCACCCGATCCTAACGAAAATGCACCGTTTATCAGTAGCAGTGCTTCGGAGCGCCAAAGTAAAGTGCGCAGGAAGCGCTTCAACTGCAGTGTGTGCAAGTACCACGCCCAGCAGCCGGATGCTCTGAAAATTCACATGAAGACCTTTCACTGTGACAGCAAGCCATTTAAGTGCAACCAGTGCAATTTCATCACCACCGAGAGGAGCGACTTCATGAGCCATTTAATCACCCACCATAAGCAGGAGCGCTACAGCTGTGACAAGTGCGATTACGGTGCCAACCGGATGTTCCTAATGAAGTTGCATATGATGACCCATAATGGGGAAATACCTTTCAAGTGCAGCGATTGCGATTACAACACTCTCTACAAGAAGAAGCTGAAGGAGCACATGTGGTTGCACACTAAGGATCGACCGTTTAAGTGCTCGCTGTGCAATTACGTCGGCTTGAACAGCAAAAGCCTGTCTTATCATGTGGCGAAAAAGCACAAGCTTAAGTAAATTTAATACGGGTTTTATGTAGAATTAGCATAGTGTGTTGCATTTTTGTACGTAACTAGATCTCTACCAGCTAATCGTTGTGTTAATTTGAACGTTGAACTCACGTTACAGGTGCTTTAATTGTACTTTCTTCGTTAGTGTTGTTTCCTAGATGTAAATCATTGTGATATTAATTTATTTTTGCATTTTTTTACTGGAAACTTGTTCGTAGTGTAATTTTCGAATAAATTAATTGATGCTTTTTTTTTATTTTGTAAGAATTGAATTGAAGTTCAGGAAAAGTAAAATTAAAACTGCAGAACAGAAGAAATATTAACTTGCGCAATATACATGTACTAAAGGAAGTTTTATAAGCAACAAAGTAAACGTATCTTCCAAGGAACTATGTATATTTTCTGGAGTATCCCAACGATACCGACATTTAGATAAAATTAAATAAAGTTAAACAGCACATCAAAGGCTACCTTTACTGAATTAATTAGAGTGAACAGATAGCAGTTAAATAAAAACTAGTGGACAGAGAGAGAATAATTATTTAATATACAGGATCCGGTAGCGAGGCGGGTGTGGAATATATTTCTAAAACTATGAGTTATATAAAAATCGTTTGTATAAAAGTTGTGGATACAAAAGTGATCTACAGGGTGTGCAAATTTCGATGATTTCATAAGGAATCTCGGTAATTATAGCAGATACTTATAGAAAATGGACCGTCTATCCTTTTGTCATCTTTTTTCCATTTGGCGTTGCATTATAGCAACAACTAAATTTTCAAAGTAGTTTTTAATTCTTCTAGTTGAAGACTTGATTCATTTAGAATATATAGTCCATTTACTTGACATCTGCACTGTCAAACTGACATTATGTTGGCACCACTGCTATTTTTCACATTTTAACGATTAAATTACTGTACAGTCTAATAAAAAACATTACTTTTGAGGTATAGTCAAGACATTTTTTTAAAATTTGACACTGACAGTGCAGGTGTCAAGTAAATGGACTATACGTGATTAAACAAAGTATCTGTCATTGTTTTCTTGCAATACCAATCGTTTGATTGACAAAATTAATCACGTTTGATTGTTGCTTATAATGTTACACAGTGTCCCTCATACATTTTGATACAAGGAAATTTGTTTTAATATCCATTTATTAGAAAATTTTATTCTTGATAAAACTTCCTGCATCTTCCCAAAGCAAAAATGCATTTGCCAAAATTTAAGTACAGCAAACGTTCGATAATGTAAACACTGGATAATGGAAATATCGCGTTAATGTAAACACAAAATTCATACTAAAGGATTAAACAGAATACCTGACAACGTTAACAACCTGTAGAGCTCGATAACGTAAACAGTTTTTGGTGACGATTAGTCGCCGATTTATGTAGGGGATTCCCTTTTACGACACAGCTGACTCGATCGGATGGGTGTTTATGATGCGTTTGCATTTCATTTTGGTCGTGGTTGAACATAAGCCAGGCATATTGCATACGTTTATGCATTACGACTATGGAATCCACATCCAATAAAAGAAAGTGTTTAAGATTGAGTGACGAAGTGAAAATCAGAGACGAGGTTGCACTAGATGCGGGAGTGACACAATTACCAAAAAAATATGGAGTATTGAAAGCAACAATCTGTAAAATTAAGTGGTTAAAGACACAAATTTTCGAAAGAAAATGGATACATTTTTATTGTGTTATTAAATGTTTCTTTTAATAATTTTCTTATTAATAAAATCACGCTCGCTAATGTAGACATTTCGATAATGTGAACACACTTAGTTTGAATTAGTTCACGTTATCGAGCGACTGCTGTATCTTCTTTTGTACACGGGAGAGGTTCAAAAATATGAAAATGCCTCAAAAATAAAGTATTTTTATCTTTCAAAATAAATAAAAATGTTATTTGCAAATATTTGCTATAACATTTCAAACAAAAATTATAATTGTTTTAAATTCTTGTTGACGTTCAGATCGTTTGTTATTCCATTTTTTGAAGATACTTGTTTTTTACTTTGGACAAAAAAAATTGATTTTTTAGCACTAATTTCGATTAAAGTAATTTTCTGGTTGCTAAGAGACCGAAACTCAAGTTTGACAATAGAATCATATCCCGTAATAACTTTGAAGTATCCCATGTTCCGCAATACACAGAGTGGTAAGAAAAACATAGGAAAAATTAGTTGAAATTGTTTTTCGACATCGTGTTTCAATTAGGTATAAACAACTTTTCCAAATACAATTTTTGTGTTTTGAAAAATAAGGGTACTTTATTCTTGAGCCATTTTCGTGTTTTCACACCTCCCTCGTATACGAAAGAAGATATTTTAATTTTGGCAAGTGTATTTTTAGTTTGAGAATATGCGAGAACTTTTATCAAAATAACATTTTTCCATAAATGGATAATGAAAAAATTGCATATGTGTCCAAATTTATGACCGACACTGTATATTATGCTATATATTATGACATATATCACTGTAATATATCGAGATATTACACTATAATTTACTGGAGTCCGTGCTCACGATCTTCGCTTGATTAAGAAAACGGTCCGATGCGCTAGCATGTTCCCCCACCCCCTAACGTCAAGAAATACAAATAGTAATACTCAATGGAGAAATTTCAGTATAAATAAATTTAAAATTTACAAAGTAATTTAAAGAATTTCATTCAATAACGATAAAAAAATACCAAATAATACATTTTTAACATATTAAAGTATAGAAAATAAATTAAAAACACACTTCAAACTTGTAGAAGCCGCGTGGCGCAGTTGGGTAAGCCCCAGGCTTGCATTAAGAAAGTCTTCGGTTTGAATCTCACAGGGGTCGAAATTTTTCCGTAGCCTTGGCGATTGCAATCGGGCTCGGTGAGACCATTCACAGTTGGGCACCAAATTAACTGTGCTCTACTCAGAACCACAAACCTAAGAGATAGAGTAACAAGGTCAACACATCACCAAGCCACACACCTCACACAATGGTTGCTGCGTAAGCACTAAAGATGCGCTCCAACTCTGTATTCCGAATTCGGGGCAAGTTGAGCATTGTACCGCCAGATGCCAGCGCATAAAGCATCAGTTTTTACACCGCAAGATAAAAGAGGTTGCAGATAATACATACACTTCAAACTTCTTACTTCTTACAAATATAACATCGATGTATAACATACATACATACAGAATGTGACAGGCTACTAGGACCATTGCAAAAGCAAAGAGAATAAGCATATGGCCGTCCTGGATAATCGAGTCTTATCTGTCCAGATATCCCAGATAAGTCGAGTGTAGTACTTGTACTTGGCATTTCTCCAATATCATCAACCTATAGAGATTAGAACAAAAATCAGATTAACATCCAAATTAATTAATAGATCTGAATCTTTAACATATTTTTAATATGAATGGTATTTACCTTTGTCTCTTTCTGAATTACTCTGTGTAATAAACATCTTTTGGTTGAAATAGGGTTTTGAAGGTGGTTAGGAAATTCTTTAAACACTGAAGAAAATGAAACTTCTTTTAGTAATCTTAGCTGGCACCTGGTCGTATTTGGTAATCCGTGGAAAGAAAATGATCACTGCTTAGAAAACTATATTCTGTTGGTGTAAATTTTTTCCTGCGTACTTCTTTTATCCATTTTTTAAAAACTTCAGGTCTATTTAATGGAAATCTAGAAGGTGTGTACATAATGTTATAACAATTACCACAAACCTAACCAAAACATAGTAACTTAACTATGAAATTATAAACCACTTCCTTTTGACTGCCTATTCGTACATCCAAATGCAGAACAAGAATTTACTATCTTTATAGTTTTATACAGGGTGTTATAGAAATGAGTGCAAATATTTTAACCCGTAATAGAACTCGCTAAACTGAACAACTTCTACATTTATAATTTCTTCGAAAACGCCCACAAAACTGGCATAAAATTCAAAACAATTTCACTCTAAAACTGCATACCCGCCTATAGAATAATATTTTAATTTAATGGCACAACACAGAAAAACCATTTATTTGATTTGCAAACCAACAAAAACTGCATAGGTACTGATAAAACCTTTAGTTCACATCTGGTCACCAACGTACTTTATCAATTGACGTAGGTAAGTTATTGACGGCATGTTTTTGTGCAAGAACCTTGCAGTTTTAATATATTTGTGTCGTGCTCGTTTTTAAGTTCAAAGCACGAACTCCAGTTATAGTGTATCTCGATGCAGTAATGAGAAACAAATTCTCTTTCCCATGATATAATTGACAACTATGAGTTCCATATAAAAACATACAACTTTATGGTATAACCATATATCTAATACTTACTATATTGCTAGCGGCTATAAGTGGGAAACTTACCAAGGAAGTGAGACAGACAACCAACTCTTCAATGTATAAAGGTGAGCGGTGCGCAAGCGCGGCGGCGTTGTCCGCCCAATGGGGAAGTGGTCAAGTTTAAAATTCGCTTCTAAAGGCGGAGTTCGAATTCCCGCGCATGCGCACGAGACGCGTTATACTCTAAGTGAGACTATGTCGGCGCCGTAATGTTTTCTAGCCTTCCGAGGCCCTACTAGCAATATATGTGTATTATATATATCGGTATAACTAAGGCGGTCTGTATTGTTTCAGGCCGTGACACTGGACCTATAAAGTGACCTTTGGACTAGTTTTGATCACTAAATGGACAATCCGTCGGTGTGCTGTTTCTGTCATACTGATACATGATAGTTGTAAAAAAATCTTTCAAATCGTTGCTATTTATATCATAGTGTGTCACTTCACCATAATATTAGCATTAAAAACAGTTTCTAATGGGTAGGTAGGTATTGCAAGTAATCGCTACTAATTTTGACTTAATGTAAAACAGTAATTTCTTCAAAATAACTTGCTTGGAAGCTAGTGGTATTGCAGTCGGAACAAGTCTCTTCATCTTATCAACCTTTATATCGATTTTTTAAAGTACTTTTCACAAGCAACACTAATTTTTCCAATCCGCTAGTCTTCTCAATTCACAACTTGTTACCATTACTGTGCCATTGTTTCATTCGATGGAAGTTTGAACACGCTAATATATGGAGCAAGTGATAAAGCGTAGTTAGTTTGATTTTCAGCTTGGTACGAAACACTTCAAAGATATTTTTGTAACTGATGTGAAGTGCCTTGTTTAAATACCTGGTGAAGATAAATGATTATAATTTTTTTTCTTAGATTGGCACTGTAATTCTATGTCAAATTCGAGGTTAGCAGGTTAAGTTTTGCGTCAGTTTTGACACAAACTGACGCAAAACCTAACCTGCTAATCTCGAATTTGACATAGACTTACAGTGCTAACATAAACAGTGCCAACCTAAGAAAAAAAATCACAACCATTGATGGTCACCCGGTAGTTTTTAATGTCAAATATATTTGATTATTTTTAAAACTTAGTGTGTCCTGGAATGGCCTAGCAGAAAATTTGTCATCAGCGCCAGCGTCGTGGCCTGAAACAATATAGACCAACTTGGTATAATCTGAAATGTTTTTTGAAAAACTGACTACGCCACTGTATTGTTATCAAAAAAGCGCCTAAAGACAATAGAAATTGCTTTTCTCTATTTTCATAAACAAGCGAGATATAACAACAAAAAGAAAAGTCAAAAATTGAACTTTTGTTTATAACTAGAAAACAAAAGACGATAGCCAATTTTGGTTTGCATCATTAGGTTTTTCTTAGAAAAAGAGAACAAGGAAGGGAGAAGAGGCATTTTTCCATATCTCCTGTAGTTATCGTGATGCTCTATGAAAACATCGACATTTGCCCACCCTGTACATTACTAAAATATTTTTGATTATACAGAGTTGCTCAAAAAAGTATAGCGAACAGAGCATACGTTTTTATTTAATGAAATGTCCCATATTTAAGCAGCCTAAAAGTTTAGTGTTGAAATACTAAACAGTTGAATGTAAATTTGTTGAGACTAACGTTACGAATAAGGAATACCTAGTATTATTTATTCGTAGGTCTAACGTTAACTGTTTTGGAGATATTAACGACTTTATGCAGAAAAATGTTGAATTTCAGACGGCTGCTGTAACAGAAAACAGTTTAGTAAATGAAAACGTTATCAAAAAATTATGTTGTTTTCGGAATTACCTTCCGAGAGTCAAATGTGGCTCTGGATATTAATGCTATACAGGGTAGTCAACATTTGCCAATTTAATGAGTTCAGATTTGTTTTAATCGAACATCCTGTATATTTTTATATTTTTGAAAAGCCCTTTTAATGATATTTCTTTTTATATCTTACTTCATATCCCTAAATTCAATTGCTTTTCAGCAGGGACGGACTGACAATAGTTTAGCCGCGCTGAATCTTAAGAGTAGCATACCACATATTACTGTGAAAAGCTGTGCATGTCTTGTGAGCTACCCCAGCGCGTCGCAGACGTGACACTTTTTGGGAGGTCAAGATCATTGTAATTTTGAACTACCCCAACACATTTTTGTAATGCTACACAAACTTGAAAAAGAATATTATCGAGATGTTTATCTTACCTAACTTAAAATGTAATGTGTTATTAAATAAATTAAAATGTTCTGTTGTTTGTATTTCTTGTAAGTGTATGTCACTCCGGATGCCGTAAACACGTGAATGCGAGAACGACTTAACCTATTAGGTTGATTTTGCGCCTTTTTGTGTGGAATATTAATGCAAAAAACTGAAAAACTGGGCGAAATTGATCGCTTTTTCCTTTGTAGGTATTTTTCGATGTGTATTCGCGTCACTAGTAATAGACACGTTAAGCGGTGACCCAACTATGCTGTCAGATTGGTATAGTGTGAACACTCGTGAGGTGGCGAGTTCGAATCTCGGTCGTGGCATTTCTTTTTAAATTATCGCAAGAAGCGGATGCACATTTTTATCATTTGTCACTTTTAAATCTGAAATGACACATTATCGGCGATGTCTGCTCCATTCGTACTTTTCGTTAACGGTGTTGCTAAATCTCCGACTTCATTTTAACCCGAGTTCCTCTGTTTAGACTTCGTAATTATTAGTTCTCGTCTCCTTTGCGAATTATATTTAGCCCAAGTCGCCGCACATATTGTTCGATAATGTATACAAGGGTTGCGCTGAAAAGTGTTAGTTATTAAAAGACCGTTGCATTTTTTAACAAAACATCTTTGTTGTTTTTCAAAATATTCTCCATTCAGACTAATACACTTGTGCATTCTTTGAAACCACTTTCTGAACCATTTGGAAAATTAATTTTCTGAAAGGTCTTCAAAAATTCTTTGAAATTCTGTAACTGCTACATATGCGCTAGAAAATCTTTTATCTCGCATCATTTTTTAACAGTTGGAAACAAAAAGAAGTCGCACGGCGCCAGATCTGGGCTATGGAGGATGAGTTACCAATTGAACTCCCAAATCTTTAAAAAAATCTTATGTTCTGGCAGCAGTGTGGGAGGATGCGTTGTCATTATGGACTAAGATGTTATGCAAACCGGTCCTTTGGCGACCCCAAACATATGTGGTAAAGCCACTTCGCAGTACCATTCAGAATTAATAGTTCTGCGATCTTCAAGTGGATTAACAGCAACAGGACCACTTCGACGAAAAAAACCGCAATCATTTTCTTATTGACGCTTCTGCCACGAATTACTTTTGTGGGCAAGTCTTCATCTTCGAATACCCAAACACTAGACTGCTGTTTAGTTTCAGGGTTGTAACTGTATACCCAAGATTCGTCACCTGTTACGATGTATGCCACTTGCTTGGAAGCTCCTCCGTCAAGTTTTTGCAACATAAATTTACACCAGTCTACTCGATCCTGTTTTTGATTTTCTGAGAGCAAATGCGGTATCCAACGGCTTGCTAGCTTTCTTACCCCAATATGTTTACGAGTTTATGCAAAATGGTATTCACCGCCGAGGATCCAATCTTCACTTCCTCCTGAATCTCCCTATAAGTAATATTTCGATTGGACTGAATCAAGCTTGCTCCCTCAGGGGTTAACATCTTAGATGTTAGTACGGGCTTTACAACCCCGAGGTACCCGAGCAAATGGTCCTCCGAAAAGGGGGTTGGGCGTGGGGCCAACTACCCCAGGGGCTAGCAGCCCGTTTCCCCGAAAAAAAAACATAGTTACGAACCCTTCATGTAAGCCTAGGAAAGGACGGATAAATCGAAGACGACTAAAGCTAAAGAATATAGATTTCGATATTGGAACAAGGAATATGAGAACTCTTTTCAAACTGGGAGCACAAGCATGCCTACTGAAAGAAATAAAAAAATACAACATCGCAATCAGCCAATCACAGCTGTCCAGGGAACACGATGGCTAGGAGACGGAATAAAAGATACAAAATCACATACAATACTATATAGTGGTAAAAGTCAAGAAGATAGGGAACCGGACACAGCATTTATAGTAGACAACAACATGAAACATAACATAATCGATTTCCCGCCGGTGAATGAACCAATATGTAGACTGCGAATAGCCACACAATTCTTTAATGTATCAATAATAAACGTTAACGCACCAACAGAAGAAAAGGAGGAAAATATATTAAAAGAAGAATTCTGCCAGCAACTAGAGAGAATATATGACACGGCTCCAAGAACGACGTAAAAATCGTAATCGGTGATTTGAATGCCAACATCGGGAAAGAAGAGGAATATCGCGGCACTATCGGATTAGATAGTGTACATGAGGAATCTAACCAAAACGGTAACAAACTAATAGATTTCGCATCCAGCAAAAATATGGTTATTAGCACAACATGTTTCCCGCATCGTGACATTCATAAAGGCACATGGGTCTCACCTGATGGAACGACAGTCAATCAGATCGACCATCTTATAATACATAAAAGAGCAGGAACCAGTATTTTCGACGTGAAAGCTAGAAGGGGCGCATCCTACGGATCGGACAATCGCTTAGTACAAGCGAAATTTCGATGCAAAATAAATAGCCACAAGCAGGAGAAGCAAAGTGCACAAAATAGACTCAATCTAGATAAACTCAAAAACCCAGAAATAAAAAAAGGATTGAAGAACAGCTGGAAGAAAGACTAAGAGAAGGGCGAAACAGCAATTGAGGATCAATGGTACACGATAAAGACAGCAACCGTAGAAACAGCCAAAGAAATACTAGGGATGCGACAAAGGCAAAGGAAGGAAATGTGGTTCGACGAAGAATGCGAACAAACAATTCAAGAGAGAAATGCAGCGTACATAATATATATACAAAGAAGTACTCGAGAAAGGAGGAAACAATACGAAGAAAAAGACGGAAGACAGATAAGTTATGTAGACGAAAGAAAAGAAAATACGAAAATGATCAAATGCGGCAAATGGAAGAAGACTTTAAAGAAAACGAAACCAGAAAGGCATACAAATACCTTAAACAACAGAGAGAAGGTTTTAAGCGAAAAACAAGTCTATGTAGAGACGAAACGGGCCAGAACATAAGTGATACAGAGAGCATTAAAAATACATGGAAAACCTACTTCCAGCAGTTGCTAGGAATAGAGAGCAGGTAGAACAACAACCACGAGCTGCAGAACCCGGAATTCCAATAAATGAAGAACAACAAGAACCACCAACAATAGAGGAGGTAAGGGCAGCAATAGAAGCCCCGAAAAATAATAAGTCCCCGGGAATAGACGCTATTCCAGCGGAACTGCTTAAAGCCTGAGGCGACGGTATATTAACAGCAATACATACGCTAATCACGAATATATCTTTGTTAGAACTGTTGTGTAAGCCTCTGCCTTTACAAGCCGAATGTTATTGAGGTGCACCTTAAATTGTCAATAATTATTTGAAATTTGTACTACTAATTAACCTTAAATTGGCCAATAGTTATTTGAAGCTCGTGCCAATCAGTATTAGAATTTTATACTAACAAGTACTTGCGATTTGTACTAATAATTATTTGAACTTTGTGCAAATGATTAACCTTAGACCGGCCAATAATTATTTGAAATTCGTGCTAATGATTACTCGCAATTTGTACTATTAATTATCTGGTATTTTTACCGAATTCTACCAACAGAAACAATTGTACTGTAGTATTAACATTTGGGTGTTATTTATTACTGCTACCTGTGCGTGATTTGAGTTTTTCTTTCAGGAAATGATGTGCTACTTGAGTTTACGAATTCTCAGTTGAATGCCTGGATACACTTGTAGTTAATTGGTAAAGATTCATTGGCGCCCTTTTGGATATTAATTATTTGTTAGCAGTTAAAGGGCTGCACACCGTCTTCCTGACCTGTCCGGCCGGCAATTGTATCCAAGTTGTCATAAAGTTTATTTTGTTTGAGAGAATTAGCCCACGAATCGATTGGCAGATAACAAGGTATTCCGGTGAGCCAGTCCGCCCCTGCTTTTCAGATAGGCAAGTTTGAACATAAAAAACAAGTTCATCATCTTAAGATGATTTTATTTCAAAGGATACCAAACAAACGCTCTTAAAATGCGAATTTAAACACTTGGAAATCTGCGAGCACAACAAAAGAACAGGCTTAGAAACTAAAAGCAGTCACCTGTATATAGGCCAGTTTTACAGCTTTCTTCGACGCTCTGAGGTTCCTATCTGCCATCTTCTTCTATCATTACAATTTTTAAGTGTTACCACTTTCTTGTTTCCTCTGTTCTAATGGTGTCCAATGCTGAATTTGTCTGGGAATTCTTTCGCCGCTAATGTTCTGAACGTGACCATGCCAGCACAGTTACTTTGGTTGTATATCTTCAATTGTGGATGTGTTGACTCCCATTATTTCTTTGACTCATTCATTTTTAACGTGGTCTAGACGTGATATACTTGCGGAGCTTCGCCAGAAATCCATTTCTAATGCACATGGATTGTTTTCTATATTTAAGTTTAATTTGCATGTTTCACATTTGAATAGTGTTATGCTTCTAAAGACGGAGTTCTAAATTTGTTTTTTCACTTAGAATCAGGTCTCGTGCGGGTACGTGCACCTACGTGTAGATAATTAGTTGTTATATTCCTCTAATAGTGTTTTGCGCATATACTCTAGATTCTAGATCATCATTACCTTGCGCTATTACAACCTGGTCGTCAGCAAAATGAACTGTAGATAGGAATGTCGTCAGTTAACGTGGCATTCATTTTTCCATTGCTGAAGAGCGTAATTGAGATAAATGTTGTACAACATAGACGATAAAATCATCATTATGTAAGACCATTCATCACTTCAAATACAGTGACTTTATATGATACAGTGGCGACAATGGTGTATTCCTTTTTATTGGTCGCTCTAATCACGTGGTATCGACCGCCATTAAGAAGCAAAATTTGTTGATGCTTTTGTTTGTTTATAGTACAAAGGAAAACACCATGCTATATCACCCTAAAGTATTCACATATAGACCTGCATTTCACCCCACATAATTATTGAGGTTATGCCATAATATCTAACGTCACATGATCCATGTGACATCAATGTAAATTATTAACGAAACACTAACGAATGCAAAGACAAGGGTGTGCTATATTGTGATGGTCCCTCATGAATTTTCACCTTTAGGGTTGATTAGGGCAAAATCCTGAAATACCTTTCTACGCATGTGCGTTGACAATCTTTGCAAGTAAACACCAAGTCGATATCTCAACGGGCCTAAGAGATATCGAGGAATTCGTGAAAACACATTTTACCCCTTTTCACCCCCTTAGGGGTCGAATTTCAAAAAATCCTTTCTCAACACTACCTTACGTAACAAATTGAACCTTCCATTCAAATTTCAAGTTTCTAGTATCAGTGGTTACGGCTCTGCGTGGATGGGTCTGACTTTCGTTTATATACAGGGTGAGTTTTTTTTTCATTTTAAGCATTGTGATCTCGGAAACCATAAGACATAGAGATTCGGTTAAATAAGGAACGAGTTGTCGTTTTAAGAGCTTATGCGAGATATGCTTTTGTTTTCTGAAAAAAAACAACAGTTTACTAGATATTAGCAAAAAACAGATTTAGTGATTTTTCTTTTAAATGTAGAATCGTTATTATTAGGAATACAACAAAATGACACAAATAAAAGTTTTAGACATTTTAATGCTTAACATGATGAACATACTAATTTCTTTTTCGATTTTACGGTTTTTGAGTTATATATTTTATTATTTTAAATGGCAGTCATAGTTGGCATAGGCATTTTGAAAAGGACAAATTTTTCTCTTTGTAACGATATAAGGTTTGCTATATTTACTTTGATAAATAAACGCAATGCAGGAATTTTCGTATTATTGAAAGGTAAATAAACAGAGTTTGCTATGGAAAACAACATCTAGTGAGATAAGTAATACTGTAACTCTGGCACATTTAACATATTTGAAGGCCATCTTCCCAAATTTACCGTAAAAATTAAATTAATAATCATATCCAATACAATATTAAAAGTAAATCGTATCATGCCATTGAAAACAATAAACAAACAAAATACTGCTGCTCATTGTTTTAGTTGAAATTTGACAGTTCTGTTAACTTCTAAAATTTAAATTAAAGATGTTTTCTAATAGCGAAAAACTTAATATGGTTGAATGTTTTATTGTTTGTAATAAAAATAGTGCTCTTGCTGCCGAACGGTAGCAAAAATTTTATGAAAATCGACGTCAACCATCTCTACCAACGTTCAACAATTTTTACCGAAATGTGAGGCAGTTTGGTTCCTTTTCGAAACCAAAGCGGGATGAAGGCGTTATCCAAATAAATGTATTGGCTTACGTTGACCAAAATACTTCTACTTCGACCCGACAAATTGCAGCTGAAGTTAGTGTGTCGCAAAGGACAGTAACGAGAATTATGTAGAAACATACATTTCGTCTATATCACTCATCAGTAAGACAGACACTGCATCCAGGAGACCACGCTTCAAGAATTGCCTTCAGTAATTGGTACATTAATATGATTCCAGAATTCAGAGTTTCAAAATCAAATTTTATGGACTGATAAAACCAAATTTACCCATTGCGGTATGTTCAATAGGCATAGTAAACATTCGTGGATGCAGGAAAATCCTAGAAGACTTCGTGAAAGTACGCATCAAAGAAAATTTGGATTTAATTTTTGGTGCGGAATTATTGGATCGCAAATTCGTGGACCTTTCATTTACGACGAAAATTTGACAGGGTTATCTTCATTTTCTAGAAAATGAATTTCAAGATATGTTAGATGGCTTACATTTGAAAACACGACGTAATTTTCAAATTCTTGGATAGGTAGGAACGGGCCGGTCCTTTGGTCACCAAGATCGCCAGATCTTTCAATTTTGGATTTTTTTCTTTTCGGTGTTCTAACAGATTTAGTTTATCAGTGAACGTATGCAACAAAAGAAAAACGACGTGATGCTGTGGTAAATGTCTTTCGCAATTTAGATGGTAGAAAAATACGGAAAGCTGAAAATTCTATTGTGAAAAGATGCCGCTTATGTGTAAATAATAATGGTGGACGTTTTGAACATTTGCCGAGATAGATGAATTTTTTTATATGTAATTACTTCGAAGTAGAAATTTAATTGTAATAATTCGTAGTTTCTTTGCGTTGTTTTATGTTTGCAGCCCTAAAGTTTTTAGGTCATTACCTTAAGAGGAAAAAAATTTTTTCCATGGCAAACTCTGTTTTTGCTACTCTCAATAATACAAATAGTCCTGTATCGTGTTTATTTGTCAAAGTAAGTACAGGGAACCGTATATCACGGCAAACAGAAAAAAAATCACTTTTTAAAAATGTCAAAGTCAACTATGACTGCCATTAAAAAAATGAAAGTTTGGGTTATAACTCGAGAATTATAAAAGCAGATTGGAAATTAATAAATGTATCTTATTAAGTGGAAAAATATCTATAATTTTTGTTTCTATCATATTTCTGTATCTCTAATATTAACGATTCTACCACATTTATTAAAAAAAAATCACTAAATCTGTTTTTCGTTCATATCTAGTAAACTGAGTTTTTTTTCAAAAAACAAAAGCATATCTTGCATAAGCTCTTAAAACGACAACTCTTACCTCATTTAACCGAATCTCTATGTCTTATGGTTTCCGAGAACCCAATGCTTAAAATAAAAAAAGCTCACCCTCTATATAAATATAGATTACCTCTAACATCAGTTCACATTTGATCTGTTTCTGTTGCAGCAGCAGTATTTTCATTTGTATTCTTATATTAATCATATTTCTTGGAACTTTTACTAATTATATTAAATGTAGATCAAGGTGTTACTCGCATAAACCCATATAAAAAAGCCTCCAGAATAGCGAATAGCTGTTAGTTGCTAAACAACTGGTTATAAATTACATTTGAGGCGAGTGAACCAGAATTTGCAGAAATCGCTGGAAATCAGTAAAACGCAAAATTTTCTTCGAAAATCGGGACAGCATTTCGTTGCGGGACAACTAGGTCCAAATCGGTACAATCCTGAAAAATCGGTACCTATGGCAACCCTAATCGAATATAAAGTAACACGTCCATGAAGCCATTCTTCAATAGGCATAAGAAGATAATAAGTAGACATCGGATTTCCATGCACTTAAAAACGTTAAAATATGCACTTATGTACTATAAAATGGCTATATGCAGTTATATATGCACTTTAAATTTGAAATACAATGTACGAGGCTGGTTTGATAAATCCGTGCAAAATTATTTGAGTTGGCATCATTGTACTTGAACTATCAAGGCTCTGTTTTCTAGCATACCTTGAAACAACATACGTCAAAGTTCATGCAGATTTGAAGCAAAGTTTGTATGTGAGAGTAAGTTTTTGTCGTTGATGTCTGGCCATCTATCACAATGGAAAAAGACGAATTTCGTGTGTTGATAAAAAATTACTTTCTAAGAGGCAAAACGCCAGCGGAAACTAAATCCAAGTTAGACAAATATTACGGTGAATCTGCACTTTCACTTAGAATGGTTTATAAGTGGTTTTCCGATTTTCGTTGTGGCCGAAGAAGCACAAAAGATGCCGAGCGTTCTGGTCGCCCTGTTGAAGTGCCTACGCAAGAAATTCGGCTGCTCCATCGAATAACACAGTAGTATGTGATAATGAGTAAAAGTGTGGGAAACAAGAAAACACTTTAGATGGATGGCCCCACACTCTGCATGCATTCTCAAAGTTAAATCCCGTATATTTGCAGTCTGTATTAAGGTATAATTTTTACTGTCTGACCAAAAATCTTACAACCCTAAAGTTTCGTGGTAAAATGTAGATACTGTGTTTTGAAATCCATTAATGGGTGGGCGGAAGTGAGGATTAAATTAATTTTCTACACAGTATCTACAAGAACAGTTTTATTATTTTTTTTACGATAGCTACAAGATTTTTTTTATCAAAAAGATATGCTGGACAACTTAAACAAATACAAAAACAATAAAAATAACCAAAATTTATGAATTACCGCCCTGCACACCAATAACAAACACTCAGAAATTAAGGTTATGTAGGTTCGTTGAGTGAGCATGTCTGCAACAAAACACAGATCTCGTAGATACTGTGTTATACACAGAATTTTGACAAAAAAGTTTGCTCTAAGTGTTTTTTTTAAAACACAGTAACTACCAGATACTGTGTTTTCTTTGGTTCTTTCGAACATTATAATGACTTGCTGTGTTCTGAATTGGAGAACAGAAGAAATTCATGTAGATACTGTGTTTATGGGTAGCTGTAAATAGGTAACCAGTATAGATAGCTCAAATCTGATTAGCTAGAAAGATGCGGGACAACACAGTATCTACATATGAACATTCAATTCAATTTCACAAAAAATGTTGGATACTGTGTTTTTCGATGGAGCAGCCGAATTGTTGATAAGATTCATGATATGGTCATGGAAGATAGAAGATTTAAGGTGCGTGAAATTTCTCAAGCGGTACACTTTTCGACAGAACGGGTACATCACATTTTGCATGAATGTTTGGGTATGAGAAAGCTGACTGCAAGGTGGGTGCCGCGTTTGCTCACAATTCAGGAAAAACGTGAACGAGTGAAGATTTCAATGCAAAATTTAGAGCTGTTTCAAAAAAACCAAGTTGAATTTCTGCGACGTTTTGTAACTGTTGATGAGACGTGGATACACTATTATCAGCCAGAAACAAAAGCACAGTCAAAATAGTGGGTTGCAGCAGGTGAACGGGCACCGAAGAAAGCGAAAACGGTTCCCGCAGCAGGAAAGGTGATGACTACTGTTTTTTGGGACGCCCATGGAATAATTTTTGTTGATTATTTAGCAAAGGGTAAAATGATAACCAGAGAGTATTATGCATCTTTACTAGATAGATTAAACAGCGAAATTAAGATAAAACGGCCACATTTAGCTAAGATGAAAATTCTGTTTCACCAAGACAATGCTTCAGTTCATGCATGTGCAATTGCAAACTATTAGAATTACGCTACGAAATCCTTCCACGCCCCCCATATTCTCCAGATTTAGCACCGTCGGACTATTATTGGTTTCCAAACATGAAAAAATCTCGTACAGGAACACAGTTTGGGTCAAATGCCAAAGTGATAGATAAAAAAAACGCTTGTTTTGCAGAGTTTGATAACTCTTATTTTAAGGAGGGGATAAAAGAACTTGAACATCGTTGGACTAAATGTATCAACCGTCAAGGAGATTATGTAAAAAAATAAAATAAAATTTCCGCAAAAAATACGTTTTCTTACTTTTTGCACTGACTTATCAAACCAGCCTCATAGTTAACTGAATATTTATTGGGAATTACGAGGGTTGCTGCAATAATTTCGGGAATGAATTACTTCTAGTAGTTTTAAAAATGTGGCTGTCATTTTCAGAAAATTTGTAATGTTTTAGGGTAGTACGCGTTGATAGAGCAAAAAAATATTAATCTGTTTTAGTTTGACAGCTCTTCAAAGTCGATTGCGAAAAAATGGATTTAAGTCGAGAATATTTTCGTGCAATGATTTTTTATGATTTTCGAAGCAATTTAGCTCAATAACAGTGCGCGGAAAGACTTGTTGCAGCTTTTGGTGATGAAGCACCGTACAAAACAACAATTTATCGGTGGTAGCAGTCTCAGTGATGAGTCTCGTGAAGGTCGGCCACAAACTGCTGTTGTTCCAGAAAACATCGACGCCGTTCGCAGAATGGTTATGATTGACCGCCATATGACATATTGAGAGATTGAGTCGTCCCTTGGCATCGACATGAAACAAATTCATACAATATTGCATGAACACTTGGGTGTCAGGAAACTTGCTTCTAGGTGGATCCCTCACAATTTAACTGATGTTGAAAAACAGAACCGCGTAAAATGGTGCAAGGATATGCTCAAAAAATTCAGTGCAAGATCATCAAATCTGCTTTGCGACATCATGAAACTTGGATTTACTCATATGAGCCTGACACTAAATGTCAATTGGCTGTGTGAGTATTCCAACGTGAACCAAAACCAACAAAGGTTGTTCGATCTTGAAGTGTTCCGAAAAAAATTATCGCCTCATTTTTTGGCTTTACTGGACATGTCTCAACTGTGGCCTTAGAAGATAAAAGAACAGTCAATGCTGAGTGGTATACTACCATTTGCTTACCGGAAGTCATAGCTGAAGTGAGGAGAAACAATGCGAGAAAGCGTATCATTTTGCATCACGATAATGCAAGCTCCCACACGGCAGCTCAAACAATCGATTTTTTGAAGCGCCAAAGCATTGAATTAAGTCCTTATAGTCCTGATTTAGCATCGAATGACTTTTTCCTATTCCCTCTGGTGAAAAATAAAATGCGTGGTGTGCGGTTTGTCACCCCAAGAAGCAGTTGAAGCATATAAATCCCATGTTTTATATATACCTCGTTCAGAATAGAAAAAATGTTTTGAGAATTGGTTTGAACGCATGCAAAAATGTATTAATTGTAAAGAATATTTTGAAAAGCAATAAACATATTTTGTAGAATTCTTTTGTTTTTCTAGTACTTTCCCAAAAGTATTGCCGCAGCCCTCGTATGCAGTTTTGTAAAAAAGCAGTTAATTTAAAATTGTATTTATTAAATACATTGTGTACACAGATATGTGGTCGAATAAATAACATACAGAAATAGTATATTACATACCGAGGTGGAAAGTGTTTCATTCCTGTCGAGAGATTAAGTAGTTAACCGAGACGCGTAGCGTCGAGGTGAACTTTATCTCGTATACTATTTTATTCGCAACCACTTTATTCTAAACAATAATTGGAAAAATTATTATATTATAATTAGTCAGTCAAATGCCATTTTGCCATGTTTCTTACTGTAGGCCCCTTTAGAGCCAGATTTCGTATTTAGACGTTTCACGTAGTAAGGGGTGAAATGAACCACATTTGTTGGTGCCATAAATGCTATAAAATTCCCTTTTTCGTGATAAATGCTACATTTTGAATAAATGCCCTATTTTAATGCTACATTTCAATCAAAATAAATATTATGTGGCCAATTCACAACAAAAGGGCTTACAAATTTCAAAATAGACATGCAGAAGTTTTGGTAAGTGCCAGGTACTAAGGTCGATGACCCGTGGCGGGGGTGACTGCTCATCGAGCGCCTCAACGCTCAGGTAAGTATGCCGTTACGTCCACTCGTCAACAACAACCCCGCGCTCCCCCCCTTCCCTTCAATGCACCTCGGATACCTACTTTCCACTTATTTGCCTTGTACCCGTCGTTTTTATCAGATTACTTTGTCTTTTGTATTTGTGTTGTGGGATTTTTATTATTACTGGTAATATTTTTTCTAAAATTTCAACTTTTTGAAATAAATACTTACCATTTTTTATGCTTTATTTTGAAATAAGTGCCATATTTTGAAAAAATAAATGCCATTTTGCTATGCTATATTTTAAAAAAATACGGGAAAATTTTGACGGACTATAATTATGATACGACAGGTTGTGACGCGCATGAATGGATGAACGAGATTCCCAGTGTCCCTACCTACACAGCGGGCGGAAATGTACGACTTCCCACACTCAAATGAGGTCAGTAATGTTAACATTACATATTTGGTTGCGAATAAACTAATTTATCCTAATAAAACATTTGCGTTATATTGCGTTACTATGTACAATGACGTACATTTTTAAATTGTCAAACATAAATTTGTGTCTATTGTCACTAAAAATAATTTTGTTTTGAAAAACTCCTTTCTACATCACACGATGTAAGCGCAGCGTATTTAAAATTATTTAATTCTTGTATCGTGTAATTTTCCACACAATTATCGAAATTATCCTCACCATTTAAGAACTTGGCTATTTTTTTAATTACACTAAACCCCATTTTTTTCTAAAACTACATTAAATTTTAGAATATCTCGTCCTTTTGCTGATTTAATAGGTACCTTTAAGTAGAGTACTTATTTCTTCAAAGATTTCTAGACCATATTCGATAAAATGAAGAGTCCTCCCATATACCCTTAGTATTTATTGCAGATTGTGCATTTTGTATACATAGAGCGTCATCTGCGTTAAACTTAAATATACCATCCTTTACTATAGCAAAATGCTTTGCATAATATTCTGCTGCACTGAGCCAAGTGCCCCATCTTGTTATGATTGGTTCTGGTGGCAAAGGTATTCGCGTGGCTATTTCTTTAAATGTCTGTACACGTTGTGGGGTTTTCAAGAACACTTTATTTAACACTCGAAATTAAATTGTTCAGGTTTGGGTATATTTCCCCCACTTTCTCGGCAACCCGGTGTAGTCCATGTGCCAAACACGTTACATGAATCATCTTCTCATATAAAATTTGCAGACCTTGCGCAGCTTTCAGCATGTAAGGTACTGCATCGGCAATAAAAAGAAGAACTTTGTTGTACTGTATACCTTCCGGCCATAAAACAGACATATATATATTGACCCTTCACGCCAGCTGGCGGCGTATGAGTCGCTCATCATCCTGAGCTCTTCCGATTCATTTTACACGGTGAATCACTCCGTATTTCTCCGCTAGTTCTTTTCCTTAGAGGTCTTTGTGTGTTTTGGCTGCTTCAACAATTTTTCTCCATCCCTTTCTTTCCATTATCTTGTCCTTCCATTGTTTTATTTTCATTTTCCGTATGTCTTGTATTACTTGGTCTGCCCATCTGTTTTTAGGCCGTCCTCTTGGTCTTGTTTCTTCTGGTTTCCATCTTAACATTTTAGATATTAATGCTTCTGAATCCTTTCTCTGTACGTGCCCAAACCATCGTATCCTCTGTGATTTTATGAACTTGACGATGTCTTCTTCTCCCATTCTATGTCTTATTTCATGGTTCATCAGAGGTCTGTATTCTCCATCCTGTAATCTCTGGGGTCCTAGTATTTTCCTGAGTATTCTTCTTTCTAGTATTCTAAGCTTTTCTTCGTCATTACTAGAGAGGCACATTGTCTCCGCCACATAAGTTATGACAGGTCTAATTGCTACTTTGTATATTTTGTCTTGGTTGTTTTACTTAAATCTTTGTCCCGTAGTAGTTTCTGATATATCCAGTATAACTTGTTCCCTGATTTTATTCTTTCATTTATTTCTAGTCTCCTTTCATTTCTTCCATCCACCATTACTCCTAGGTATTTAAAAGTGTCAACTCTTTGGAATGTATAGTTGTTTATCTTAATTACTGTTACAGTTACGAATCTTTGTCTAGAACTTATCATATACTTTGTTTTTCTTGATTAATGCGCAATCCTATTCTTTCTGCTTCTCTTGATAGCCTCGATGTTGCTGTTTCTAAGCTTTTTTTGTCTCTACATATTAGTGCCAGATCGTCGGCGTACCCAATGAGCTGCACTAAACTATGTGTTATTGTCTTCTTGATCTCTGTGTCTCTTATAACCCCCTCTAGTGCAATATTAAAAAGTGTTGAGGATAAGCTGTCTCCTTGTCTCACTCCAGTTTCTATGTTGATGTTTTCTGTTTTTCCATCGCTTGTTATAATGGCTGCTGTTGAATCTTTCATAGTAATCTCAGTTAATCTGATCAGTTTGGCTGGTATTTCCATTTTTTGCATTTCCTTAACAAGTTGGGACCTATTTATGGAGTCGAAGGCTTGCCGAAAATCTATGAACAATATATGCAGATCTATATCATGCTCATGTGATTTCTCAATTATTTGTGTTAATATATGTACTGCGTCTATAGTCGATCTTCCTCTTCTGAAGCCTTGTTGGTATTGTCCAAGTCTTGTTTCTGTATATTGCAATGACCCTACTCTATGATATTGTGTACGATTATGATTATTATGATGTAATTAAAATGTGCAACTAAAATAGGTCACCACACAATATTTAGTTTTACCATTTGCTAAGATCAAACTGACTGATTAACTTATTTTGTTGGGTACGCCAAATTGAGAGTTATTCTTATGGTAGTTTGCCCTTTATTTAATCCATTCATCTGATTTAATAACTTCGCTAGCTCATTTAAAAGCATAGACATGAAAATAAAAACTCAAAATCTCGGGTCTGAGGTTCCTAAATTTGTAAGTTAAAATTTTACTGATACGCCACTGGAAAAGTAGACGGGTGAACTAAAAATTAGGCGTACTGCGCCGTCGCTATTCTGAAACGTCAAATTCTCGCACAAGAAGTTCCAGTCAACCCTTCAGCTCGCGTGTGAACTGAATTCTCAAGCAATTAAATGAACAGATTTTTACGGTAAGATTCTGAATAAACGCGCCTTCAAGTAGCGTCTTATCGTTCTATTGTTTTTCAGGCAAATCTATCATTGGCCCATTCTAAAAGGACGCCAAAAACTGCATTTGTTTGCTAGAAGCTCCAACTGACGATTTAGATTACAAATCCTGGGAAAACACCTCGCCATCCACAGGAATTTTTATGATTTTCTTATTCTCCAGGTCGTAATTAAGGTATTTATTTATTTATTTATTTAATTTGCACTCAGCCAACAGCCATTAGGCCAATTACAGGCGTCGATGTGCAGTTATGAGGACTTCCAACCCCATTAACGACTGTCATGATGTTGTATGACCGCCGGGACCAACTTTTTTCCGTGATAGCCGTACCACGAGGCGCCGAGAGATGCAGCCGTGGAACTCCCATCCAAGTTCTGACCAGAGACAGCGTTGCTTAACTCTGCTGATCGAACGTGAACGCTTGTTCAAGCTACACCACTTGGGTATGATGTGATTTTCATGCCAATCGCGCGGATAAAATTAAACACTACTAACCTCACTTTTGGTTTCAGTGGCTGAGCTTCGTTGTGACCCCTCTGCTTTCCTAGCTTGCTGCAGGGCCCTCTGGATGCTGCAACGCTGGCTGACGGCTCGTGCTTCCTTCTGGTAACCCCGTAGAACTGCTGGCACGCCTGTAACCCCTCATATGATGGTTGTCGAGATGATTGGAACGGCCACCGTTGGGATCGTCGAAGGCAGCCGGAGGAAATTTTACTTTTGGCCGTAGAAAAACCTGCCTTTATTCGTGCTGGTACACAAACACGTGCTGAACACCATGGTGCTATTTATTTTCACGTAAATTTATGCTTTCTACTAAAAATCTTTATTCAAAGTCAGAGCAAAATTCAAGCAACTTTCAAAAAATTTATTCAGAGAACAATTGCTTCCTCGTCGTTTTTGACAAAACACTATCTAGAAATTTAACTTCAGGAAGTTCAACTAAATCCAGTTACATATCTTATAAACTAAATTAACATATTTGATCATTTTATTTACAATTTCTTATATACTAAAATTATTGTCTTTTAAATTGTTCATTTCTCATCGTTTTCATGTGCCACTCACTTGATTTATAACACTTAAATGCCCATTGTTTATCACTACACTGACTCGTTTTTTAATACACCAATATTGTCTCATTTCCAGCTATTTGGATTCCATCTAATTTCTTGCCACTGCAATCTCTTCAAATTTCCATGTCTTGTAGTTGCATGTAATAAAATGACTTGCCTGGCTTTCCTATGTTCTTTGCCTTATCTTTCTGGTCATTCTTATTCTCACCTTTATTCTAAAAATGTTCATTTCCTATTCATTCCCTAATGACTTTACTTTCTACGCTTCCTTTTTTAAGCTGTGTCTAACTTGAACTTTCTGTGCCAGTTCTTAATTAATTTAGATTCGGCTTCCACTTTGTCCAAATCTATTATATTATGCTTAAAATTATATTGCTAAACCCAATACACGGAACTTGAGTTTCCATATTTCTGTGCCTATTCAAATACAATCAATGTCATTGGCGATTTATGCCAGTGTTATTATGATTTGGCAATTTATGCGAATTTTCTCAGATGCCTGCATTATTACAACTCTGTGCTTTAGTGATTTGATTTGTTAATTGCTTGTACTGCAATCAGAGCTGATTTGAGGGCTAAAGACCATTGCAATATATCGTTAGTCTGTTTCGTATAATTGTCGTTAGTATTTTATATGCTGTATTAAGCAGCATGATGCCTCTGTAGTTTCGACAATCCGTAGGGTTGCCTTTTTTTAATAATGGGGTTATATATCCATTTTTCCAGTCTGATGGTTTAGATTCACTTTTCCATATTCTGACTATCAGGTTATGTATCCGTTTTAATAATTCTTCGCCTCCGTTTATTATCAGTTCGTTATTAATCTCGTCTGGTCCTGCTGTATTATTTGTTTTTAACTGTCTTACTATTTCTGTAAATTCTTCATATTCCGGTATATCTACTTCCGTATCTCTATCGTCTTTTATTTCTTCGTTTGCCTCGTCGATGTTTAAGTTCTTGTTTCTATATAGTCTCGTGAAATGTGCTTCCCAGTGTTTTTTATTTATTTGTGCTATTCCTACTGTTTGTTTTGGGTTGTATTGCTGTCTTATATATTCGAAGTCTTCTGTTATCTTTGTTGTTAAGTTCTAGCTTTTGCATTTGATTACTGATCCATTGTGTCTTTTTCTTTTTATATAGTTTATTAGCTTCTTGTTTTGTTTTCCTGTAATTATCGAGATCTGTTTCGTTTGTTGTTCTTATCCATTTGTTTCTCGTCTCCATTTTCCTGAGTTTGTATATGTTACATTCTTCATCGAACCATTCTTTCGACTGTTGACCTTCTCTTTGACCCAGTATTTCATCTGTTGCTTTTATTATATTGGATTTGATATTGTTCCATTCTGTTTCTATGTCAGCTTCCTCATAAGTTTGGAATGTATTAGTAATAGCCCTAGAGTAGTTATGTTTTGTTTCTTGCATCCCTAGTTTGTCTATGTTCCAGCGTCTTCTCCTATTCTGTTTATTCATGTTTCTAATTATTTTCATTCTTAGATTGGCTATGACCAATATGTTGTCCGTATCGCAGTTTGCACCTCTATATGACCTTACGTCGTGTACCGTTTTTGTCCATTTCTTCGAGATTAGTACATGGTCAATTTGATTACCAGTCGTTTTCCCTGGCAGGAGCCAGGTTATCTTATGTTCTGTTCTATGCTTAAATTTGGTACTAACTATAAACGTGTTTGTTACAGTAGCCAGGTTACAAAGTTTTGTTCCATTTTTGTTTGTGTCGTTGTGAATTGTTTCCTGTCCTGCTATATCTCTATTACTGTGTTCCTTCCCTATTTTTGCGTTCAAGTCTCCGACAATCAGAACTATATCATTTTATGGAATGCTTTCGCAAGTTTCTTCTAATTTCTCGTAGAAGAGTTCCTTCTCTTCGTCCTCCGCTTCTTCTGTCGGTGCATATGCATTAATTATTGTCAAGTTTGCCTGCATGTTTTCCATACGCACATAAGAAATTCTTCCATTTACGGCTTTGAATTGAATAATATTTCTTCTTAATGTATTATTTATCATTATACCTGTTCCATTCCTACCTTGTTTCGTTTCCCCGGAATAATATAAAGTATATTTTTTCTTCTCAATCTTACCCTCATTTTTCCATCTTAGCTCCTGTAGGGCTAAGATATCGAGCTTGTATTTCTCCATTTCCTTTGATGTCTCATGCATTTTCCCTGGTACTAACATTGTCTTTATGTTCCATGTTCCAATCCTCATTATATTGTCTTTTCCTCGTTTTTGTTTTCTCTTCCTTTTATTTATCGTTTTAATTCTGTTCTCTTGTTTTGCCTGTTCCGTTGCCAAGTTCGTTACCTTCACTTCCGTCCACTGTTTATCGTTTTCTACTTTTTTGGAGTAGTATTATCTTCTAACATAGTTTTTTTCTTTAGCTCTTGGATAAAATTATCCCATGCCCATAACTGTCCCCCTATCCATAGTTTTTTGAATCCAACTTTAACATGTCTACCTTCCTTTCTTTCATCGACTGCTCTTTCTCTTATTTTCCTTTGTATTTTTTGTTCTTCCTCAGTTCTATCTTCATCAATGTATATGGTTGTGTCTTTTAATCTTCGTTTTTCTTTTAGTACCTTTCTTTTATCTTCGATATCTCGAAATTTTACAATAACCAGCGGAGATTGTTTCTTTGTGGTATTCAATGTAACTTCTTCTATTTCTGCTTCTATGCTTAACTTTGTTTGTAGTAGATTTTCTACGTCTTTTTGCTGTTTTAGTCTTTATGTTGAAGCCCCTGATAATGACATTCCTTTCTTTTATTTTTTTTTCACTAAAATCCATTCGTTTTTCCATGTTTTTGATCCTCTCCAACATGTTTACCTTCTCCTTTTGTAGTTCATTTATTTCCTGTTTCATTAGTGTTTGTTCTTGCTTCAGCTCCTTCATCTCAGCATTGATTGTATCTAATTTATTTTCTATTCTCATATTTCTAGCTTCCATTTCATCTAGTTTTGATAGTATTTGTTCTAGTGCTCTCTCCATATTTATTTTTAATAATACTAATTCTTGTTGGTTACTTAAAGTACAATAAAGCTTGTTGAAGCGTAAAGAAGTGCTCCAGCAGCCCTGTCTTTCACGGTTATGTGTTTCTTCCTGCGGCGCGATAAGAGTATGACCCGGATCAACTCCGCGGAGATCTCACTCTTCTCGCCGTGTATTCTGCGTTCTCTGCTCGCTATTTAACTTTTCGTAAGCGCTATATATGCCACCGGTGATACTGCTACCTGTACGATGTGTTGCCTAAATTTTAACTCAAGCTGTGCTTGTTTACAGCTGTTTAAATTTAAAGGTCACACTTCTCTAATCCCTTGCCCGCAATTTTAAGGTTACAATGTATTACATTAAATGCTAGACTAACCTTATTATCCGCCAAGCTGCTTTATATCTCAACTTTTTCCGTTTGTATTCGTCCACAGTCCCCTTTCAAAACTTGTAAAATAGTACCTACACACGAAAGAACCCAAAAATGGATTTGTTTTCAGAGCAACCAATTCACTTTCAGTTCACCTTACGACCTCAGATATCTCCATAAAACAGACATAGAGTAGTTAAATAGTTTGACAACAGAAGAATGGTTCGTGTTTTGAAACATATCCATTGCTAGGAGATACGATTTCTTATTGGTCTTGGAGTTCAAAATGCCAATTATGACATTCGCAATGTATCTAGGAACGCAAAGACGCAATAATAAATATAAATTTAAATAAGGATGCAGTTCAACAAAATTAAAATTAATAAATAATGTGAATTAATGTGCAAGATTCAATTAAAGGGGACAGTTTACGTTAACAAAAGAATTGAATTAAAAAAATTAAGTACCTACCTTCCTACACTATCAGTTGTTTCATCTATAGAAACCCATATGTAGTTATCCCCTATTTCTCTTCTAATTGATGTTATAGTCTCTTGATATAAAACAGGAATATAATTTTTCCTCAGTGACCTCATCTGGCATTGGCATTTTGTAATTTTATTCCAAAAAATTTCGAAGCAGTGGGTGGTTAAGTTTGTTGAATGGAATGTCAGCAGCTACAAATGCATTACATAATTTTTAATTGAATTACGTTGAATTGCTTGATGTTTAACTGTTTTTAAATGTTGAGTCACTTGAAAACATTTAGCGTAATTCACCTTATCATCGCACGCTGTGCAATACAAGACTTTATCATCGCTAGTGAAAACACCGAACTTCCACATATAACTTCTTAAAACACGGAAACAGGACGTTTTTCCTTACCCATGTTTGCAGTTACAGAGGTGAAATTAAACTAACGCTCGCTTTTGGCAAACTTCAACCACGTAAATGTAGGATATGTCTATTTCACGTAACTATGCAGATGTAAAGTTTTAGAATTTTCAGGGTTTCAAATAGTTGTACGCAAAGTGTCTAATCCCTTCTTGAAAGATAGGTATTAGCATTGATTGACACCAACGGTATTAGCATTATTCAAGGGCATTTTAGTTAGAAAGCTAACCAAAATAGAATTCAAAAAAACGATCAAGAGCTATTCATGAAAGCACAACAAATACGTAAGATCAGTTTGTACTTCCTACTTAACCTTTTAAAAGTTTAAAATTAAAATCTGTTCTGGAAAAAAATATTGAGTGTTTATGTTCAGCAATATTTGAATTTTGCGGGCTATTAACTCTAACACAGATTACTGAGCTACTAGCATTCGCAATTTAAAGGTAGTTTTTAGAAGGTTTAAAGCTTTCAAATGGTATAAAATATGCATGCATTTCTGAAAATCTCCGAAATATGCAATTATATGCACATTCAAATTTCCGTATGTGATATAAATTCTGATGAAACACATTTTAATTTAAGTTCGCACACGTTTTCTATTAGCAAGACAAACATGCAAATGCATGAAAATCCGTTGCCTAATAATAAGGCTAAACGTAAGGTATTGCTTACGCGGCTGCTGTCTTGTTTTAGTTGTAGTTATGAGTCCAAGTTACGTATGTGTACAGGTTGAGATACAAGTGGTGCATTTCAGGTCAATAAGATCAAAATTGTGTGCATCCGCAGTAGGCAGAAGTTAAAAATACAAAGAAAAACAATTTTCTGGAGAAATTTATTGACTTAATATTAATTATGCTGTTACATCGCTACACCTTATAAATTTTACCAAATGACTCGTATTATTATTCCTTCAACATATTAAATCAAGCACTTAAATATTGCACGTGTGATCTGTCTATGGGAAACTCTGTTAGTGGCAAACGGCCACACCGTCAGCAACTGCGTTACGAATCTTTCCTTGTTTAACAAATTAACCCAATCAACCAAAAACCCAGAGTTAAAAAACCATAAGAAACTCGAAAATTTTTAATTTTTTTTTATTAAAATAAGTATTACATTCTCTAGATAATTATTTTAGACGCAACTTTTAAAACAATTTTCTAACATTTTAATTTTCAAAACAATCACTTTGCTATACCTTGTTACAGATAAGGGAATTCTTATATTGTGCCAGTTAACATAATTTTTGTCTGCATGTCGCTTTGTATATACAGGGTGACAATAAAGTTCTCCGACTTACTAAAGTTATATACTAAATTGCAAAGCTTTTAATTTTAGAAATAACCAACAAATTATAACTCAACATTTCACAAAATAGTATAACTATTTATTATCAGAATATCCGCGTTTAGCTTTGATGCACACCTATAACCGTTTAATGAAATCGTCGGTTATGTTCCGGCAGTCCTCGACATTAATTGTATTCCACTCTTTATGTAATGAGGCCTTTAGAGAATCCAAATTTTGGTGAGGTTTTGTACAAGCCTGAGACTCTAAGTTGAACTGTACCGTATAATCCATTAGATTTAAATTGGGTGAATAGGGGGATCATTCTTCAGCACTAATGAAATTAGGCAAATTGGTTCTGCACCTACCTTGACCACCTACCTTGACCACTACTGACCCGATGAGAGGCTGCAGAATCTTATTGGTCTATCCAGTTTTCATCTTCAAAGTGCTGTTCGGCCCAGGAAAATATGACACCCCCCAAAATGTCTTCTTTGTAAATTTTTTGGTTTATTCAAGTCTTCTAATAATTTCACACTGTTTGAAACCATCCGAAAATACGCTTATAATTGCAGCACGACTTTCCGACATGATATACTAATTACTGCAATGCAAACATCGAATAATTACAAAACAGTAATACATCACTAGGCCATCTTGATTTCAGATACAAGTACAAGTTGATTTGACAGCTTTGTTGCGTGAAAAAATGAATTAGAAAAAGTCCGGGAACTTTATTATCACCCTGTACATTCGAAATAAAGAAGCAATAGCCCATCTTACAAAGGCTTTTCATTTGTGTGAGATTCCACACGAGTAACTAAACAACGTTTGTAGAACGACATTAAGATTTTTCGCCTGTATGAGCTTTCACATGCCTAACTATACTACGTTTGTAGGAAGTTTTATAATCACAAACGGAACAAGAATACGGTTTCTCGCCTGTATGAGTTCCCACATGATTAACTAAATTACGTTTTTCGGCAGTTTTAAAATCACAAACAGAACAAGAATAAGGTTTTTCGCCTGTATGAGTTTTCACATGCCTAACTAAATTAGGTTTTTGGGCAGTTTTATAATCACAAACAGAACAAGAATAAGATTTTTCAACTGTGTGAGCTTTCACATGCCTAACTACATTAGATTTATGGGCAGTTTTATAATCACACAGAGAACAACAATAAGGTTTCTCGCCTGTATGAGTTCTCACATGCATAACTAAATTAGGTTTTTGGGCAGTTTTAAAATCACAAACAGAACAAGAATAAGGTTTGTCGCCTGTATGAGTTCTCACATGATTAATTAAATTACGTTTTTCGGTAGTTTTAAAACCACAAACAGAACAAGAATAAGATCTTTCCCCTGTGTGAGCTTTCACATGCCTAACTAAATTAAATTTTTGGGCAGTTTTATAATCACAAACAGAACAAGAATAAGATTTTTCAACTGTGTGAGCTTTCACATGCCTAACTAAATTAGATTTTTGGGCAGTTTTATAATCACAAACAGAACAAGAATAAGATTTTTCAACTGTGTGAGCTTTCACATGCCTAACTAAATTAGATTTTTGGGCAGTTTTATAATTACAAACAGAACAACAATAAGGTTTCTCGTTTGTATGAGTTCTCACATGAGTAACCAAATTAGGTTTCTGGGCAGTTTTATAATCACACACTGAACAGTAATAAGGTTTCTGGCCTGTATGAGTTCTCATATGCATAACTAAACTAGGGTTTTGAGCAGTTTTATAATCACAAACTGCACAAGAATAGAGTTTTTTGCCAGTATGAGTTTTCACGTGCGTAACTAAACTATGTTTGTAGGCAGTTTTATAATCACACACAGAACAAATATACAGTTTTTTGCGTGTATGAATTTTCATATGTCTAGCTAAAATATTTTTCTGTGCTGCTTTGTATTCACAAACAAAACCAGAGAATGGTTTTTCACCTGTAGTAGGCTTCATAACCAAACCCAGTTTTTGTACTGTTGAATTTTTAGCCATATAACTTTGGTCTGGAATTTCCAAGTCGCATTTAATATCAATTTCTGAATGAGCACTGATGTGGTTACTACTTCTAATGGTTTCTTGTTTAATAAATAATTTGTTAATATCTTCATTGTGATCTAAGTCTCTTAACTGATGCAGTGAAGTTGCTGTTGAACTATTATAAAATAAATTATTAACTGTTGTTTCTCGAGTAGTGGTCATCATGGCTAGTTTAAGATTGGCTTGGAAGTAATACTTTTTCGCTCAATATATGATTACAGGAACACTTGAGATGCCATACCTGAAACAAGTATGTATTATTGCAACTAATTGACATATTAGAAAATTATAATCACATTTATATACTGTGCTATAATAAAGCCGGAGTTACGTTAAAACTAGTATTTTAAACAAAACCATAGCATTAAATACAATGTTTCACTAGCAGAGAAGGAACTACGGATAGTGCATGTGGTGAACACCCAGCAGAGCAGTTGTTAATAAGTACACTGTGCCGACCAATTATAAAAAGGAGGTGGGGTTTAGCGATGGTGCCGAATTAAAAAAAAATAGCTTGCTTAAAAAAGAGTATTCCAACTAGGGGTCGCAATACCGGTCTCTTTTACCAAAACCGGTATTTTCAATATTGAAGTTTTACGAATACCGGAATCCCGGTATTTTCAATATTTTCGATATTTAGAAAAGCATTCGTCTAAATTAGAGGTGACGATTTATTAAAGAAATAAAAACATTAAGAAAAAATCACATTTTAATTTTTTCCAATAACACTCATGTCTAAATTCAGACTTTAACCAAACGACCAAAAATAATGGTCTTAACTTTTTAAATTAAATAGTATTATTAATCAAATAAAAATAATCGGTGTTCTTAATGTTTGGTCAAATTTAGAAAATAGAACGTAAAAATGACGTGTCTAATGTTTGATCGCTTAATTTTGAGTGCAAATGGTTACAAAAGTAACCTGATGACGAGAACACCCGCTCAGACTCCACACTGGTGGAAGAATCGACTTTAAGCTATCATACGCAATTTCTAGATGTTTTCCTCTTGAACCGCCATTTTCAAATAAAGCCATCTTTATTTTTACCAATGTGTCAATGTTCCATCAGTTGGTCTGGAAGTATTATCCTGAACCTGAAGTTTATTTTGTATTTCAATTTCTAATTGTCTCTTAAGCGGCAGTGTGTCTTCAGGTTCGTCATGCTCAGATCACAGATGTTCAATATTATTACCTATAGACCTTTCCATTCCTAACGAGGAATCCGCTCATTCTAGTCCGTCCTCCGTCGGTTCCCACGCGATTTATATTTTTTGAAAAGAAATACCTACCGAAAATTTCGAAAATCCCGGTTTCCATAAATCCAATCCCGGTATTTTGAAGCATCCGTTTTAGTCGTGTATCCCGGTATTTTTGAAAGTCGGGATCCCGGTTTGCGACCCCTAATTCCAACCAGAAATTGGAAAGCTATATTGCATTCGCGATCTTGCTGGATGAGGGTTGGCCATGACAGTTTCCCAATTTAGCTGTGTAAAATTACTTTCTTGTCTTTAAACGAAGTTTACATTTTAGGTTATGGGTACCAAATGATTTTAGGTTAGAAAACATGACAAAACACCTTAAAATGCAAAGTTGCCATATTTAAGCAGAATAGAAAATGAAACTTAGTAATTTTTATGTATGTATCCAGTTTCAATAATTGTGTAATTAGATACATTTTTAATTAAGTACGTGGAAGGTCTTACAATACTTCGCATTTTATATATTTCTCCACATGTACTAGCAAAGAAAGCAGTCCATCTGGCAACAATATTCTGTTCCGTCAAATGACAGTAAATTTGTTGGAGGTTATGCAGGTTATACAATAAAATAAAAATTACGGATCTGTTCATGTGCAACTTAACAGCAAAAATTCAAGGCCAACCCTCATCCAGAAAGATCGCGAATGCAAATATGTAAAATCTGGCCAGACTGCTTGATTGTCATTCAGTGACACTTTGTAAATAACCTTCAAATTTGACATATGCATTTGGGAATTTTTGAAGACATACATATATTAACATTTTCTACGATAGTATACAGTTTTAAAAACTCAGGTTAAACAACTCGTACATAGGTACTTAAATAATGGAAAATGTTACAATTAGTGATGGGCATAATCGGATGATTTCAATAATCGGAATGTTCCATTTCGGAATGTTTATAAAATCGGAATATCATCCGATTATTTTACATTCCGAAAATGCAAGCAAGGGAAAACGAGCAAAACAACAACAAGCGGAAGAAAGATGAAGTGCGTCCAAATTTGCGATGCGAGCGCTCGCCGTTGCGCCGTAAGCCCTTATCTGCGTTGGCATCTATTGTTTGGGTTTGGAGGACGCCAGTAAAACAATTTGTGAGTTTGAGTCGCACAGTGGGATGTGAGGAAATAAAATATTTTTTCAAATTATTACTGTAGTTACCTTAATAGCCTTTCGGAAAATGGTAGTGATATTTTAAAGTTTAATGGCACATAAAGTACATAATAGATAGTATAAAACAATACATGAATTTGAAGTCTGTAAGGTGTACTATCTAATAATTAATATACGAAATACCACTGCCATTAGTGCCAGCATATAGCAGTCAAGTGAGTCAACACAACATTCCGTATTCAGTTCAGTTCAAATTGGTATTTCGTTTTCTCATTTTGTATACCGAATAGTAAAATAATCGAATTCCGAAAGTTCCGAATTTTGTGCACCGAACAGTAAAATAATCGAATTCCGAAAAGTTCCGAAACGTTCCGAAATAATCGGAACCTTCCGATTTTTTGAACAATTGGAAACTTTCCGATTATTCATTCCGGATAGGCCCATCACTAGTTACAATGCCTTAACAAAACAGTTACATGTACAATTTGTAGATGAACTGTCATTACTTGAAAGCTGCTTGACTAGAAAATTATGTATTGATTGTATGAAACCAACTTAGACATGACTTACACTTTCCATGATGTACTTGATTTTAAATAGATTTCAAATTTTTGGTTGGAATACTAACTATACCCGTATTATCGTGCTTAGATGTCTTTTGGGTTGCCTAGCTTCCAGTGTTACTCAAATTTTGTTGTTTAGTGTTTTGGTGTCCCAATGGTGAAGAGCATGTCTATTATAATTGTAATCGAAGTGACTCAAGAGGTTAAAAATGTTTATGGTTTTTAAGATTATCAACAATAATAAGTAAAAAAAAATATTTATAGGTTTTAAAAGCATTTTCATCAAAAGGGCTATGAAGACTGGGGGCAGTATTAAAATTGTTGGAGGAGTTTGTCCTTCAAGGATATGTGCGAAGATCTACAAAAATGGTACATATCTAAAAGCATTTTGAATATGTAGAAATATTGATGACAAGAGTTGAATTTTCATGGAATCAGTGTAAAATTTATTGAAACACATGTGGGACATGAAGAGGAACTGAGAACGAGTCGTTTGTTGAAGAAGGAATAGGAAATGTTTGTAAAGAAGTTAAACTTAGGCGTTTCGAATGAGAGAATACTACAGGATGCCTGAGAAATTAACAACAAGCAACTGGAGCGAATAAATTTAATCACTAGAGCAGATATCAGATATTTAACCAGGAAATTTAACATTGATAAGAAACGAGATGCAGATGACATGATAGCTACAGCATTAAAAGTTGAAGAATGGAATGAAGATGGTAAGAATCAAGCATTTCTATTCAAAAAACTTGGTACGTAACTAGTTACATTAAGAATTTCCTTTGTTGTGAAGTTCGATAGCTTTGAGTTAGCTGGTAGTGGCAACTAAAGGTGTTTTAATAGATGAAGGTCATTCTGTGTTGAGAGAAGAAGATTTTGCGCTAGGATATATGAATAATATGATGGAGAAAAAAATCGTGAGCTTCAAACGTATAATTTGTATTGATGGAACTCATGGAACAAATCGAAGGAATTATGAATTGACAACAATATTAATAAAAGATGATGAGAATATGGGATTCCCCGTGGCATTTTTGGTAACAAACAGATTAGATCAAGTAATTCACGAAGTTTTTTTTGCAGCTTTAAAGAAAAAATTAGGAGATAACAGCGATGTTGAATATTTAATGAGCGACGACGATCCGAAGCATTATTAACGCATGGAGTAAAATAATGAATAAAAAACCAAGACTCCTTTGCACCTGGCACATTATAAGAATTGGAATATTCACACAAGATTAAAGCTACAGAAGCAAGAAATTAAATTAGAGATGAAGAAAGAAATGAGAAAAATGTTAAAAGAAACCAAAGAAAATTTTATTTTATTGAAAGAGAAGTATTTTGATCATTTTAAAAAAGGAGGCAAAGTTGATTTTTTGAATTACCTAGAAAAGTATGTTGCTTTCAGCATTTTGTTATGAATATTTAATAAAGACTATATGTATAAAATTTTGTTTTTGCAGGTATTATTTTCAGAGCCAGGAAACGATCATGATGTGGGCCCATTGCTACAGGATTGGAGCGGACATCAACACCAACATGGCGATTAAAAGTTTAAATAAAGTTCTAAAGCACAATAAAATGGCAGGCAATCGAAATATTAGGTAATTTGTATTTAGTGGTAAGCCTAATAATTTCTGATGTTATTTTTAGAATAGAAAAATTATTGGATTTATTAGAAGAACTGGCTAATGAGAAGATGTGGAAAAAAATATTAAATAAAGAAAGACAGAGCACAAATAATTACCAACATAAGATTACGGCACAAGCTCACATGAAGGCAGAACAAATGAAAGATTTAGTGGAATTTCTAGAAGTAGGTAAGAAACAGGTGAGATATTTTATAGAGTATCTTTTAATGAATTGTGTGATGAAACGAATGTAATGTTTGTATACATAGATATATCTGTGAATATCCGGAGTATGGTGTGAAAACTGCCTTGTGTAAACATATACACGCAGTAGTTTTGTATGAAAGCGGGAGTGAGTCTGTTGCATGTCTTTTTGATATGGAAGAAATTAATTCAGAAGATTTATGGATCCAAGAACCAACAACAACTAAAACTCGTTATAAAGTCGAATTGTCTCAATTTTTGAAAAAAAATCAGAGGAAAGAAGATGAAAAGCGCAAAGAGGTACTTATGTTATCAGTAGATATTATTTATTAAGAAAGATTATTCATTTACAAATTAAATTCTAGATTGTGTTAGAAGAATTGAATAATTTTATGAGGAATTTAGACAACGAATCATTTGAATATTTTACAGAGAAAGTTACAGCTCCTAAAAATAATATGGAGAAAGAGAAATTATGCAGAAAGAGGAAAATAGAGAAGCAAACTTATCATCCCAACAAAGAAAAAATATATGATCAACGTTTCTCAAAACATACTTGTAAACTTTCACTTAATTTCAAAAGTTGTATTTGAAATATGTTTATAATAATAGTATAATGTTTGCATTAGGTAGGTAAGTGAAATGTATAATAAAATAAATATATATAAATGTATATAGACAGGGTTCCCAATGGAATTGAGCTTGAAACTAATTTTTAAAATGAATTTCTGACATCTTAAATAAAATCTTGTTTTATTTAAAAGAAGTTGAATTAGTAAATTTATTGTATATTAATAACTAGGTTAAAAATAAATGATTTAAGTTTTCAAACATGCATTTTTAATGAAAGATCAAAAGATATAGTGGAAAAATCACAAATTGTAACAGCAGTTCGATTAAATTTCAATGCTACTTACTATGACTCATATTCAAATCCTACAATCCTGCAGTTTTCGTTTTATGAGTATTATTCAGTTATCAAAAATGGCTTAGCTCGGATTTGATATTATGTATTACTTGTAACACTATTAAAACCATACTTCCAGTTATGCGATTTTGTTCAAAAGCTTGCTGTCGAATCTACATAATACACAAAACTTATATATGACGCTTCAACGCCATACCTCTTTTCGTTTCTAAAATATTCTGTTCACAGACATACAGACCAATGAACAAAAACAATGGTTTGAGTTCAAGGGACTCTAAAACGTGAAGATATAAGCCGTTCACGATCTTTTTGGGTCAGGTGAGGCTATGACCATCTAGTAATTTTGTTGGCAGAACCTCTGTTGCAACTAAACTCCCTCATGGAAATTGACACTTTTTGTGTTAGGTTAGGTTGTTTTCAGTTTAAGGTTATATTTTCTGAATAGGTTCTGTCCTGTGTTGTAACAAAATTATTTTGGGCATTTTGAATTTTTCTGACGGAAATTAAAATTATTTTTACACATTTGATGTAATTTTTTTTCTTACGAATATTAAAATAATAAATCTGGCAATGTGATGGCAAGAAAATGTCGAACAGACACTGACAGAAAAAAAAGTTGCATCCGCTACATCATCGAATCAGTTAGTCCAACATGAAAAGAAGAAATCATAGCTAACTCTGTCCCAAAAAGGTCGTGAACGGCTTATATGTTGAAAACTCAATTTCGAATTTTTGGGATGAATCCAATACTTCCTTTATTGTAAAAGAAAGTAAAAAATTAGTTGTAAATATCTTGAACTTTAAAAACCTATAAAACATTAGAGTTCGGATACGTATGAGCAAACATCACAATAGAAAAGAAGCTGCTCAATCGAGACATACACATTCTCTCAGACAGTCAGGCAGCACTGAAAGCGCTAAACGCTTTCAGTACTTCATCAAAACTGGTCAAATAATGCAAATCCAAATTTCAAACCTTGAGCCAGGGAAATACAGTAAAATTGTGCTGGATTCCAGGTCACCAAGGTATTGAAGGAAACCAACAGGCAGACAAGCTCGCAAAAGAAGCAGCTCGTAATGCAATGACCAATCCAGAACCTGGTCTAAGCATTCAGAAAAACCAAGCTCGCTCAGCCATTAATGAATGGGTCAATACCGCACACCAACTAAGGTGGAGAAACTGCAATTAAGCAATACACTGCAAAAGATTGTTAAGAACTCCGAACCCATAAACCACCAAAACCCTGTTGAGACTGAACAGAACTCGAATCAAGCAAGTAGTCAGTCTACTAACAGGCACTGGAGCATTCAGAGAATTTATGCACAGGATCAATATCTATAGAGATGGACCTGTTTGCAGACTATGCCAAGAGGATGATGAAACAGCCTATCATATCCTCTTTGAATGCCCAGCATTAGAGCGTAAAAGACACCAACTCGATTGGAGCCTTAACTCTATTAACAACCGCAAGCTAGTAGGGGACATTGCAAGTCTAGTAAAAGATACGGATGTCGGCCTGCTAACTTGAAAACTCCCGACAGTACAAAAAGCCCAACGGGCTGACGTGCGCATGCCAGCAAAAGGCAGTCGTGGAATCTAAATCTAAATCTTGAAACTTTAAAAACCTATAAAACATTTGAGTTTGGATACGAAATCAGCATAAAAGCAGCCTTAATAATGTCAAACAGCCCAGTAACCTGAAACAAAAAACCATAAAATTTAGTTATTCGCGCTGTAGTGAAAATTAAACAAAAACTAGAATCTGAATGTACATCATAGATCTAACTTAATCGAATCTCTATCCCTCTTTACCATTTAAGAGATTCCCACGTGGAACATAACATTGTTTACACATAGCATAAATAACGTAAGTGCATTTGAAACACTGTTGTCGTCATATATTTTGTAAACATTTCCAATGTAGTGCTTATCTATAAATTATTTTACAAATGTTTCACTGTTAACATTTTTAAAGTTTCCTAAATTTTAAATGTATTTTCTTAGGATGATTCACACTGTTCCGCTTATATATTATTAGGATTTCCTATTTCAATATTTTAAAATTGATAACGAGAGGTTAAAATTGGGTAAATATACAAGTTTAATTGTTAGTGTTTACAATAAGTTAGTATGATTGCACGACAAAATCGAAAATTTCAGTTAAATGATAGCCTTGCCACAGCAATGACACAACAAATAATACTGGCTACATCAAACATTTTAACCTCAAAGTACCCATGGAATGAAAGATAGAAATTGAATTGCACTCCACTACCTCCCCTGATTGGGGAAAGCAGCGTTTCCCTAAATACGGCTGCTTTGTCACCATAGGTGCTGCCGAGCTTGAATTTTTTACCTACAATAAATACATGAGCGACCACTCTCCCATGACCGCCTTTGTGTAAACATCTGACTAGGTACAGGAACATAAGATCTTACCCCATCGCCATTTGTCCTTCGCCAAAGGTCTTTTTGGTCCAAATCGAATCCATAGGCTAGCAATGATCAACGACACATGGATATATTACAGTGATTATTTCCTTCATATCCATAATAATGCGTAATCACCATGGTTTCTGTCAGTTTAATAATGGCTAAAATTCAAACGTCAAAATTTAACCGCGGTTAAATTTATGTCAAAATTTAATCGCTTGTGCATAATTTTAACATGATTATTAAAGGGGCTTCACCAACTGAATTTTATCTATTTATTCAGGAAATAATCACTCCGAACATCCCGCGTGCATGTAAACTAGCCTGAATAAATTTTGAAGATTATCTGTCAGAATATTTTGCTCTGAAGAAATATATCTCGTAAATTTTCCGCTTCAAAATCCCTCGTGCTGCGCACTCGGGATTCTTGTTGAGCGGCAAATTTACTTGACAAATTTCTTAGCAAAACATTCTCACAGAAAACGTCAAAATTTAATCGGCTATTTTAATGCACTTGGGATATTACTGTTGATTATTTCCTTCATATCCATAATAATGCGTAATCACCATGGTTTCTGTCAGTTTAATAATGACTAAAATTCAAACGTCAAAGTTTAACCGCGGTTAAATTTATGTCAAAATTTAATCGCTTGTGCATAATTTTAACATGATTATTAAAGGTGCTTCACCAACTGAATTTTTTCTATTTATTCAGGAAATAATCACTCCGAACATCCCGAGTGCATGTAAACTAGCCTGAATAAATTTTGACGACTTTCTGTCAGAATGTTTTGCTCTAAAGAAATATATCTCGTAAATTTTCCGCTTCAAAATCCCTCGTGCTGCGCACTCGGGATTCTTGTTGAGCGGCAAATTTACTTGACAAATTTCTTAGCAAAACATTCTGACAGAAAACGTCAAAATTTAATCGGCTATTTTAATGCACTTGGGATATTACTGTTGAATAAACAGTTACGCAGGTATAAATTCACTCTTTAGTCTTCAACCTTCTAAATCCAATGGGACAGTAAACTGACACAATTGGCGAAGTCTTTGGATGTAGTCTCTAGCCTCTCAGCACTATGGTCCCTGCTGGTGCCCTCTGAGCCTTTGACTGTGCTATGCTAGATATGCGACGTCTGCCAATGTAGATGCCTATCGACACAAACTGTCTTTCTTCCCATACTAGGCTTTATGCATAATGATGGGACTACCATGTTTAGATCCCTACAATTTGGAATCTCCCTCTACCAGGTTTTGCCTGGCGTCCAAGACAGTGTACCAGGGTATGGCCGCTGCATGCTCTACAGCTTCTTGGAGCCACTCTTAACTTTGAACTAACGTTTCTAGCGCCAGTAATATAGTAAGGAGAAAAATTAACCCGCTTGTTACGGTCTACACGCATTTTTTACATTACACAGGAATGTTTGTTATAAGTACCTACAACAAATTTTAAACTGCAGCTATTCTAAATTCTTACCTTTGTACAAAAAATATTGTCAGATTTCAATCCCATCTGCATTACTAGCTCTAGGAATGGTAGTTGAAAGTAGGCGACGTACACTACAAGATAACCAATATTTGGTAAGGTAGCAACCGTTTTTCTTTTCGTGTTCACCGTTTGCAGTTTACCTTAAACGACCAGAGCGAAGTCTTTATAGATTAGTTGTAACGATCAGGAACTACTTCAATAATAACGTAGTGGTCCTTTAAACCATCTGTAAAGTAAAGAATAATACTTAATAACTGTTCGCCTGAAACCACAGAACACTTAACCTGTTTCAAATTTTTCTTGCTGCAACTGACACTCAAGTGTAACTAAACAGAGATTTCGAACGTCAACGTTGTCAGAGAGTTGAAGCGGATCATTTAATAAGATGCGGGGTGAGATTAATTAATTAATCACAGAATCACATCTATTTTAATTTGACAAAACATTGAGTTTTGAAAGTTATGTAATCAGGGTTGCCACCACAGAACAATACCCACTGTTGCCAAATTAGAAAATTTTTAAAAGTCAAAACTATTAAACTTTCTCATGTACAGTATGATCGAAAACTTTTACCCACTAGATGGCTGTGAATTCAAAAAAAAATATTTAGTACATTTTTTTCTATAATAATTTTCAAGGTCAATTTTCTAGGGGATAAGGTGCATTCCTGGAGGGTCCCTAGTTTGAATAATGTTAGTACATAGATTTTTAGTTCTTTTCTTCCACTAAAAAAATTATTGTCATTTTGACAGATATGTCATAATTTAATATTGCTTGCTTCATTTTTGCATTTAAAGTATTTCTTGGTTTTCTTTTTTTATCCGATTTTATTGATGATGATGATGATTCCATGTTAAAAAAAGAAATTTGTCAAGAGTTCAAATTAAGAAACTTTGACATTCAAAATTGACATAACCATAATTTTGAAAAAGTTCTACCAACACAAGGTATAAAAATTTCCTAGCGTTTTAGTCATATGTCTACCAACATTGTAACACTTTGACAGTTATTATAGAAAAAAAACTTACTTTATATGTTGGCAGTGGTGAGTAAACGTACTCAATAATATAACCTATACAATTTTGATAGAATCACTTAACTTTGACAGAATGTTTTATACTGAACACAAAGTGGTGCTACGTATGGAATATTGAGAAAATCACTTTAAACAGCTGTAGTTGTATTTGTTATTAACATTTTTATGTATTCAACAGAAATTTTTGTATTTGTTAAAATTACTTTACTGATATAACCTTAAACTGACGGATATAAAATGCCAATGTGACTTTTAATACCACGTATGTCAACATACATTTTTAACAAAACAATTCCAGAGCCTTCTAGATGATAAACGTTTTCGATCATACGGTATAGTATTCCAACCAGAAATTGGAAAGCTATTTAAAATCAGGCGAGCATTGAGAACAGTAAGTCACTTCGTAATTTAATTCATAAAATTACTGTTTGATTGTCATTCAGTGACACTTCGACAGTAATCTTCAAATTTGACAGATCTTTTGGTAAGTTTGGAAGGCATATACGTTTTTCAATATTTTCTATGCTGCTATACGGTTTTAAAAACTTAACTAGTTCATACTTGAATCATGCACAATGTTACAATGCCTTAACAAAACAGTTACATGTACAGTTTGCAGATGAACTGTCATTACTTGAAAGCTGATTGACATTAGAATATTATTTACTGATTGTATGAAACCAATTTAGACATGACTTTCACTTTTCATGGTGCATTGGATTTTAAATAGCTTTCCAATGTTTGGTTGGAATACTATCTCTGGCTGCCAAATTTTTGATTCGTATACTCTAAACTTTATACACCGTGCTCTAGACTAGAGTTCATAGATATGCGTGATTCTTTATTTTGTTAGGGTTCAGAAACTAATTGTCAAAGTCTCTCTCTTTCTGCCCAAGTGAGCATTTATGCGACAGATATATACGGTTTTATCCTTTCTAAGTTAGTAAAATATAGAGTAGCTATATAATAAGTACTGTATGATCGAAAACTTTTAACCTCTAGAGGGCTGTGGATTTTTTAAAAATTGAATTTATGTTGGTAGTGATGAGTAAAGCTACTTAATAATATAACCTACACAATGTTGACAGATAAACTTAACTTTTTCAGGATATTTAATGCCGAGCACTAGGCGGTGCTGTGTATGGAAAATGCAGCAAATCATTTTGAATAGCTCTAGTTGTTTTTGTTACTAACGTTTTTATGTATTCAACAAGATTGTTTGTATTTATTGAAATGACAATCCTGACATAACCTTAAACTGACAGATATAAAATGCCAATGTGACTTTTACTACCACGACTGCCAACAAAATGTTTTGACAAAATAATTCCACAGCCCTCTCGAGGTTAAAAGTTTTGGATCATACTGTACTCGTAGATAGGGGTACGGCAAATGCAGCAACAGCATTTGATTGGTTGGATCCAAGAAGACTGTAATAAGAAGAAATAACTCGCGTTTCGAATATGACAGTCGTCGTGTATAAGTATCCATTCACAAAACTCCTGACCTGTCAATGTAAAATATTTGCTGAGTGTAACTGGAAATTCGGACGATGTTTTAACAATTAATAACACACTTGAAATACACTCCCTTTGATTAACAACCGTAAACTGACTTTTAACCGCGATTACAGGTTAATTTAGCTCGCTTCTAACTCTCGAACGGCAGCGAAAACAAACGAAAATGACCGAAGATAATACAGGCTGTCGACAGCGCCACGACGGCTATCCCCGGCATAGGGGCCGCTTTTATATACAGCCGTCATAGGCAGTTACATCTCCTTATTACAGTCTTCTTGGTTGGATCCCTATGCATGTTGTACTACAATCGTCCACAGAACTAATGTCACCCCGAACGCCAGCTTGGCTATCTCGATAGGCAACACATTTAACGTCACTTGACCGAATGTTTCTTACATGCTAATACTACACACAAAGCGTGGCACCGGAAAGCGATTACGCAGAGAGAAAGTAGACATTTTAGAAGCAAATCCTTAGGTTTAATATTTCGGTGGTGAATCACACGGGGTTACAGTTTATTTGTATTAAGCAGGTTTTATTTCACTGCTGTTGTTAATATTATTTGTTATTTGCATGATGTAGAAACAAGACATGAAGTACATAATTTTGGTTGAATATAAACTTTAACTGATATTGATTAATTGAATTGTTGAAGAGTTTAAAAATTTTCGTTTATTGTTAAACGTTGTAAGTGATTAAGCAACCACCATCGCTACCATCTTCCCAAAGTTTAATTTAAAATTAAAATAGATTTTTCTACCTCTAAATGCACAACATTGGAAACCTAGATTTGACAAACAAATATTTATCTTGTTTTCACAATTTGAAACAAAATTTAGTGGAATATTGAAAAATAAGAAATAATTTAAATTGTTCTACTTGACGAACGTGAAAATTTTTGCGAAACTGAAAGATTAATTAAAAGGCTTTAAACTTAAATATATACAGTGGAACTTCTATTTACGAAGTGGCTAAATTCAAGAAAAAAATTATTAAAAAGAAATTTCGTAAAACAGAAAATCATTTAAAATACCATAATAAATGACACTCCCGAAACGTCGTGTGACAAGCACCCTAGCCAGTGAAAAAAGTCCGATAAACATATCATAATAGATCACTGCCGAAAATGACATCATTCAGAGAACAACTGCAACTGGTTGTTTTCCAAACAGCATTTTATCTATGTGAGCAATTTATTCTATATTTTTGCATAACTAGTCCTTAAAATTGATTTCATTTAATTTCATATAATTTTTTTTCATATTTTACTTACGATAAATGGAATTTTAATTCGTAAAATAAAGCAAAAATCGTATGGTAAATTATTTGTAACAACCCGCAATAAATTGCGTTTATAATAAATCCCATAGATTTTAAGTTACCTAAATTGTCGGAAAGGAAAATACGTGAAAGCCAACCCTGCAGCAAATGCCCTCGCGGTTTAGTGGCGGTGGGCGGAGCTTAGGAATTAGGAATTAGGAAGGGAAAAACCGTCCCGATTGAGATTTTTAGGATGCTTGTAAATCTCAATGGCTTCGCAAATCTTTCTGCTAAAGAAGAATGAGGATTTGCAGATAATGGAAGTTTCATCAAAAAGGATCTTAAAATAGAAAGCGGTACTACAACGTGCAAATATACCAATTGGGGAAGATCTTATCCTGAATTTACCTCCAACTAAGTTGTACGAAAGAAATGGCCTGAAAGCTAAATTTAAATTATCGTACAGGTGCTTCAAACAACGTACCTTTTTAGCGATTTCTATTTTCTATTTCTATTTAAATAGGTATCCACAAACAACGGGAAAGAATTGTTAATTGTAGCTTTCAAGAAAGACTATAAATTCAAATTGCGCTTCTTTTATTACATTTCTAATTACTATATTTACAGATATCTATATCTAATAAAAGAAATTACTTTTAAATGTCTAATTTTAAAATGTTTAAAATAAATTACACATAAACTTACAACCTTGCAATAACACAGAATGAGATACTTCATTACTATTACCACCAACATCTTCCAAATTTCTAAGAAATACGATTATCTGCATATGATGTGCTATTTTAGACCAAATGTGTGAGCTATCCAAAAATACTTGCTTGAAAATATGAATCCGTCTTTAACTACGAATTCTTGGAGTTCCACACCTCTCTCAAGAAAAATATTAAAACTATAGATCTCTAAGGTACTTAACGAGACTAAATAGATTACACCATTCATATTTATATTACATTCAAAACAATAGGTCCTTATCCTACTGAAACTGCATTTAAAAAATCATTTCTAAACACGAATTAGTCTTGACAGCCGTTGTCATTTAAATGTAATCGTGTATGTGGTGCCAAACGGAAAAATGACGTTTTCTCAGAAATTAAAACAATAATGGACTTCAAAAAATGCCCAGGCCGTATAAAGTGGCATTTGTCACACAATTCAGCAGGCCGTGATTCAAACATTCCATTACATCAGCCGTTGCTAGGTTATTTACAATAGAACTCTACAGGAATAATATTCCCGGCCTAGGCAGGGTATATTCGAGTACTATTTCCTAATTTTTTTCATTACTCGTATCGATCGGCGGAAAAATAGTGTATTGTGTATCTCCTGTGTTGTTGGGCTCGTCATTCGCCTCGCTCAACAATATTCACACTCGTCTGGGAATGTTACGCTTTTCGTCCTAGATACACAATGTACTATTATATCAATCACAGTTCGTAAATGTTGTTCGCGTGCTTGTTATTGAGCGTTATTTTACTCTCATTTTGGACAAATGTCACACTGACAGTATTATAAAGCAAGCCATACTTAAAGCGGAGCTGACCAAAAACTGCAGATTTTTTGTTTGTTCCAATTCCTTATAGTTACATAAAGAGAGAAGATTGTTACGTCACAGCAAAAGAGTAATGTGTAAACCTTAGCGATCAGTGTGAGTGGGTTTGCGATAAACAGAATGACCAAATTTGCCACTGGGTTGGCGAGAAACCTGTACATCTAAGAAAGGAAGGAAGCCGTTACTTTCTATCTCCATGGTAAAGTTAATGTCAGGATGTTGACTATTGAGATGATTTAAGAAGACGGATAACGTGTTTTTACCATGTGGCCAAATAATAAAGGTATCGTCAACGTATCGGAGCCAAACCTTAGGTTTCAATTCTGAAGATTCCAGAGCTAGGATTTCGAAAACTTCCATGAAGATATTGGCAACGACAGGTGAAAGAGGAGTTCACTTCATTCGGAAAGCTCTTAGTAACAACGGTTACCGTGCTAGGGACATACAGTCTGCCATCAATCGCCATCTTCATCCACGGCCACCCAAACCCCCAAAACCCGATCCTCCTGCAGCAATAGTCTTTCTTCCCTATATCCACCAAGTCACCGATCGTGTAGGAAAGTTTCTTCGAAAACAACACATTAAAACAGTATTCAAACCCCCGAGCAAAATTTTATAGGTTCTTCCTTCACCTAAAGATAAATTGAACACTATGTCATCGAAAGGTGCTTATGGAGACCCTTGCTCTTGGAATGCTGTATACATTGGGAAAACATGTCGTCCAGTGGAAACTCGCATCTCTGAGCATCAGCGCTGTCTCAAGTCGGGTCTCATTTCATCATCAGCCATGGCCGAACAACAACGCGATACCGGCCATAAGATCCTTTTTGATGAAACTTCCATTATCTGCAAATCCCCATTCTTCTTTAGCAGAAAGATTTGCGAAGCCATTGAGATTTACAAACATCCTAAAAATCTCAATCCGGACGAAGGTTTTCCCCTTCCGAATTCCTAAGTTCTAAGCTCCGCACACCGCCACTAAACCGCGACGGCATTTGCTGAATCGCGACGGCGCTTGCCTATAAATTCTCGCCTTTCTCCTTTCGATCGTTAATCGAGTTTCGCCTCTGACGTGGTTTACACGTTGAGTTACCATGCTCTTCTATCCCTTCCATTGCAAAGAGTTTCGTCTCTGGCGTGGTTAACACGTTGAGTTGCCGTGCTCTTTTGCTTTTTCATCCTGATGAAGCACCTTACAAAAGTAGGCGAAACGTTGAGTTCTTCGACCTCAACAATGACACGGTCCAATCCCGGAAGTCGTTTCTTACTTAATGACAATGGTCGTGAAAGCTTCCGAAATCAACATTAAAGTAGTAGAGCATTTCACGTATCTAGGAGTTAACAACGCAGGGGATGAAAGTGAAGAAACAGAAATTAGAGAAGTGTATAAGGAAACAAAAATTCGCATATATTGAGATGGTTTAAAGCTCACGATTTAGCTCTGTATGCAGAGAGAAATATTGAAAACAGTCAATTAAAGCACAGGGTTATATTTTATTTAATTGCAATCTAAACAGTAGTTGAAGTTATTAAATGCATTAGTAATGAGATGCAAGAGGTAATTAGAGGGATAAAGGCAAGCATAAGCAAAGCAGATTTCAGAAGGGTTGAATTCGACGTTTGAGTAAAAGAAAGATTTAAAATGGCTAATATAATATAAGTAATATGATAGGTTTGAGCATATTTGAAGCCGGACCAAATAAAAGTGAATAATACAAAAGGTTGGTTATGTGCATAACAAATATGAACATAGAATTAGTAATAAAAGTACAGGCCAGTGAAAAGCAAGTAAGCTGAAGGGTAGATGGAATCAAAGCAAAATAAAATAGAATTTGCAAAGAGCAATACAGAACGAGGGCAACGGAAATGAAAAATAATGGATAGCAGAGCAGTGATTAATAACGTTGTAGGTGACGAGAAAGAACAATTTTTATGTATAAGAAATAAAGACAATTTCTAGTTTTAAGCAACAAATATGTTAATTAAATTTTATTCCTTTATGTGAAATTGTACCTAATACTTGTTTTCTATAAACAATATCAAATCGCGGTTACTAGGCAACGCGATGCTCATTTGTTATATAATAAAAAATTAATTCCTGTAATTGACAAGTTTTGGGCAAATTGTGCTCCTGGAATTTCAATGTTTTAATATAATAAAAATTATTTTCCACATATAAAAAGTATAACAAATTATTTTACCATTTACCGGACACAAGTGGAAATGTTATTAAAAGGTTCCCCTGCATAAAATTATAAATTTGATCAAACCAAGATCGGCCTGAACGACAGCACCGAGCACCTGGAAAATTTGACCTGCGACACCGTTCCATTCGAGCTGCAGAAGCTCTCAAGTCCAACAGGTCAGGAAGGTGTGTAAGGATATTCTAGAACAAGATTTGGGGCCAGGGAAGCGACTTTCGGCGAGGAAAGCCATCAGAGTCACCTGCACCAATTCCGAGCTCAGATCGGCCAGAATTTCTAAGGTACGATTTGGCATGTTTTTATGTGGTTGGACGCCGGAAAGCTAGTGGACTTCGAGAATACACCTTGCGGAGGAGATGTATCGTGTTTCCGAGCTTCCAGATACGTCTCAGTTCCAGTAAATTGCATGGCGTCAGTAGAAAATGCGATTTTGCCAGAATTTGAAGCTATCACAGAAAGCCCAAAACAAAAGAATAGCTAGCGTCGTTTACGTCACATCTGAACCAAAATCAAGTTAGTTGTTGCTAGGCGAAAGTTTTGCTTCAATTTACCAGATGGTTCCTTGCACAATTTTCACTTTTGAATATTAAAATAGAAGCTGTATGCACCAACTACCTTCTGTGGTAAAAGTCAAGTTTGTGAGGTTATGAGCAATCAAAGCGAGTAGCGCAGTTGTACTAAAATAAATTGCGTATTTGAGCTACTCTGAGTCAAATATTCTAAACAATAATTTCAAATAAAACTCAAATTTGAACCCAACCTGAGAGATTAGTCTTGTGTTTTGCCGGAGCAAGCCCAAAAAAATATTGCAATTCAATAAAATATAGAAATGGACAATTAACCATTTTATTAAAGTATAATAAATACATTTCATTTTGATTAGCTTAAGATACTGACCGGCAAAGTTTTTCATTTTTAAAAATTTAATAAGGGTACCCTGAGTATTGTGGTGATTTGCCCTATTTAATTATTTAAATTCTCATTAAAACCTATGCTATGGAAGTGAAACATGGATTCTTAGATAAAATACAACGGAGGCAGGAAACCGTTTCTAGAGGAAAATTTTAAGGCGAATTCTGGGACCAGTAAAGGAAAATAGAGAATGAAGGTTAAGATATGACCGAAAATACATCACTATTTAGAAGTATCGCCAGTTGAAACCCTTATATAACTGGAAAGACTGGCCATGTTATAAGTATGGAGAGAAAGAGACCGGTAAGCAGGCCACCGAAAAGATGGAAGATGAGGTCGCCGCGGACGCAAGAAATATCTTGAACACCCGAAACTAGAGAGCATATGCACTAGACGAAGGAAGGTAGAGGTAGAAGATGAAGAAGGCCAAGGTACAATTTGGGCTGTAGTGCCATAGCAAAGAACGTTTGTGTGTGAGCGAGAGAAAGTACTAGTATTATAGTTTTAAATACAGTTCGTTTCAAATCAAGAAAAAACTTTTTTCCTTTGACATTTTATACTAAAATAAAAAGATTTTGGCCCTTGTACACTCAATTAAAAAAAACTAAAATGAATCGACTATTCAAATGATATCCTTCCGATATTTACACATATCTCCATAGATTTGATGGTTTTGTTAATATCTGACCGTATTATAATTTTTGCATTGCTTAAAACTAAAAAAAGTATAAGTTGCTAGTATGAAGCTAAACTTTTGTATTTAGACTTATTCTTTCATTATAAACAACTTTTCTCTATGACATATTCCTCTGAAGTTAAAATTAAAGATACTTCTCTCACTGTAGCGTTTATAAGAAGCAAAAACTCTTATAATAATTTTTTGTTACAGTCGAAACCGGTATTGAGACAAAAAGTCAGTTTGTTACAGCAAAAATTGACTTTTACGACAATGACACCCGGTACACTACGGGGTAAAAATGTTGATTAGAAGAATTCATTCTAATTACGCCACAACGATGGTGTAAGAAAATAGTTGTTCTACTACACACATGTGTCACTCGATGTCAGACTCGCAAGCTGAGTAGACGCTGCTCAGATGGCCTGTTTTAGTAATATTTTAAAATGCCTTATACGCCGGAGCAAAAAGCCAAGCTGACCGATATAATTAAAGAAACATTATCCATTCTCCTGGAATATAACAAGTTCACCCAAACAGTTGTTGATAAACTGTGGGCAAGATTGGAGAGCAAGATAACATCACTAGAGGCCTCAGTAACTACACTGAAGATAGAAAACGAGAATCGACGTAATCAACTTGATCACCTGCGCAATACAGCAGAAGGAACAGTGTTCGTGTTTTTGAATTGCAAGAAAGTCTGTGGGTTGGGGTTAGAATAGACCCACAGTATCCCTGCTTGTTATAAGAGGCGACTAAAAAGGTTGGATGAAACGGCCATAAAAAATAACAAATCGCTCACAGAACCGTACAAGCCTCGGAACACGGACAGATCAAAGTGATGACGATCCATGCGAGAAAAGGGAAAATTAACATGAAAATGAAATGGAGAAAGTACGAATTAGTAATTGGAACCTGGAATATTATGTCCTGGATAACAAAAGACCAAGAAGTAATAGACGAACTCCAGACAAATAAAATTAAAATATGCGCACTTAGTGAAACAAAGACGAAAGGGAAACGAAAAACCGAAGTAGACGACTATATATTTATATACAGAGGTAATGCGCCACAAGCGACTTACATTACGCTCCCCCGCATGCAAACATACCACACACACAACAACTTACATCTAACTTAACTAATGGATTCAAATCCACTGCCGCTCCGAGATAATTCTCGGCTACGGCCAGATTTGAACCCATGTCCACCTGGTTGCTAAGCAGACAACACGGCTACTCAACCACCGAGGTAGCCCTCATACATAAGAAATGTAACAAAATATTGAGGAAAAGAAATACATCAATGATAGGATATTACAAGTTACCATACAATTAAATACAGATAGGGTACATATTGTAAGCGTATATGCACCAGACATTAACAAAACTAGTGAAGAAAGAGAACAGTTTTATGAGGAGCTTCAAACGTTGGTGAATACAATAAGACCACAAAAAAAATATATAATTATGGGAGTTCTAAACGCTAGAATAGGTAAAGAGATATTAGGCGGTGTGACGCAAAAATTTAACGAAGACGACTCGAATGATAACGGAGACTTACTAAAGTACTTCTCTCTCAAATGAAATGAGGATTAACAACACGTTTTTTAATCACGATATGAAATATAAATACACATGGCAAAACACGAGAGACCAACAATCGATTATTGACTATATTATAACAAATAGAGCACTCTACCCCAAGCTAATATTAGACGTACGAACCCTAAATGGGGCTAACGTCGGAAGCGACCATAAACTGGTATTATGTAAACTCCGATTAAATACTCCTCACTGCATGAAACCTAAAGCGCAATATATCGACAAGTATAACATAGAGTCACTAGAAAATGAAAGCTCCCAACAACTATTCGAAAGCCGCTTAAAAGAAAAAATTAGTCAACATCCAATTAAATGCGAACAACATATGGATCAACAATGGTCAACTCTAAAGAACAATATCCTAAATGCCGGAAATGAAGCTATAGGCAAAATACGAGTAAATGTTAATAAATCAACAAAACACCATGGTTTTCTCCAAAAATAAAAAAATATGTGAAAAAAAGAAAAAACATATATGCAACAAAACACCAGAAAACTGGAACACCTATATAAGAGAGCGTAATTCAGCAAACGCAGAAGTAAAAAGAATAAAGGAAGAATACTGGGAGAAATTTACGAAAGGTATGGAGAAAGATCTATATGGTAGTCAAAAAAGAATATGAGGAATGTTAAGGAAATATAAGCAAGAAATAAAAGACACTGTACAAACCAACAAAATTTCTATAGAAGAATGGAAAACATACTTTGAAAACCTATATAAAGGACAGGAACGAAAAGAAGAACGGACACCCGAAGATGAAAGAACAGAAGAAGAAGAAGAAGCTACAATTGAAGTAAGAGAGAATCAGGTCACACAAATTCTGAAAAAATTCTCAAGAACCAAGAAAGCCCTGGGCCTGATAATATAACTAACGAAATGCTAAAATATGGAAGGCATCGACTACACAAGAAAGTGAGCACGTTCTTCAGAAACATATTTAAACAGAAGATAATACCAAGTGATTGGAAAACCAGTATAACAATCCCTATATTAAAAAAAGGCCAAAGAGTATTACCGAGTAATTACCGTGGAATAACTCTCCTAAATAACACATTAAAAGCATTTACGAAACTGGTTTTACAAAGAACGACAAAGGATATAAAAATTAGAGATGAACAACAGGGATTTAGAAAAAACAGATTTACCATCGACGCGATATTCATTATAAGACAGATTACCGAAAAAGCTTTAGAATGCCAGTATATATGTGTTTCGTAGATATGATTCTGGCATTCGACAAATTACGGATAACAGATGTTATAAACATAATAAAGAAAAAAGAAATAATCAACACGACAACTCAAATAGTTGATGAAATTGACACCAACTGCAAAACAACTATCAAAGTAGGTCACACACTAAGCGAAGAAATGAAAATTAACGGCGGAATAAGGCAAAGGGATTCTCTCAGTCCATTTCTATTTAATATAATTATGGACAAAATAATAAATAACCTACCGAGAGATGCAGGATACAAAATGGAAAACACGTGCTTTCACATTATATCTAATGCAGGCAATGTTGTACTCATCGCTGACTCAGAGAATAACCTACAGAGACTACGAGTATTACACACTTTTAATCAACAAGCCAAACAGTTCAACATGAAGATCAATACTGAAACCGATACGACGTAAACCTGTGATAGAAAAAAAAATAGAGGAGATCATGAAATTTAATTACCTAGGGTCAGAAATAACAAGTAATGGTAACCTACAATAAGAGGTCACAAATCAAACAATGAAAGCCACCCGCATTTCAGGACGTTTGAAAGATACAGTGTAGAGAAATAAATATCTCAACTGCAACGGTAAGACTAGAATATATAAAACAGTTATAAGACCTACCCTGACGTACGCCTCAGAAGCCAGAGCAGATACATCAAACACAATACAGATGATGAGGACAGCAGAAATGAAGGTGATTAGAACCATACAAGATAAAACACTCTATGATAGAGTTAGAAACGAGGAATTACGAGAAATGAGCAATATACAGGACATAGCCCAACTGGTACGACACAGAAGAAAACAATAGAATAAACATATGCAAAGGATGGATAATAACAGGTTAGCCAATATTGCCAAAAACAACAAACCAGTGGGCAAACGATGACGGGAATGCTGGACGTCGACTTCAGAAGAGACTTAAAAGGAAAATACAGGCAGTTCATGACTATCTATATACAAAGCAATAAAACACAGCAGTCTTCTCCACGTACATTTACTAAACAGGCGACATGTTTCGAAACCAGACTGGTTTCATCTTCAGGCCAAAATGATTATCTAGAGAGGCATATGGTTAACAATAGTGTACAATGTAAACAAATTAACTTACTGGTAATAAAACTGGTGATAAAACACGTGTTCCAAATTGTAGGTTAAATGAGGTTATGTTAAGCGCTGAAGGCGAGGTAATAATAAACATTCACAAAGAACGCCACATTGGAGAAGAAAATTAATTCAATAGCCAGCAAACTACATTATATATAAGCCGTTCACGACCTTTTTGGGACAAAGTTGGCTATGATTTTTTCTTTTCATGTTGGACTAACTGATTCGATGATGTAGCGCAGCGGTTCCCAAACTTTTTCTTTCCGCGACCCATTTTTGCCCATACGTTTTAGCCGCGACTCCCTAAAAATAACGTGCATCGTGGGGAGCAGCGAGGGGAAGGGCGGAGGGGTGGGAAGCATCCAGTCCAGTTCGAGTTGAGCAACACACCGGTTGGAACTGGGTGCTTAACCCCTTCAACGAGCAGGCTGTGAACGAGGCAGACTTAAACCCATTAATTCATGACAAACTCATCGAGCTATCCTGTGACAAGACTTTGCAACTGTCCTTCAGCACCCAAGATGTTGATAAGTTCTGGCTACAAAGAAGAGCTGAGTATCCAAGCTTAACATCAGTGGCTCTGAGAATCATCATGCCCTTTGCAACATCCTACCTCTGCGAACTCGGATTTTCTACATTGGTCAACATTAAAAACAAGGCAAGAAATCGACTGGACGTAGAAGATGACCTTATTGTATGTGTATCTAAAACTAGGCCAAATTTTAAGAAACTTGTTGACAAAAAACAGGCCCATGTTTCTCACTAAAGAAGTCTTTTTTACTTAGAAATGTATTAACAATTACATATCAAAATTATTAAATGATTCTGTTTTGTTTTGACAAAATCTGTAAAATATATTGATATTTTGTAAATGTACAAAGTTATTTAATTTAAAACTTGTCAGGTCATTTTGTATTTTAATTAGCCACCTACGCTTTAGGGCAGCATGCCCGTATGTTAAACCCTTTTAGTTACTTATTTGGCTTCATCGCCTAATTCCATAATAATGATTTTGCACATATTTGGCCTCAAGCGCAGTATTTCTCGTCATCCGGGGCACCCCTTTGTTGGTACTTTGACAGTCGGGTGTTAACGCTCGCAGGATTTCCGAACCTTCTAGAATTTACGCTGTTGGTGTGACTGCGAGGCCTCGCGCTCTCTTTGTTACCGGAACTTATTTGTTTTATTGGGCGCATCGCCATTGGCTGTCGAGAGTCACGTGGTAACGCCGTTTTGGCTCACGCCACTTTCAGCGTCCTAACGCTTCTTGCAGGCCATTCAGCCGAGAGCCGTCGATCTAAGAGGTCGGATAGTGTGTGTGTTCGTGCGGCGCTCCCGCCCTTGGCGGGGGCGTCAGCCTTTTCCCGTCTCGTGCTGTTTCAGCAAGTGTTGGATAAACTGTTTTGCCTTAAGCGAGAGTCGGCAGTTCAACTCAGGCGATTGAACAAGGGAGGTGTGTGTGTGTCGTTAGCGGCGATCTTATTACGCCAAGGCGTAGGTGTGACGGAATTCCATGCCCGGTTCTACGTCGTCACGTAAGGGAGTGTTTCCTTTAGCTCGTTGTGGGAGGATTCCGTTGAGGTAGGACATCACTTGGGCTAGTTTGGCCGTCATAGCGGCGTTTGTTGAAGCTCCAGCCTTTGTCGCCATTTTGGGCGCATCCAGACCATTCACACGTCGGCCGTTTTAGCGGCGAATGAATTGCCACAGGCAACCTGTTTCCCGCCAGCTGGACCGCATGCCGATCTCTTGGGCCGTCACCAATAAAATTAAGTATTTGTAACCATTGAATCATACTAACTTCTCGTGCGCGAGCTGTGCGCTTAATCATGTGAATAATTGCTGAACTCTTGGCATACGTACTGTAAGGCGGCAACGCCAGTTTGGTCGCGGTAAAATTGCATGTGCGCGAACTTGATGTGAAATCTTGTGCACCGTTAAAAACGTACCCTTCGCATCTTAAATTGTTGTCGCGAAGTGGCATCGCTCGCTCAATTTTAATCTAATCACTTCCCTCACTTGGGCTTTGCTGTGTTTGCCCAAATTATCATGTGAGCATTTTCTTATGAACAAACGTTCCCTTTGTGGGACCCATATGTCAAACTGCTTTTGATTTTGTACAGTTATGGGTGTTGTTTAGTAACAGTAGTGCGCCCATCAGCTGATGCTTATTTATAAGAAGTAACGCAATGTTTGCGGCACGCTTTGCTGCCCCAATGTAAGAATTGAATAATAGACGCTTATCTAATTAAGAGACGCTTTATTCTTGGTCGCTTTGTGCATGTTCTGTTTCAGCGTGCGCCCATCATTGAGGAGATAAATGTACGGTGGAGCCAGTGAAATCAGAGCGTGCAGGTAAGCTTGGTGGTGACATTGCCGTGGCTGAAAAAGCCCCACTTCATGATCTAAGTATTTTTGCCATTACGAAATCGTTGTGTGAGTTTATAATTCACGAGTACCCCTATCGACGGAGTGTCTTGAATACTTCGCCCCCGTCTAACCGCCCAGGCCCGGTTATCCGGGTTATGACAGGCTTGGTGGCGCCCTCATAATTTTGACGTACCCTATATATAAGCCTCAACACGCTTGCCCAGAACGTATCGTGTGACTCACGCCCGGCTCCCTGAGAGTTCTAGCCGTGGCCTTTAGCCTGTTTTTAGCAAATCTCAGGGCAAGTGTGCCAGTTTTCCAGGACTGATTCAGTGGTGCGATGCTCACCTTGGGTGGGTGTCGTAAAGTTGTTTTAATACCGTAACAAACTCCCGATGGCCGTCTAAGTTTAAGTACATAGTTCACCATTATTTGTATACATCTCGCGACCCCCAGTTTGGGAACCACTGATGTAGCGGATGCAACTGTTTTTTCTGTCAGTGTCTGTTCGGCATTTTCTTGCCACCACATTGCCAGATTTATTATTTTAATATTCGTAAGAAATTAATGATTTATCAAATGTGTAAAAATAATGTTAATTTTCGTCAAAGGAAAAGTCAAAATTTCCATTAAACGATGCTACTTCCAATTTAAAAAGGACAGATCAAATTTGAAAGAACGCGAGTCGATGTGGAGACTAGAGAATATTCGGCAACAATGTACCTATTCAGAAAATATAATCTTAAACTGAAAACAATCTAACCTAACACAAAAAGTGTCAATTTCCACGAGGGAGTTTAGTTGCACCAGAGGTTCTGCCAACAAAATTACTAGATGGTCATAGCCTCACCTGACCCAAAAAGATCGTGAACGTTATACTGGTTATTACATCAAATTTAACAAATAAAATTAAGACAAGTAAAATAGCCACATTCTCTGAAGGAGAAGGCACTAAGAATGAAATATCAAAGCTGAAGTAACTAAAACCGGTCAAAAAGTCTCTAGATTCAATGACACTGAAACTACCAGAGAGGGTCAGAATATAAAAGAACAAAAACCAATAAAGAAGAAATCAGCCAAAAGCAAAACAACTATTTAATATACAGGAAAACGTAATTAGTATCAAAATCTGTGACTTCATTGAGTCTGAATTCATTATTATTGGACATAATTTCAACAATTTCGAGTAAATTCAACGACCTACCTTTGTTAGCTATATGTAAAATTTTGTAATCTTTATTAGGATCAAAGTTGTGGTTATGTTCCAAAATGTGATTAGCAAAGGTTGATTTATTAGGTTGGTCGATATTAAAATTGTTGTTTTTAATGCAAGCGAAATGTTCTTTGATCCTTTTTTTGAAAGTACGTCCAGTTTGACCAATGTAAAAACAGTGCAAGACGAACAGTCAAGATGGTATAACCAGACCTTTCTAATAAAGAGGTGGGATCTTTATTGAAGACTACCAATTCCTGAAGGGAACTGGTAGTAGAGAAGAAAATTTGAAAATTGTATTTACTAAGTATGTTTTTGATCGAAATAGAGATAGTACCATAATAAGGGATTGAATAAAAAGATTTCTTTTCAAAATTATTGATAGGGGTTAGGTTTGTTGGAAGTTTAATACGGAGTTTATAATAAATAGGTAAAATCACATTAAGAGGATAACCGTTTTTGATAGCAATGTATTTAATGATGTTGGATTCACTTTTGAAATTTCCTGTGGACATAGGAATGGAAAGTAAACGTCTGAATAGAAATTGAAAATTAGCAAGTGCATGGAATAAGGGATGAAAGGAAGAATAAGGGATAGTATGGTCAGTACAACTGGGCTTCCTTACCTATATGGGAAACCATATAATAACGAAGAAGAAGAAGAAGAAAGCGAAGGTGAAAACTTAGAAAATCATATTATATCGGCTTTCAAAGAAAAAGCAAAAGTTAGCATCTGTGCGAAATACATGGATCGGTGCCATAGAGTCGGTGCGCATTCTGATAATAAACCTCGACCGGTAATAATAAAGTTTACAGGTTATAAACACAGGGATCTAGTTTTCAAAAGCAAAAGATTTTTTAAAACTACGAGCAACGTTATAACAGAGGATCTGTGTAAAAGTCGTCTGGAAGTTTATAAGATAGCTTGCGTAAAATTTGGTTTTAGAAATGTAAGGACACTGGATGGCTTGATCAAAGTTAAAATAAACAATAAAATTTCATCGGTTTCTAACCTGCAAGACTTGGAACGACTTAGATGATGATTAGAACTTCTTGTTTATCTTCACATAAAGCTAATTTTTAATTTATGAACAATAATTGTATGTAAATATGTATGATCAATTACCTATATTAATTCACCTAAGCTATCAGAGCAACAAAATCGTATCCTAAGTTTGTACTTAAAACTTTGAATACATATTCATTCCTTTTTATTATAATTTTTAATGTAAGTTCATTTTTAGTTGTTTTGTATGAGCGCTTTGAGTATTGCATACATAAATGCACAATCTATAACGGATGATTTTCATGTACTACGAAAACACGTTTTACTCAACTATGATATAATATCTATAACAGAAACATTCTAAGTGACAATGTAACGGATAATATAACGGTATAATCAGCGTGTGCATCTTCTGTGCGCGCGGATTGAAGATAAAAATCAAACCGACCCAGCCATGCGCGACTACGCGTACAGCAGAGCTCGACACATTCCCACTCAGTCACTCCCAGAAATTAATCCAGATAGAGATGCCTAGAAAGGTATATAACCAGGTTGTTGTATTTAGCATTCCAGAATATAACTTTTTACTCAAAGACCGTCCTACCTTTGGGGTTGGTGTCGCATTATATGCAAAATCGTTTTTAAATATTAAGCAAGTATATGTTACAGAGGATTTAACTTTTGAGCAACTTTGGGTTGAATTTAATTTTAATAAATAAAAATTTTTATTCGGCACAATTTATTTGCCGCATAAAAAATATCGAGCTCGTATTCATAACTTCGAAGTCAATTGCAATAACTTTTTGCCTTTATACGATAACGTTATATGCGCTGGCGATTTTAACATTGACCCTATGCAGCCTGATAATACAGAAAGTGAACAGTACATTTGCATGTTGAAGAGTTTTGGATTTACTTAGTTGAACCTACTCGAATAACGTCTAAATCTCATACATTTTTGGATCACATTTTAGTTAACAATACAGATTTAATTGTTGCTTCGGGTACTAAACACTTAAGTTCTTATTCTGACCATGAACTAGTATTCTGTAAGATTTTTGCTGAAATAAATAAACCTTCGCCTATCACACGAACTTTCAGAGACGTCATAAAGCTTGATCTTGATAGTTTCACAACTTACGTTCAATTTATCAATTGGGATATTATCTACAACTTAAATAATATAAACGCTAAGGTTGATTATTTCAACAATAACGTGATAGCCTTGTTTGACATCTTTGCTCCTTTTAAAACATCTGTGTGTAGAAAATCAAAAGCCCCTTGGCTGACTGATACAGTTAGATTAATGATGAGTCTGAGAGATGCTGCTTATAAACGTTTAAAAAATACCACAAGCAAAATCAATGGAGCTAATATAAGTCTCTCCTAAATCTAACTACCAGTTCTATCAGAAATGAAAAAAAACGCATATTTAACTCATACATTAACCCACAGCAGTCCTAAAAGATTTTGGAATGACTTACAACGTTGTGATATACATTCAAAGACAAAAAATCAGAATATCCCTGAACATCTTAAAGACGTTAATGCAATTAATTCACACTTTAATTTAATTCAGGGGGCGGAGGTGGTGCTTAGTGTAAAAGTCTTGGAAATGTATGAAAATATTAAACCAAATTTAACATCAAAATTTTGATTTACTGTTGTTTCTGACGATGATATTACTAAAATTATCCATTCCATTAAATCTAAAGCTTCTGGTAATGAAATATAAATATTACTAGGATACACATGTTCCACATTTTTAATGCCAGTTATAACTCATACCTATTAGACATTTTTGTTTATTAAATTGTACATTTCCGGATGCTTGAAAAATTTCTAATATTATTCCAATTCTCGAAACCAGTAATCCGCAAGAATTAAAAGATTTAAGATCTATCAGCATATACTACCTGTTTTATCGAAAGTCATTGAACTTCAAACTCGTGACTTTTTAGAAAGGAATTTGTTGTTGCCAAATTATCAGTCAGGTTTTCGTCGTAACTACAGTTGTTGTTCTGCACTTGACACCTTGAAAGCATCTGACGATGGTCATATCACAGTATTGGTTCTACTTGACTTCTCAAAGGCTTTCGATACTATCAGTCATGAAATACTTTATGCTGTACTTCGCAACTACGGATTTGGCGTAGAAGCTTTAAATCTAATTAAATCTTACTTGATTGATCGTCAGCAATGCATTTTATTGGAAGGCAGGCGTTCAGATTTATGTAGAGTGAGATTCCGTGTTCCTCAGAGATCCATACTGGACCCTCTACTGTTCACATTATACTCTAAGTAATTTATGTATTTATTCTTTAAATCCTTGTCAATTTCATCAATATGCAGACGATACGTAGATTTACAAGTCATTCCAGCCTTACGAATCGCAGGCTGCCTGTGTTGCTATTAATGATAATTTAAATAGGCTGGCAAGCTTAGCAACCTTACATAAACTTAATATTAACTCTTAGAAATCTACTTTTATAGTATTGGCAGTTCAAACTCTAAAGCAACATTTTTTAGTAATTTTCAAATAAAAATTAGCGGTGTATATCTGTATATCCCTTGCACAGGTTCATTAAAAAATTTAGGCGTCATACTTGACAATAACTTTAGGTTTCGACAACATGTTAGCTCCTGTATAAGTAACTCATATGGCAATTTAAAACTACTTTAAGTAACAGGCATGCCTTGAGCAGAGAGGTCAAAAGGCTGTTATGCCAATCGTTAGTTTTGTCACACTTTAGCTATTGTGACGTGCTGTATGGTTCATGTATCGATAAGGCAACATCTAAAACAATTCAGTTAGTCCAAAACTCTTTTTTAAGGTTGATACACAGCATTCGTCGTCGACAACACATTTCCCACAAAATAAGAGAGATCAACTGGTTAAACATGGAACAACTACGCTTTTTACATGATGCTGTATTTTTTTCATAAGATTATGTGGTTCAAGTCGCTCCATAACTGTATGATAGAATTTGTTATCGTGCTAACGTCCGTAATTTGAATCTGAGACATAAAGGCTTGCTAAGCATTGATTTGCACCGCACAGAAAGTGTTCAGCGTTCGTTTACTTATAATATAGCAAAGCTATATAATGCTTTACCATCAAACTTTCACAGCTTGTTCTTCAACTCTTTTAAAAATAAATTGAAAAATTTAATGAAATTTTAAATAGATCTACCATGTCACCAATGTTTATCATTTAACGTTTTATTTTCTACTCTTTTTAATATTTACCTGTTTGTCATTTGTGTGTGCTCCTCGAGTCCTCTTTAAATCATAAAATTTTAATTTTCGTTTACGTTTACGTTTTAATGTAGTGGTATATATTTCTTTCAACGTAAAAATGTTCTCGCTATATCCACTACAGTTTTTTACAGTGGTGTGGTAGAACAGAGATTTTCTTCTTATAGGAAGCCATCTGATCACCATCATATTTTTCATTTCAACATTATATATTACTTTTTTCTACTTTGCGTTTAGAATAACTCCATTCTAGTATCAAAATGACGTCATTTTAGTGTTAGAACAAGTCGCTATGAAATGACATCATGTGGGTGCTAGAATGGAGTTATTCTAAACGCAAAATAGAAAACATTTTTATTTTTTTATTTATAAAATGGTACAAAGCGGCAAAATTGAAAAAATTGTAGTTGAAGAAGGTCCTTCAAGTACTCATTTGTTCCTCAACGCGCCGCTATGCGGATCGTTTCGGAATTTCAAATTCGTGCTTGAATAGATGGCTTCTGCAACTTGTATTTTAATATACTAATATAATTTTTTGCATATGTATGTATTGCTTACCCGTTTTCTGTTTTGAATTTGTATGTTTATTTATATTATTTTGGAATGCAAAATAAAACCCTATTATTATTAAGGGCTTGAATTGGGGTGGGGACAATATTTATGTTAAGGCCCTGTATAAACCCGCTTCACGTACCCCCTGAAAATAAGTATGTAATTGTCGTTCCTCTTGTATAGATTGATAAAACTATAGTTGTAGTATAACAATGAGAATACTATAAAAAATATATTGCTACGAAAAAAGTTGGTTTAAAATCTAGATGCACTTTTTGTTCTTTTTAAAGCAGATTACCTTAAAACTTACACTCGAGATATTTTTATATTATACAATTGTTCACTCGGCTAGCTCAATAATACTCTCAATCTACAGGGTAATTGTTGTATGAAACTTGACAATACACTGCAGTCTATTCAAATGTAATTAAAAAATTAAATGAGATAAAATTCAGCAGATAATATTCAGATTTTATTAATATAAACAAATTAAACCTTCAAAATGACAATTATCATATTTGTTCTTTAATCCAATCTTATTCCATAATATATTAAAGTAATTATTAATGTTTATTTTTAAAGTAGCTGGTATTTCTGATAATTCAAACAAATTTTGTTGATGCTGCTTGTAATACTCAAGTAAATGTATAAACTTTAGGTTTACAAAACCATTCTTGATTTATAAATGTAAATTAAACGAACTTGGAAATGTCTATAGGTCTTTTTAATCTTTTGAAGTATTATTGTTCGTAGTTCGGTTCTGAGAATTGATTTTAAATGGACTCACTTTGCGTTTTTCGCTTTTGTAGTGAAGTGTCTGCAATCCTTTCTGCTAGAACTTGCTTCTGGGAAACTTTTGGCTCTGCAGCTTGTGTTGATATCTTCAAAGTATGATGACAGTACTTTTATGTAGATAACGTACCCTAATAGCCACTTTTAACAATGTTAAACGTGGATTCTACCCAAAGTTAATTAGTTCTACTTTAAATTCTGGAAGAACATTTTTATAGCCGTCAAATAAAATTTTTCTACTCGCCAGCTTATATCTGTTTTAGAACCAAAACAATTGGTTATGCCTGCCCTGGTACTCTTTTACAGAAGGAACATTTATTAATTACTAACTTAAATGAACTTAGTTAAAATTCTGACAAGTAAATTTTTTTAGATTACCAATATATATCTATCATTTTAAACGTATTTGAAACTTTCCGTGATTATAAACACACCACCACACTAACAAAGGCAGGTCATAACTTTTAATCTTATGTACTGTAAGCCTTCTCTCTACTTTAAAATTTCATTTTAGGTTAAAACGAAATCACAAACTTGGAACATGGTTTTTATTAAAACCTTGCATACTTCAGCACGTTGCAACATTCTGCAATACATCTCAAATGAACAACAAACACTTTTGAACAGTTCAAACCACTTGCTTTGGGCCTAATTGTCCATTCTATTATCAGTTGAGCTTCAAAAACAGTGCATTCAATGAACATTTATACGTTATTCAGACCGATACTGATTTATATTATATTAATTAACTTTCTCTTATTTTTGCCGGTGTTATACCAATCTTGGCCAGTTTTAAGTGATTTAACTTTTTATAGAATATTTTTTTTACCATATTAATATTACAGCAATATAGTCTGTTTTTTTGCTTTATGATTCAGAGCAGGCTTTGTTTTTGCATTTTTGTAACAGTGTAGATAGTTGGTTACAAAGAAAAAACACTAGTAATGTCAAAAACTTATTACAACTGTCAATGTGTTATCTTATAAGCTCTATAATACACAATGAAAGCTACAATTACTGAACCATTAACATTAAATAAGGTACTGCTTTATTTTAAGATATTTTATTTAAACATGGTTATATCTAACTGTACAGAAACGCCATAAAATTTCTATATGTTCTAATGTGGAAATATTTTATTAAAAACTTGCTGATGACTTTTGTTTGCAAATCTGTGTTGTAGAAGTTATTATTTATGTTAAACATATAAGAGGGATTAACTGGTTTTTCAACATTGCTTAAAAAGCCACCTTTCATACACTTATAATAGTAGCTGTCATTATTGTCCGAACCCACGAGTAAGTCACACCCTGGTAAAAATCCTGATGTGCATCCTGCATGCAAAATAGTATATCTCTTTCTCTCCGTCTTAACTTTAGATGGATTACTTTTCAAGTCTGTGTCGTGGGTCTACCTATGCAGACTGGTTCCATTGCGAAATATCCAGTTTTATCCAAAAACCGGAACATACATTTTTCACTAGAATTTCGAAATTGTAAATATTTCTTTAAGGTTTTAGATCAGAAGGAGTAAGAAACTATTCGCGTGCGCGGCGCCAGCATCGCTAAAAAATTAATTTTAGTCAAGTAGCAAACCATATTAATGCCAACTGTAATTACAGTTTTTATTGCTTTCACGCAGACTCTAGTTTCCATAATCTTCGGGACGCAAGGCCCGAGCAAAAACCCGTTTGAATTCTCTTGCTATTGTACCACCTGCTTTTCTGAGAAAATCTACGATTTTATGCGGACCATAAAAGTTAAAAGTTTTGTCGGCATTAGTTCTTCATTAATCGATTGCATTTCTGTGTTCACACACGTATAACAGTGATAAATTAAGTGAAATTTAACATTAACAGTAAAAATTACAACTTTTTTAGTTTTTCGATGCTCAAAAAATAAAGAGCTTTCAATATAAAAAATATTTAGTATAATAAGTAATTTTTAGTAAATATAATGTATGATACATACAATAAATGGCCAACATAATAACATTTAAAGGAGTAGTATATATACACAGTGTCCACCAAACAGTCGGCATAATATGGGAAAAAAATTATTTTTGATTTTTCAAAAAAACTTTTTACGTCAATAGTTGGTGCTTGTCTGAAAACCTATTTAGCCCGTATCATATATACTGAGTGATTTTCACTTGTTTAGAAAATGGAGTGTTTCGAAATTGTTAAAATCCGAAAAGTGCTATTTTTCGGAAATTAAGTAAGATTTCAGTAAAATTTTTTTAAAGTGTGTTATTTTTAGCTAACTAAGACATCTCAGGGCGAGAAAACCCCTAGTTTTCATTAAATTTAACTAAAAATGAATTTTTGAGTTTTTTAAATATTTTTCAAAATTTCACATAAGTATCAAGACTTAAAATAAAAAATTTTTTTAATGTGAACACTTTAAAAATTTATAATTGGGAAAAATAATATAAAATGTTAATTACATTTTTAGATTTTTTATTATTTACCGAAAAGTAGTACGTTTGCATAATTTTTACGTCTTCTATGCAAGGCACTTTTTAGGAGAAACATTTTTCAATTCTAATCAATATATATTTAAATAGCTTCTAGAAACTATAATCCAGCCCTGTTAATGAATTACTGTTACAAAATCCTGTAAATGTTCTTTTACAGTTGTCTAAATGAGGAGATTTTTCTATATCCAATTACCAGTTCTAAAAAAAACCTCATTTAGATAACTGTAAAAGAACATTTACAGAATGTTTGTAACAGTAAATCATTAACAGGGCTAGATTAGGGTTTCTTGAAGCCATTTAAACAGATATTAAGTAGAAGTGAAAAATAATTCTCCTAAAAAGCGCCTTGCATAAAAAACGTAAAAATTATGCAAACATACTACTTTTCGGTAAATAATAAAAAATCTAAAGAAGTAATTAACATTTTATATTATTTTTTCCAATTATAAATCTTTCAAGTTTTCACATAAACAAAATTGAATTTTAATATTAAGTCATGATATGTGAAATTTTGAAAAATATTTAAAAATTAGTTTTTAGCTAAAGTTAAAAAAATTAGAGGTTTTCTGGCCTTGAGATTGTTCAGTTAGCTAGAAATAACATACTCTAAAAATCTCATTAAAATCTTACTTAATTTAAAAAAATAGCACTTTTTGAATTTTGAAAATTTCGAAAAACTCCATTTTCTAAATAAGTAAAAATCACTCGGTATATATGATAGGGGCTAAATAGGTTTTTATGAAAGCACAAATTATTGACCTAAAAAGTTTTTTTTGAAAAATCAAAAATAAAATGTTTTCCCATATTATGCCGAATTTTTGTCGGACAAGGTATACCGGGTGACAATGAGACTAGGGCCATGCTTATATCTTCTTTATTTATGAATAGATTTGGTAAAAATGTTATACCAAGATAGTAGACATAATTTCTGATTGGCCGATAGATATAGTCAAAATGGCTGGCTTCCGGTTTTACCGGAAATGATAATAACTTTGATTTTTTAAATGGAACACCTTGTATATTTTAATTTTTTCTGAATCTACGAGTCAAATTACATATAATAGTCTTGTCAAATTTCAATTTTTTTAAACAAAAAAATGATTTTTTTAATTTTCATTTTGTACCATAGAAGGCCTTCACTTGGAAAAATCTATTCTAATTGACTCTAGCAACTATTAATAATAGCTATTTTATCAATAAGGTCAATAACAAACCTTTAATAAATTAATATAGTTTGCTAAACTCGTTTTTTAAGAAAAAGTCACTTTTTTTAAATGGCACCTACTAAGGGCCATCTTGCCATTAGATAGAAAATGCAATTACCAATCTAACGATATGTATCATGCACTACTTTATCTTTATCTGAAACTGAAAATTAATTAATCAATTATTTTTTTAAATATTTTTATGTAATAACTAATAATACCTAAGCAAATTTGGCAACACTGTTGTATGTAATTTGAGTCGTAGATTCAGAAAAACACAAAATATACAGGGTATTCCATTTAAAAAATCAAAGTTGGTATAATTTCCGGTAAAACCGGAAGTTAGCCATTTTGACTATATGTATCGGCCAATCAGAAAATATGTATAGTATCTTGGTATAAAATCTTATCCAAACCCATTCATAAATAAAGAAGATATAAGCATGGCCCGAGTCTCATTGTCACCCGGTATATGTATTATTGCTGAATTTTTCTTATTTTACTAAACATTTTTTATATTACTCGCCCAGTTTCCTGTGTTTTGTTGGTTCGGCATTCTTGTTTACTTTTTAGGTTCTGAAGATTCCGAATCGCTAGCTTAATTTAGGAATACATTATTTTTGGGCTCCATTTGCTCAACCATTTTCTATTATATTCTAACTACTCCAAACCCAACTTCTCAAATAGGTCTACTTTGAAATTTCTTCATAATTATTACACATTTACTGCATCACTTACCTTCCTTTGTTGTATTATTTGAATTAATTGTAGTTATAGTGTAGGACAGTAGAATAGGTCGATTTTTTTATGTTCAATTGCATCGTAAAGGCCTTGTTTATAAAACTGTTTAAAGTCCATAAAGTTGCACTTTATTGTACTAGTACCATAATGATAATGCAATTTGGAGAGTGAACTGTCACTGTCAAGTAAATGTTAGTATAAAACCAAAAAATTACTTTAATAAAAACAATAAATTCGAACATTAACAAGAAACAGTTAGTATAAATGAAAAATCAACGATTAATTATTATTATGGTAATGAATATTTACAACACATTTGTTGTTGTCTTAGCTGTTCATCATGAAAAATCTGTCAATAGATATTTATTTATTATTTAAGTTAAAAAGCAGCGGAGCATAAAGCTTTGCATACAATTTATGCATAATCCAACTTTATTGACTCATCCTATTTATTAGCCTAGCTCGGCCATACGACAGACTTGTTCAATAAAGTCTTAGATTATTTACTTCTTTCGTAAATAGCTATTTTCGATTTCCATTAGGACACAGTAAAAAACTTGCTTTGCCGGGCTTGTAAAAAAATAATTCTGTTATGTAGTATTTACCAGCGCCCCTCTTCTGCGAAGCGGATGTTTTTTTTTTAAAGAAAATCTGGTATGATACACGCACAATTTCCCGAGCAATTTCCTTTTACAGTGATCTTATAATTAGCCAAAAAAATGTAATTTTTAAGCATTTGTCAAAAATTACAAATTCTACAAAAACCGTACAAAATAGGAGTTAGTTGAAGCGACAAGTTTTCTCTAAAATTAGTAAAAAAAGTAATAATATACCTATTTAAAATAGAAGTTAATAAAAACAAAGAAACAGAAACAAAATAAACCCATTTTAGAGGTATTCAACTCGAAAATCACCTATCTCACATCAAACACATTAAAAATGTAACCTTTGAAAAAAATCGTTAGAACCGTTTTTGTAGGAAATTGAAAAAATCACAAGATAGGCCAGTCGATAAGTCTTTTAAAATGGCTGTTAACGAGAGTAATTCCGGACAAGCTGGAATAAATTTTAATCTGTTCTGTTGGGACTCAGAAAATATATATTAATTTTGCACCCCTTGACAGGCCCGGATTTAACCGCTATGCTTAAAAAAAGGTCTAAATTTTTATATTTTTCCTAATATTAGTGAATATCTCGATTAGTATCAACTTTTGAGCAAAATGCGTAGTTGTCAAAATTAAAGAAGAGTAAATTCTCTACAAAAAATGTTCTATACATTTTTGTTATACGTTCGCTTGTTTCGAATTCATAGGCCTCGAAATATATTTTTTTTCGAGCATTTGCTTGTAACTTTCTTTTACGATAAAAGAAGTATTGGATTTACCCCAAAAATTCGAAATTGAGTTTTCAACAGATCTTCACGTTTTAAAGTGCCCTTAACCCAAAAAACATGTTTTTGTTCATTGCTCTGTCTGTGTGTCTGTTTGTGAACAGGATATCTCAAAACGAAAAGGGGTATGACGTCGAAACTTCATATATAAGTTTTGTGTACTATCTACATGCGACAGCAAGCTTTTGAAGAAAATCGCATAACCGGAAGTAGGTGTTTACTCTTGTGATTTGTCAGTTTTTTGGATTTTTTCAAAAACGGTTCTAACGATTTTTTTCTAACTTTACAATTTTATTAAATTTTTAATGTGTATTGATGTGAGCTAGGCAATTTTTCAGTCGAATACCTCTAAAATGGGTTTCTTTTGTTTTCTTTTCCAATTTTTTTTATTAACTCCTATATTAAATAGAACACCCAGTATATTATTACATTCTTGAATTTAGCTTAAAATTTTAGAGAAAATTTGTCTCTTGAACTAACGCTCTATTGTGTACGGTTTCTGTACAAATTGCAATTTTTGAAAATTTTTGACAAATGCTTGTATGTATGTATGTATGTATGTATAATACTTGCGGTGTAGAAGCTACTGCTTTATGTGCTTCCATCTGGCGGTACAATGCTCAACTTGCCCCGGATTCGGGATACAAAGTTAAAGATTAAAAATCAAATTTTGGCTAATAGGCCAGTCGATAAGTCTTTTGAAATTGCTGTTAGCGGGAGTAATTCCGGATTATTCAATTAGGGACAACATTTTATTTCTGCATGCATTTAGTGGCTGCGATACTGTTTCCGCACTATACAGGCTGAGGAAAATGAAGTTCGTTAAACTTCTACAGAAAGAGAAAAACTTACAGAAGGCTGTTCAAATTTTCAAAGACCCAAACGCGTCCCCAGAGGAAATAGATAAAGTGGGAGAACAATTTCTTCTTCTTCTGTATGGATTAACACACTGTGTATCATTGAACAGGTATAGATACCAGTGTTTCGTACAATCTATTAACAGAAGTTTATCAACGAACATCTTACACCATACAACAAAATACTTCTTGGAAAAACGCGCAGTCATGCCAGAGAAACAAATTATTCATTTTGCTGGTTCAAAAATGGAAAAATCTTTGTCCGGAAACAGCCTGACAGTAACGCCATTAGAATCCGCAATGAAGACGATTTAATGAAAATTAAGTAACTTTTTTATGGGTAAGCCGAAGTTTTTTTTCTTTTGCGTTTTTCAGTATTACATGTTTAAATCTAATATGGAGACACTAATCTTAGGAAAAGAATTAGACGATGACACAATTGATACTCATATTTCTGATCATATTGATGATAGTAAAAACATTATTAGTACGTTTTGCCAAAATTTTGAAAATTATTTCAATATGCTTAATTTAAATATACGCAGCGGACAAAAAACTTCGACGAACTAGAGGTATATATTGGTGAATTTTATAATTATTTTGATATTATTGTTTTAACTGAAACCTGGCGAGTCGAGAATATTGAGTGCATAAACATAAATGGCTATGTTACTTATTACAACTGTAGTTATCAAAATCAAAATGATGGAACGATAGTGTTAATTAAAAATTCTTTAAAACATAAAGCCACTGTAGTAGAAATACAAGATTTTAAATTTCTTAGAATTGAAAGTGAGAAACATCGGGAGAAGATTTCGTTAACTGCCATTTATAAATTGCCCTCATACGACACGTCACTTTTTATCGAGCATCTACAAAATTACGTAACTGGGTATTGAGGCAGAGGTACGGAGATTATTACGGGTGATATAAATAAAGATATCCTCAGTGATAATCATAAAGATAGTCAAAAATATTTAAATTTAATGTATCTACACGGATTCATTTCTTATATTAACAAACCAACCAGAATACTAAATAACGCTGCTACATGCCTGGATCACATATTTATAAAATCCCTAAATATTCAAAGAAATAATACACTCTCAATTATATTTCAATCCAAAATTACAGACCATTGTCCTGTATTTTGTTCTCTAAAAATAAATAGTATCATTAAGGAATCTGGCATACAGCATCGAATACGAAAAATGATTGACTATAAGAAAATTAAGCAGAAAATAGGCGAGGTTAACTGGGAACATGTAATCGAGAAAGATGTTGATGAATCTTGTAAAAGTTTAACTAAATTAATACAGTCAGAAATTAAAAATGCAACAATAATAAAGAAAATAAATAGTAAAAACTTTAAACGAAAACCTTGGATTACGCAGGGTATCATTAATTCAATTAATATCCGTGATGCTTTATATAACCAAAGTATATATCAAAACCTTTACTTAACTTATAAAAACAGCATACCCAAACTCATTAAACAGTTAAAGTCAAATTATTATAAGGAAAAAATTACAAATGCAGGTAACCAGCCTCGAGACATATGGAAAATAGCCAATGAATCTATCAACAAAAATGTAAAGATCAAAAATAAATTGCCAGATAGTATTTCCCCGGATAATTTTAATAACTTCTTTGTTAACATTGGATGTCAACTTGCAGAAAAGATTAATATAAATATTACTGACCAGGCTCAAATGCTCAAAAATATCCAAAAGAACAATAACTCTTTTTTCTTAACTCCTACCGATCCAAGCGAAGTAAAAAGCGCAATTAAATCTTTAAAAAATAGTAAGTCACCTGGCAGTGATAATATTTCTGCGGAAGTGCTGAAATGTATCATTGATGATGTTTCGGTGCCTCTGTCGCGCATATTCAACGAATGTTTTGTACAAGGTTATTATCGGTGTTCGCTTAAAGAATCGGTAGTTACACCGGTCCTCAAGAGTGGCTCAACTGATAACCCGAATAATTATCGTCCTATATCATTAATTCCAAACATAAGCGGAGAAAAAAGTCAACCGAAGACGGTAACCTGTGGAGTCCCTCAGGAAACAGTGCTGGGACCGCCACTATTCTTACTGTACATGAATGACCTTCTTCATTTGACATTAAATGGGAGGGTAATATCATATGCGGATGACACAGTTTTGTTTGTTGAGGGTTCCACTTGGGAAGATGTTGTAATGAATGCTGAACAAGACATGACAACAATACAATCTTGGTTAGATTTAAATTTTCTAACACTAAACCATGAAAAAACCAAGTTTATGCCGTTCAGCATTTATTCGCGCACTCAACCAAAAATAAACAAATTAAAAATACATGCAACGGGTTGTGAACAAGCTAATTGCTCCTGTAAACAAATTATGTCAACAAAGACAATTAAATATTTAGGTATCACTGCTTTCTTAGATGGGACACACATATAAATCTGCTGGCTAATAGACTGCGAAGACTGATATTCCCGTTCAAAAAATTACGAGCTATTATACCTATCGATAAACTGAATATTTTTTATTGTGGTTTGGTTGAGTCACTTTTGAGTTATGGAATTATTGGATGGGGTGGTACATACACTACACATATTAAAAAATTATATACTATCCAGAAAATTATACTTAAAATAATATTTAAAAAACCCCGCAATTATCCAAGCCATCTGTTGTTCGAAAATATCACAATACTACCTGTTGCAAAGTTATATTTATTTATAGTCTTAAAACAAATACATAAAAGGAGTAATTGTATTTCTATAATTAGTCATGGCTACAACACAAGAATCAGAGAACAACAGATGGCCGAGACTAAAAAGATGAATAAAACATTTAGTCAAAAATGTTTCTTATATTACGCACCAAAGGTATATAACCTGTTCAATACTTACGTAAATTGCTTTAGCATAAGGGTAACTAACGGTAATTTTAAACACATAGCTAAGAAGTGGAGTTTAGAGTTGTCATGGCAAACAATAGAAGAACTTTTTGCTTAAAAGTATAGAACAAATTAAACTAACTTTATCTAATTTTTATCATATTTTGTGTACTGTCCTCAGAACACCTTTAAATCTAATGAAGTTAAATTAAAAACCACACACAAACTGGCTATCAGTTTTCAGTGGTGTAGCATGCACTCACTATTCTCGAGTGCATGATGTTTATTCGGAGGTGAATAATTATAATAGTTGTTGTAGACAGTTGCAAACTCGTTGCCGTTGGCGTTGGCGGATCCACTGCCTGTTTGGTGGATAATGTAGAATTCCTTTTATGCAAGTTACTTATTAAAACTACAAGCTCTGTTACTGCTGTTGTAAATAATTAAATGTGTGTTATAATCATCCAATATTCTTTCTTTCACCGTTCCCCTACAACAATAGTATACAAACCTTTTAATGGGTTCGTCACATTTTCTACATTTTCTATATTTTGTATTTTTTTCTTATGAATAAACATTGATTTGATTTGATTTGAAGTTTACCAAATCTAGCATCATTACCACCAACCAAAGACGCAGCTCGCTTGCACTCGTTCCGTATTTACAACCAAATTCAGCTATAGTATGGAAACGAAAAATCACCTTTCGAGTGGGGATGGAGAAATTCAAAGAATGGATTAATGCCCATTCCTACTGTACAAGACGCAGCTCCCCAAGAATTACTGAAACTAATTTCTTGTAAATGCGCCAAAGGTTGTAATGTATCTTGTCGCAAAGCAGGTTTTCATTGCTCAGTAATATGTGGTTTCTGTCAGGGCAAATCTTGTTTGAATAATGTGGACGTGATCGAAGTAGACGACGAAGACGACGACGAGGACTTGCTTATCGATCTAGAACAATCAATAAAACATTCCCAAGATTATGAAGCAAATTCGGAACATGAAACAGATATTGTTGAATGTCAAAGTGATATTGAACAACCACCAACATAAAAAAAACAAAAAAAAATTTTATGAGCAGTCAACTTCAAAAGAAACTTGAAGTTAGCAAAGTTGGAATAGTGGAACGTCAATAATAATAAAAAAAAATCTGGTGTGATACACGCACACAACTTCCTTTCATAGTGATTTTATAATTAGCCAAAATTTGATTTTTAATCTTTAACTTTGTATCCCGAATCCGGGGCAAGTTGAGCATTGTAACGCCAGATGCAAGCACATAAAGCACCAGCCTCTACACCGCAAGGTACAACGAGGTTATCGATTATACATACATACATAGGTACATACATTCAAGCATTTGTCAAAAATTTTCAAAAATTGCAATTTGTACAGACACCATACAAAATAGAGCGTTAGTTCAAGAGACAAATTTTCTCTAAAATTTTAAGCTGAATTCAAGAATGTAATAATATACTGGGTGTTCTATTTAAAATAGGAGTTAATAAAAAAATTGGAAAAGAAAACAAAAGAAACCCATTTTAGAGGTATTCGACTGAAAAATTGCCTAGCTCACATCAATACACATTAAAAATTTAATAAAATTCTGAAGTTTGAAAAAAATCGTTAGAGCCGTTTTTGAAAAAATCCAAAAAAACTGAAAAATCACAAGAGTAAACACCTACTTCCGGTTATGCGATTTTCTTCAAAAGCTTGCTGTCGCATCTAGATAGTATACAAAACTTATATATGAAGTTTCAACGTCATACCTCTTTTCGTTTTGAGATATTCTGTTCACAAACAGACACACAGACAGAGCAATGAACAAAAACATGTTTTTTGGGTTCAGGGCACTTTAAAACGTGAAGATCTGTTGAAAACTCAATTTCGAATTTTTGGGGTGAATCCAATACTTCTTTTATCGTAAAAGAAAGTAACAAGCAAATGCTCGACAAAAAATATATTTCGACGCCTATGAATTCGAAACAAGCGAATATATGACAAAAATGTATAGAACATTTTTTGTAGAGAATTTACTCTTCTTTAATTTTGATAACTATGTATTTTGCTCAAAAGTTGATACTAATTGAGATATTCACTAATATTAGGAAAAATATAAAAATTTAGACCTTTTTTTAAGCATAGCGGTTAAATCCGGACCTGTCAAGGGGTGCAAAATTAATATATATTTTCTGAGTCCCAACAGAACAGATTAAAATTTATTCCAGCTTGTTCCGTACTTGTCGACTGGCCTAAGAGTAAACACCAAACTTCCGGTTATTCGATGTTCTTTAAAAGCTTGCGGTTGCGCATCTAGATAGTACACATATGAAGTTTCAACGCCATACCTCTTTTCGATTTTGAGATATTCTGTTCACAGACAGACAGACAGACCAATGAACAAAAATATGTTTTTTGAGTTCAGGGAACTCTAAAACGTGAAGATCTGTTGGAAACTCAATTTCGAATTTTTGGGGTAAATCCAATACTTCCTTTATCGTGAAAGGAAGTAAAAATACTATAAAGAGAGTAATTTTTGTTTAAAAAAGTGCAAAGTAGTCAAAGTAGATAAAATACTGTATGCTACCTCGTTTATAAGGCATTTTGTCGCACTTACTCCTTTAGGGCACTCCTCGCTCCGCTCGTCGTACCCTAAACACGTGCGTGCTACAAAATGCTTCTTATAAAACTTGTATCATAATATATGTATTATTGCGCAACCGTGCTGAAAAGTTTACCGCTGTTGTTGAGTTCCGCTTGTAGCCCGCGGACTCGCGCCGCAATTTACGTGTGCTCTCACAAAAGTACTCATATTTCTTTCCGCTCGTAATACATAACATCGTTTTACACGTTGCACTACCCCTAATAAAGTCATAAATATCGATCGTCTACCTACGTCCGTCTGCTACTCATTTCTAGAATTTTCTGTCTGGTTTGTTTATTGGATTATGTAACTTTAGTGGCGACATCTACAAGAGAAGCGTTCAACTACAAAATACATCTGTATTACCGGATTTTTAAATTAACTCATAAAATAAATGGCGGCAAATTTGAAATCCTGCAATATCTTTGGTCAAGCTGCAGTTGTAGAGAAAATTTAAATAATAATAAACATGCACGGTTATGTATTGATTTTTACTTGTAGTTTATTATGACATAGTTTTCTTTTTTCGATAATTTTTTTTAATAATTTTTTTTTAAATTTTTGTTTAAATTTTATTTTTGCGGTTTTTTTTAATATCTTGTTTTAAAGGTATTACAGATTTATGTCTGTACGCCAAATTTCGCTCGCATATCTTCTTTCGTCTCAGAGTATAGCTTGACCAAACTTTGAAGACTACTGATCTACCACCTTAAAGAAGTAATCTTCACCGAAATTACATGATTCTTCTCACAAACCAATTTTCTTCCATTCAGAATTTTATATTTATATCTCATATTTTTTAATGTGTAGTATAATTTTAAACAAGTCCTGATATAATTTAGTTTCTTAATATCCTCCCTGAAACTATAGTCCTCCCAAATCTTCCTATTTTATTCTAAGAGATATTGCCAAATTCGTCAAAACACAGTTTACCCCTTTATTAACTTAATATTAATTATGGCTGTTACATCGCTACACCTTATTATTAATTTTACGAAATGACTCGAATTATTATTCCTTCAATATATTAAATCCAGCACTTATATATTCTACGTATGCTCTGTCTATCGGAAACTGTGTTAGTGACAAACGGTCACACTGTCAGCAGCTGTGTTACGAACCCCCCCCCACTCTTTCGTTGTCTAACAAATTACCCCAATCAACCAAAAACGTTTACAGAATTAAAAACACCAAAAGAAAATCGAAAATTCTTATTTTTTTTTATTAAAATAAGTATTACATTCTCTACATGATTATTTTAGACGCAACTTTTAAAACAATTTACTAACCTTTGAATTTTCAAAACAATTACTTTGTTACACCTTGTTTTGAATTATTATATTGTGCCAGCTAACATAATTTTTATATGCATGTCGCTTTGTATATACAGGGTGACAATAAAGTTCTCCAACTTATTAAAATAAAGTTATATACTAAATTGCAAAGCTTTTAGTTTAAAAACTCAACGATTCACAGTATAACTACTTATTGTCAGAATAGCAGCGTTTAGCTTTGATGCACACCTATAAATGTTTAATAAAATTGTCGGTTATGTTCCGGCACTCCTTGACATTAATTGTATTCCACTTTTTAATTAATGAGGCCTTTAGAGAATCCAAATTTTGGTGAGGTTTAGTACAAGCCTGAGACTCTAAGATAGACCATACCCTATAATCCATTAGATTTAAATTGAACACTTCAAACCTGATGAGAGGGTGCAGACTCTTGTTCAGTTTTCATCACCAAAGTGCTGTTCAGCACAGGATAATACGACACCCTCCAAAATATCTCCTTTGTAAATTTCTTGGTTTATTCAAAGTCTTCTAACAATTTCACACTATTTGAGACTATCCAAAAATACGCTTATAAATGCAGCACGACTTTCTGACATGATTTACTAATTACTGCAACGCAAAACATCGAATAATTAGAAAACAGTAACACATCACTAGGCCATCTTGATTTCAGATACAAAGCACAAGTTGGTTTGAAAGCTTTGTTGTGTGAAAAAATGAATTAGAAAAAGTCAAAGAATTTTATTGTCACCCTGTACATTCGAAATAAAGAAGTAATACCCCATCTCACACAGGCTTTTCATTTGTGGGAGATTCCACATGAGTAACTAAACAATGTTTGTATGCTGTTGTATGTTTACAAACAGAACAGCATTAAGATTTTTCGCCTGTATGAGCTTTCACATGCCTAACTAAATTAGGGTTGTGGGCAGTTTTTTAATTACACACTGAACAACAATAAGGTTTCTCGCCTGTATGAGTTGTCAAATGCTTAACTAAATTACGTTTCCGGGCAGTTTTATAATCACATACTGAACAAGTATAGGGTTTTTCGCCTGTATGACTTCTTACATGAATAACTAAACTACGTTTTTCAACAGTTTTATAATCACATACTGAACAAGAATAGGGTTTTTCGCCTGTATGAGTTTTGACGTGAGTAACTAAATTAGGTTTATGGGCAGTTTTAAAATCACAAACAGAACAAGTATAAGGTTTCTCGCCTGTATGAGTTTTCACGTGAGTAACTAAATTACCTTTTTGGGCAGTTTTATAATCACAAGCAGAACAAGAATAAGGTTTCTCGCCTGTGTGAGTTCTCACATGATTAACTAAACTACTTTTTTGAGCAGTTTTATAATCACACATTGAACAACAATAAGGTTTCTCGCCTGTATGAGTGCTCACATGAGTAACTAAACTACGTTTGTGAGCAGTTTTATAATCACACACTAAACAAAAATAAGGTTTCTCGCCTGTATGAGTTCTCACATGAGTAACTAAACTACGTTTGTGAGCAGTTTTATAATCACACACTGAACAACAATAAAGTTTCTCGCCTGTATGAGTTCTCACATGAGTAATTAAACTACGTTTGTGAGCAGTTTTATAATCACACACTGAACAACAAGATTTCTCGTCTATATGAGTTTCCATATGCGTAACTAAATTCGGTTTTTGGGCAGTTTTATAATCACACACTGAACAACAATAAGGTTTCTCGCCTGTATGAGTTCTCATATGCCTAACTAAATGAGGTTTTTGGGCAGTTTTATAATCACACACTGAACAACAATAAGGTTTCTCGTCTGTATGAGTTCTCATATGCTTAACTAAATTAGATTTTTCGGCAGTTTTATAATCACACACTGTACAACAATACGGTTTCTCGCCTGTATGAGTTCTCACGTGCATAACTAAACAGTGTTTGTAGGCAGTTTTATAATCACACACAGAACAAGTATACAGTTTCTTGCGTGTATGAATTTTCATATGTCTAGTTAAAATATTTTTCTGTGCTGCTTCATATTCACCAACAAAACTATAGAATGGTTTTTCACCTGTAGTAGGCTTCATAACCAAACCCTGTTTCCGTGCTGTTGAATTTTGAGCCATATAACTTTGGTCTGGAATTTCAAACTTGCATTTAATATCAATTTCCGGATGAGCACTGATGTGGTTACTACTTCTAATGGTTTCTTGTTTGATAAATAATTTGTTAATATCTTCATTGCAATCCAAGTCTCTTAATTGATGCAGTGGAGTTGCTGTTGAACTATTATAAAATAAATTATTAACTACTGTTTCTTGGTTAGCGGTCATCATGGTTAGTTTAAGATTGGCTTGGAAGTAATACTTTTTCGCTCAATATATGATTACAGGAACAGTTGAGATGCCATACCTGAAACAAGTATGTATTATTGCAACTAATTGATATATTAGAAAATTATAATCACATTTAATATATACTGTGCTATAAATAAAGCCGAAGTTACTTTAAAACTAGCATTTTAAACAAAACCATAGCATTAAATACAATAATTCACTAGCAGAGAAGGAACTAGGGAATGTGCGTGTGGTGCAGTGCTGCCAACCAGACGAAATTAATAGACTCGCGCATGATCGAAAATTGCCGTGCTTTTACGAATTATGGCCGTGTCAAATATGAAATTCACTCAGTTGTCATTCTAGAAGAAAATTGGACTAAAAAAAACACCTTACATAAAACATGTATATATTTTTATTTATGATTTAAAGAGCAAGGAAAAGTAACAAAACCTAATGCTAAGCAATGAAAAACATTTTTTGTTCTTATCGCATTGCACCATTAATGATCTTAATAATAATTTCTTGTAGTCGCCTGTCCACTTATGTGGGTATATTTGAATTTGATATGTAAAAATCATCAGCTTCAGCTGCTGAAATATTATTTTCAATTTTGCTATTTCCGTAAATGATAGTTTTTACCATTTTTTTGCCATGGCTTTGTTTGGCTTAAATTCAACACAAGAATTTGAAACTTTTTGAATTTCTTGTTTGGCCAATAAATTTCCATTTATGGAGGTTGTTATTAATGCATTTCTTTGTTTTGTTTTAATTAAATTCACCTGCGTGAAAATGCTTTCGCACGAAGCGTTTGAATGGGGCAAGGAAATAATATTCAAAATAAATAGTGCGACATTTTGAAAAAGAAACTCTTCGATGTCCGATTTAAAGCTGTACATTTTCAATCAAAATATATCTATATCATCATTAAGATTAATTTCATTTTTTTTAAACCATATTTAGTTATTAACCGCCATTCGTTATCAGTTTCTTGGAGTTTAGATTCATCTATACATCTTTTAAACTTTGTAAAGTATTCTGTTAAAGAAAATAATGCAGTATTCGATCTTACATTTTTAGGCTTAAAAATACTGAGTTTCTTTAAAAAACTATTCTTAAAATCAAACCTTTGCTTTAGTTGCGAACAAAGTTTTGATAAAAATTCTTGGCATTTTCTCAAAAAAAAATTGATTAAATGAGGCTGAAATTGGTTTTTGTTAGACATTTCTTGAAGAATTTTAACACCTAAATATAAACAATTTAAGTCAAGGAATTTATTTTCGTTCTGAGGTTCAATTTCCTATAAGTCAGTTTTATCCACGTATGATTTTTTTAAAAAGCAATATAATAGTTTCTTATAGGTACATAACTTCCATTTTATCGTAAACATCACCTATAATTACTTTCTCTGATTGAAAATACTGATTTATTTCTGTTACTTTAGGTAAGACGAAGGCACGAAAAAGAAAATAAAGTTCTGCGTGTGGATCAGAAAGAATTTCAGAAATTTTATCGACACTGTGTGTCCTTTCGACCAGCTTCTTTTCAGTGAAAAACAAAAGAAGTGCGTTCCACTGCTAGAGAATTCTTTTCACTACAGCAGCTACAGAAAGCCATCGGGTCTGACTGGGATACAATATTTTATGGACGCCCGTGTTTGTAAAATCTTTAAATTGTTTGAAGTCGTGTTGTCGTTTACTGCTATGCTAAAACAAAATAATTTTATTAGTTGATAAATAAAAATAGAAACCACAAATACCTTAAAAAAAGAGTAAATATCCCTGGCAAGGTCTTCAATGGATCTTGGTATAATCTTGCAGGCCTCACTGGCCCATAAATGTAATGAGTGGCAGATGCATTTAACAATTTTTATTCCAAGACACAGGTCTGCAAATCTTGTAGAAACAGAGTTATTTTTCCCCATCATTACATTACAACCATCGGACCCAAACCCAATAATATTTTTAAGTGGTATATTTCTTCTTGTAAACGTTTGTATAATAGCCTGGAATATACCTTCAGCAGTGCTACTTTCAATTGGTACCAGTTCCCAAAAGTATGTTTCGATTATTAGCCTTTTATCATCAAAGAACCTAACGATAATGCACATTTGTTTAATTGTAGCGATGTCCGTAGATTCATCTACTAATACAATAAATTTGAAACTTCTCAATTTTTCTGCTAAATCTTCTTTATGTGTTTCACCAATAACATTTGTAATAATTCCACGCGCTTTAGTTCTACCCAAATTTATGTTTTTTATGAGCTTAGAATCTGTCACTTTTTGTTTTAGTAGATTTGACAAGTAGTACAGGCGCCAGGGAATTTTTACATGCAATTTTTGGTACCAGCATTTTGTGTTAATGGGTGGGTGGGGGGCTGTGCTCTGAGTCTAATTTTAAGTTTTCGGATCGATCGGAGAAATTGTTTTTCCGCAATATCGGAAGAAGTGTTGAAAACGGTTTTTCAGCAATTTCTCGTTTCCTGTTGCTCTGGCACTGGAATTGCATCAGTACAAGTTTGTAGTTTATGAAATTCCTCACAACTTTTGGAAATGCCTTTTTCTCGTGCGCTCAACAATTTAAAAGTTGTTACCCCATAAAGCCAAGAAATTAAGGGTTGAAATGGGTTTTACGTAAATATATCGCTTTCAGTTAATCCTACGATAAAAAATACTCTTATATTTTTTGTAGAACAACTAATTTGCATAAAATTTGTGTATGAGTATTTTTCCATTTGGACAATTATTTACCCTTCTACAGCGCCGCAAATGTCGCAAGTCACGTAAACCGTACATTTAGTGTGCACTTTCGAAGAGCCCTGTTCCTTCGAGTATGTCGCACCAACTGTTTTCCACACCACCTTTGAGGTACAGCTTGTGGTGCGTTTTTTTACATGGTCTCCCCTATAGGCCTAATCCACGAAGTGTATTTCTACACTTCCCTTGGTCTTTTTGATGGACCGGGTTCTGCATCGTCAATTACAATCATTGCAGAATCGTTGATTTTGTTGCCCTTGTTAAGTTGTGTTTCCGTTGAAACAAACTCGGGAAGAGAAAATATGTCATCGTCGTAGATGGTGTGGTATTCGTCTTCATCTGTAGCAAGCATTCTGGAGATTTCTTGCACGTTCTCACAGGATTCCCCGGCGCATATGGAGCAAATGGCGGTGCATTTTAACCCGCTTTGCGGCAGCCACAAGCCTTTCCACATTTGGTCTTACACCCGCATGAAATTAATTTAATTATTGCAGTAGGCGCGGGAGACTCAGTGCTAGGCACCGGTGTAAACGTACGGCCACGTTTCTTCCAGCCCCATCTTTCCGCGGGTAAAGTGTCATTTCCAAGCCAGGATTGAACTTGATGGTATGTCCGGAATGCGTGCATCCTGGCCGTGTCTTTTGTAGATGGCAGGGATGCCAGATTAAACGTTGACTTCGCAAGGGATTTCGCGAAGTGTCTGTATCGCAGCAAGTTGATTGACTTGTCTTTATGGATGTCTCCACCGTACAACGCAATAAAAAATTGCTCTCCCGCTAATGCGATGATATCCGCGTCTACATCTTTCTGTACAAAGTGATTCACTGCAGATTCTAGGCTAGGTGTCTTTTTTAGGGTTTTAAGAAATTTCACTTTTCCCATACCGTAAGCAGCCGATGTTGTGTCACAACCAGAAAATGCATGCAAAAACAAGATATGCTTTGATACAGCATATCCGTGTTTCACGCATGATTTATCCTTCGTATTCAGTTTTCCGGGCTTGCAAAGAAAACACACTACAGTCTAGATTCAAAAAATTAATCAAATAACAGAATAACCGAGTTGACTGTTCTTCACATGGTGAGTCGTGAATCGTTCATTTTGAATATAAATTTTTATTTTGTTTAAGTGTAGTGACACTCTACCCACGGGAATATGGGGCTGAAAGAAAAGTGACCGTACGTTTACACAGGTGTCTAGCACTGAGCCTCCCGCGCCTTTTGCAATAATAACATTAATTTCATGCCGATGCAAGACCAAATGTGGAAAGGCCTATGGCTGTCGCAAAGCGGGTTTAAAGTGCACCGTCATTTGCTTCCCGCCGGACAATTCTGTGAGAACGTGCAGCAATTCTCCAGAATGCTTACTACAGATGTTGACGAATATCACATCAATTACGACGACGACATATTTTCTTTTTCCGAGTTCTTTTCAAAGGAAACACAACTTGACAAGGGCGATAAAATCAACAATTCTGCAATGACTGGGATCAACGATGCAGAACCCGGACCATCAAAAAGACCATGGGAAGTGTGAGACTGTTAGAAATACACTTCGTGGAGTAGGCATATCGGGGAAACCACATAAAAATACGCGCTACAAACTGTACCTCAAAGGAACAGGGCCGTTCGAAAGTGCACATTAAATGTACGGTTTACGTGACTTGCGACATTTGCGGCGCTGTAAAACGGTAAATAATTGTCCAAATGGAAAAATACTCATACACAAATTTGTTCTACAAAAAATATAAGAGTATTTTTTATCGTAGGATTAACTGAAAGCGATATATTTACGTAAAACCCATTTAAACCCTTAATTTCTTGGCTTTATGCTGTAACAACTTTTGAATTGTTGAGCGCACGAGAAAAAGGTATTTCCAAAAGTTGTGAGGAATTTCATAAACTACAAACTTGTATTGATGCAATTTCAGCATCAGAGCAACAGGAAACGAGAAATTGCTAAAAAACCGTTTTCAACACTTCTTCCGATATTGCGGAAAAACAATTTCTCTTTCTTCGATCCTAAAACTTAAAGTTAGACTCAGAGCACAGCCCCCCACCCACCCATTAACCCAAAATGCTGGTTCCAAGAATTGCACGTAAAGCCCTATTAAAGATTTCCCTGGCGCCTGTACTAAAGTGATCAACGGCCTTGTAAGAAATGTTGTGCTCGGCAATAAAGCCACAAAGGTTTATTTCCAGCTCTTTGACCTGATCATCAAAATTATTATCTTTTGCAAAAAGATTACTCAATTTGGAGTGAGCCATGCCAGATGTAGATGCAAAATGTGTCTGTTTATTGTTATGCTTTGTTCCCTCAGCATGCCTTTTTAAAGTGGATATTTCAGAAACCAATGACGTATTGCAGAATGTATGTACAGTGGGCACCATATGGATTATTATCTATAGGCCGTAGCCACTCTTTAAACTCATTCCGAGTCATCCACGAATTATTAAATTTTGGTTTAACATGTAATCTCCTTTTCTTTATGGGTGTTCTACTTCTTGTAAAATCATTACAATCAAACGAATCTATAGCACAAGAAAATCACATATTAAAAAATGTACCTACAATGTGCGAATAGTGGAAAGAACCTATCTATTGTAATAATTACATTTCATTGGTCACTTACCATCAGACATAGCTTCGTCCTCAATTTCACACACTTATAACTACTATAAATAGTAAATAATAATTATTATTATAAAGATACGAGCTTTACAACACAAACAAGAGAGAAGCAGCGAATCCAATACGCGCATAGGCTACTATATGTAAATTAATAAATTTCCTTTAAAGCGGGGAATCACCGAGGCTTCGACACAGAAGATATTGGAGTGTGGAGTGGAGAGGGCGCTGTGATATTTGTGAGGTCAGACGTCTTGTCCCAAGGATTGTTCATTGCCCCGGGCGTAAAATTAAATTCCCAGAGTTGCCAATAGTAAAAAGAAGGCTCAATCACTCAATCTCGTCTTCGTCGTGCACTTCGGGCAGATCACATTCTTTACTAAATAGTATTTTTTTATTTAAAATTTCATATTTTATGGCAGAAATGGTGAAATATGAATTTGATATTTTTAAACGAAAAAGCCGTGTTTTTAAATCCACGGCAGTACTATAAAGCCGTGGCAACACATTTAGTCTAAAAAGCCGTGAAAACAGTGCAATTGCCGTGTCATTGGCAGCACTGGTGTGGTGTACACCCACTGAACTGGAAGAGCAACTCATACAACCTGCGCGAGACAATATGTACACATTTGAAGAAAATAATAAGGTCGACACTCGCTCACTGACATAATCTAAATTTAATTTGAATTTTTTCGCGTTTTAAATTGGAAGCATGCCCCTTGTTACGTTAAAATGGCGCTTTCGTTAGATTTGTCGCTTCACTCTGTTTTTTTTTGTAACTTCATGGCAAGCGCTCTCCGGATTGTAGCTCTGTGGGTAGATTCAAATTCCGCGCGCTCCTGAGTTAGAAACTTTTGTTCGCGGATAGGGACATGGTTCCGTTCCCCGATAAGCTTTTAGTTTTTTTGGCAAGTTTCCGGGTTACGAGGGGCTCTCTTTGGCCTTACCTGTTGGAAACTTGGTGCCGTTCGTAGCAGCTACCATCTTCGAAGTCGTTCAAGAGGTTAATTTAGTTATGTTTGGAAAGTAAACGCCTTCGGCGGATTCTCCTCTAGACGACGTTATTTTGGGCGATTCTAGGCGCCCCGCTTGTTGGCGGATTCTTTTTGATGGTAGCACCTCGTGCACGCCCATACGGGGTAAGTCCTTATTGGCATTCTGGTGCTTCGCTTAGGGTTCAATTTTGTTGTCAGCTTGACGTGCCGAGCCACAATCCACGATCTGGAATTGGCGGCTGGAAGATTCTTTCTCCGGCGACCTCGTGTAAGTCCACCTTTGGCTAATCAGGGCCCCATCGTCATGCTGGGCTATTAACCGCTGGTGCCGAAAGCAGAGCTTCCGTGAATCTCATGAGAGCACACCTAATACTAGGGACATCCATTAAGCCCCCTTTGTGGGCCATGTTGAGCCTATGAATTAAACTGCCCCAGGCCACGGATCTACATTTCAACTACATGTACCAGCCAGGCGATAACTTGTACACTAGCCGAAAGTAAGGCCCATGCCAATGTGTGTACGTCCAGGTATTTTTAATGTGTAATTATAAATTATTGAGAGGCTTTTCCTCCGATTGTACCTAGCATCTTCCATAAAATTTAAGTATTACTGGCTGTAGGCCCTATTGGGTCACTTGTCAACTCCACCGAGACATATCTTATAGTAAACTGTGATATTCGAGGAATTGTTTTATTTATTGTTGTTGCGTAACGTTCTTTTGCAGCTATAGTCTTAACCCTTTATAAGTACTCAGTCTGCGAATCGTCTGTTTAAGCAGTTGAGATGCCTGGTTGATTGTTAGTTTTGCTGGATTCGCTGGCGCGCCTCCCGGTTTCCATTCATTTAATTTACTGCACGCCGTCTTCGACTTGAGCTAGACGTGCCCTCCAGGTATCTGATTTTGCTTGATTTAGTTGAGAAATATAGCCAGCGAATTGACGCGTTTAAAATATGATAACACCCTCTTTATACGAAAGATGGAATTCGCATATGGGGTCAACTTTGATACACGGTCCGGTCTATTCCGCATGCGCTGCCAGCAATGGAAGGTTGATGGTGCTCGCTATCGTCTCGTAATTTTTAAAGGAATGTTGTTGCGCTTTCGGCGATGGTTCAAGTTAATGGTTTACGTTAGTTGTTAGGTCTTGATGATTTTTTTAGAGAAAAAATACGAGAGAGAGTTTGCTCACGTAACATTTTTATGTTACTGTTACATTTTTGCGCGTGCGCAATAAACCGGACCGTGTATCAAATTTTTACCCGCATATTCTAAATCCCGTATTTTTCGAAAAAATTGCTGTAAAATGCAATCAGACAGCTGTGCTTTCGTCCAACGTAATTAATAAAAATATTAACGATGGAAAAACAAATACTAAATCAAAATTCGCGTTTGTAGGTTCGTACAACATAAATACATGTACAGTATTCGAAATTCGAATTGCTAGTTGAGGTAAAAATAAATTCAAACTTCCAGACTTCTAAAGATGCGGTATTTTCGCTGAAAAGGCAAGGGGCGGAAATCGGCATGTAGATAAGTTTTGCCTCTGGCATGGTTTACACGTTGAGTAATTGCTCTTTAGCTTCTACCCTTATGAGAATGGGCGAACGTTGAGTTCTTTTAACTCAACTATGACAGACGCGATTCAATGCCAGAAGTCGTTCATTACATTATGGCAATGACCGTGGAATTATCTGAAATCATCCAATAAAGTAAGTACGGGTTTGAATGGTCACAGCACACTAAATTCTTAGAAAATCTGATACATGTAAGCCACTGAATTCTATTACACATTAAATAATACAAGAATTTGGAAAATGGGGTGATACATAACCTATTTGTTTGACATACGTAAAATAATTAATTTGGATCAAAAATATATGTCAAATCGGTCGGTTTGTCAAACATATATAGAAACACGCGAGTGATTTAGCAGCAAAACAATCTCAAATGCTACAAGTTTGAATTCCGCGGATTTCTAAATCAAATTGCGCATGCGTCCGACACCCCCTTCTCAGATTCAATTTGTATCCAGTCAAAATTGCAGGATTGCTGTTCCATTTAATAATACAGTTCAGTGTGTACAGCACGCACGCAAGCCTTTAGGGGCGATTTCCCGGGCCGGGATTAATGGGGATTTTGAGTATGTTAAAATACACACTTTTCAGGGTATAATGCAAAAAGAATAATTTGTGTTGCAATTTTTGCCAGGTCAATGGTATTTTTACACTATTTTGACTGTACTCATAAGTGTGGTAACAACTTCTGCTTTATACACTCTTAGCTTCATTTGTAATGTAACATCGTGGGAGTTGAATAATTTTTGGCGTAGCTTGCCGAATGTCATAGCTGCATGAGCAACTCTTCTGTTTATTTCTAGATCAATCTTATCTGCTGAGATATTATCACCAAGATATACAAAGTTCTCGACCTGTCTAAGTTTGGTTTGCTCTATAATAATGTTCATAGTTACAGGATCTATTTGGTTTCTTACATGCTGTTGCATCACTTGAGTTTTATAGCAGTTAATTTTCAGACCAAAAGTTGTGCATGCATGGTGTAGTCATGTAGCACATTCTTGGGAATGCTTTAGAAAATCACCTTCTGCACTTCTTCTAATGTGGGCAGATTGTCTGTCAGGTAGGTTGGTAATAATTCCATATCAGATGCATTTTCTGTATTTAGCAAGTTACCAAAATGTTCATGCCAACGCTCCAATATTTCGTCGTTTCCTGTAAGCCGCCGTCCATCCAACGATTTTAGTGGCACTGTTCTGCATACTATAGATCCATAAACTTCTTTCAGTTTGTCGTAGAATAACCCAGTTTGATTTGTGTCAGTAAGCTGCTGTAGCTCAAAGGTTCTGTCTTTCGACCACTGTTCTTTCAATGATGCTGTCACGGTCTTAAGTTGTGCATGTAGTTGATCTGCTTGTTGTTTGAGTACCTACAGAGTACAGAGGACTTATGTACCTCCCTTCTCTGCAGCACAGTTAGATATTTACCGAATAGTTCATTTAGTTCTACATTACTGTCGTCGAACCAGTCTTGGTTATTTCTTGAGAAGTCCAAGCCTGTTTTGTGACAAGTTGTATAGCTCTTTGATGAATTTCATCCATTCCTGTGACAATAATTCATGATGCCTATTGTATCTTGCCAGGCAACTGAATTACAGCCAACACGGGCATTAAAATCACCCAAGGGTACTAATTTATCACTTTGTGTTATTTTGTACAGTGTTCTGTCAAGATCCTCGTAGAATTGGTTTTTAACTTCATCTAGGTTATCCATTGTAGGTGCGTAAGCTCCAGCTAATGTCATATAACTTTTGTCGCTTAGTTGCAGTCGGAGCGTGATTATTCGATCAGAAATGCCTATGGGTATGTTTGTCAGTTTCGTAGCTATGCTCTTTTAAAGCAAAGCAGACCTCATTTTACCTTTTTTGTTTGTATGGGCGACCTTTCCAGTAAAATACGTAACCCCCTTTTTGTTCTGTAAGTTGTCCATCGCCTGCGAGGCGACTCTCGGTTAACAAAGCCAGGTCAATTCCATATCTCTATAATACACATGCTATGATAGCGGTCTTCCTTTCTGGGTGAATACCGTTTTGATTTTCTTGTAAGGTCCGGACATTCCAAGTGGCTACTTGAAGTAGTGATGAATCAATCTTTCTTTTCTGTGTTCGACCACGTGTATAGTTGATGCACGAGCAACCGTGGTTATCACCCGCTGAGTTTTGTGAGGTGAACGATTTTTAGGATGCCTCTTCTAGTCCCTTTAGTAGAGTGCCAACGCTATGTAAAAACCCTTAAATAAAAAGTTCGTGGGCACTTTAAGGTTAAAATGTTTAATGTAGCCAACATTATTTGTTACGTCATTGCTATCATAAATCCACAAGTCGTCAAAAAATCGTCCTGTGCATAAGGGCGTTACCCAAAAAAAATCGTGTTAGTGACACCATGCAAAACTGTTTCCATGGAAGTAGCAGTGAATTTTTTAAAAGCATTCTCTGTATGATTTATAGTTTAAGAGACTTAATTTTAACAAATGCATCGGTTCTTATGAGCAAACAAATATTGAAATTGCAATTTCTCGGTTTCGATGTGTTGAATTGAACTCATTTTTAAACAACTTTTACGTTTATATCGTCATATTTCGGGAACTAATGCAGCTATGAAATCGTGATTTTCTTAGAAAGATGTTTAAATTTGATTTAAACACACATAAATTTTAATAACAAAATTTACGAAATCCAATCAGAAGTTCTAAATGTACTTCTGATTTCATAAACAAGCAGTTTTAACCTCCAGTTTTACTTCATAATTTCGCCAGTTTGTATTTAATTTAGATCTGTTTAATCTTGAATTAAACAGGCAAATTTCAGTTCACATTTACGAAATATTAAAAACCAATCTTGTTTCGCAAGCATCGAGTTTAAAGACCGGAGCAAACTGAAACTTAGCATTTCACGCCGTAAGCGACCTACTAAACACAAGTTCACCGCTCTGGCTTGCAAACACACACGGAAATGCAATCTCCTTACAGTGCTGAATTGCTACTTCGTACCTTTAAACGCGCTCTAGTGATCTACACAATAATTGAACTTTAATATGTTACTTAGTTAAGCATTCTTGTTTTGTATAAGTAGAACGTTTATTTTCGTAATAAAACAATCTGCATCTAATGTCTGATTCATTCACTACGTCGCTACCCTGATACCAAGCCATAATATTATTGGGACGTGAGGCTGCGTCCCTCAGAAGTAGTGTACTGTCGTCCCTTTTAAGTACCATTGACTACACTGGTTTAAAACATAAATGCAGTCTCATTTAAGTGCTTAAGGGATAGAACCAGCGCAAAGCAACGGAAACCTGATCAGCCTCCAGGCAATTCTGTTCAAAGATGCAGCTGTTCTTTTAGAAGATGATGGTATATTTTCTGAAATCTAAGGTAAATATTCAGTGTTAAATATTTGAATAAATAAAATTTAATGCAAATAGCATATGTCCAGCTGCCACATCAATGGCTTCCTAAGCTCTGTTCACAGACAGGCAAACTGGCATACAGACCAATAAAAAAAAACATGTTTTTTTAATTCAGGGGACACTAAAACATGAACATCCGTTGAAAACCCAATTTCGAATTTTTTGGGTGAATCCAATACTTCATTTATTGTAAAAGGAAGTAATTGTAAAAAGTGCAACTTCTAGGGTTTGTCAAATTTGCGAAAAGGCTGGGTCATTGACTGTAAGATCTATAAAATCGAAAAAAGCTGCTTCTAAATTTGAATTTACGAAGAAACTTATCAAGCAAAAACAATTATAACAAACTAATAGAGCAAATAGAAAACAATGAGAAACTAATGCGGTATAAAAGTTATTAAGCATCGCTAACAAGTAAAAAATATTAAAAATTTTAAAAAGAAAATTGAAAACGAACGGTCAGTTGAAATAGCAACCAATATCGATCAGCCATCATCTAGCATTTCTCTACGAAAAGGCCACGTTACTATAAAACAATGTATTTTTTATAGAAAGCAATCTCCCAAAAAGATTCTTTCGCATGTGACGTTTTGCGTGCCTCCAAATTGTTTTCGAACGTTTAATTACGTTATCAATTTGTAGGAGCTATCAGGCCACAAGAATTCGTGACATACGAACATTTGGAGCGACGCGGAGAGCAAGAAAAACTCGACGAATTCCGGAGAGATCCTGCTGATAATCCAGTCCTTTCCAGTCCAGGTAAGTTCGATTTCCAGCTCCTAACGGAGAAGTCGAACTGCTTGACCTACTCTTACCTGACCAGAATCCCCCCTTTGCCTATGTTAGTAAAACTGTAGAAGCAATCCTAACTCACCCTGTTCTATTAACCCTCCAGCGCAATGAAAGATCTTCCAGTTGAATAACCTATTAATCCTCCAGCGCAAAGGAAGATCTTGCAGCTGATAACCTACCCTGTCCTATTAATCCTCCAGCGCAATGGAAGATCTCGCCGCTGATAACTAACCTACCCTGTCCTATTAATCCTCCAGCGCCAAGAAAAATGTTGCCGCTTAAAAACCTGACCTGGATACCTGTCTGATAGACCGTAGAATCACGCTGTTAATAAACATTTTTCTCCGACAGCCTGCCATAAAAGATCCGCCAACTCGACGTGCAAAGCGACCTAAATTCAGTTCAATAATTCGGAAAGTGCGAGCTAGCATAGTATTTAAATTGTAAATCGAGCGGAACCCGAAAGCTCCAGTTTCGCCGGCCAGAGATGGACGAGCGTAGGCCCAGGTTATTCTCGGGGTCTGAAATTAAATTCATTTCGCCAACGCGGCGGAGCGTTCGGGTTTGTTCCATCTGGAGCCGCTGTTAATTAACCTAGTATCATTGCGGTTTTTGCCTAATCAGGTCCAAAATCTGCAAAAACTCGGGGATGACGAAGTCGAAATTGAATTATTTAATGTTATTCTAATTACAGCCACCTGAATTACAAGACCAAGGACGGATCGCCCATATCTCTTATCAGTCAGTCCAGCTCCACAAGTAGTAAAATTAATGTAAAATATTCAAATTTTATCTTGAGCTCAAAGTAATATTGGTCAAAATTACGTATCGTTCAGAGCTGTTCCGAGTACAGACAAAAAGTACTCGAGTACCGAGTACAAATACTTTACTTAAAATGTAATCGAGTACCGAGTACAAGTACACAATGAAAGTATTCGAATACCTATACAAGTACAGAGTACCGAGTACAGAGAAATGCAATGGCGAAACAATGGTAAAAACAAAACACGAAATTGTTTAGCCCTATTTTATTGGCTTTCAAAATAACAACTTTTTCAAAATTATCATCTGTCAGAGCATAGCGACGTGGTCTGTTTACCAGTGTCGCAAATGAAAATAATCGTTCTACTGTACATGTATTATAGCTCAAGAAAAGTTTTATCATATTCAGGTAATCATCCAGCATTGACAGATTGGTCCGTTTATCTTCAAGGTAATGTAGGCCGGCGCCCGCAAATCCACCCAACACCGTTGCTTTTCTATACCAGAATCCCTTGATCTCGGCAACGCTACTTATTCCCAGATTGTTTGGGTCTTGCAGGCGCCGTTCCATTCGATAGGAAATTGCCTATCGTGTTTCTTCTACGAACTCATTAAACAAAACAGTTCAAAGAAACATAACATAACTCATAGGCGGATACATTAGTCCAAATATCTTCGGCGCCGACACGGCTATTCTGACAAGTGCACGTCCAAGGACACTAAAGTCCTTCAGCTGTACGAAAATAAATCAGTTACTTAACCACTCGTTCATTCTGATCAACAAATAAACAACACATCAATCATCGATTTTCACAATTTTAAAGAAAACAAATCAAGCTCTTAAGGTAGTGCATACCAAAATGCTCTTTTGAATAAAGTACACTATTTGACTGTGACTATCAAGCTCAACTTCCGATATTAAACTGTTAATCGGGATCAACTACCGGTCTTTTGATTACACTCTTAATCGGGCTCGACTAACTACCAAACAGGTTTTCTTATTACACCCTTAATCGGGCTCAAGAAACTACCAAACAGGTCTTCCGATTATACTCTTAATCGGGCTCAACCACCAAACCGGTCTTCTGATTAAACTCCTATTCGGGCTCAGCACCTTCCGATTAAACTCTAAATCGGGATCAACACCTTCCAATTAAACTCTGAATCAGGATCAATACCTTCCGATTAAACTCTGAATCGGAATCAACACCTTCCGATTAAACTCTGAATTGGGCAAAGCATCATTCCATTACTAATCGGTAATCACTCTAGTCAGTCACTTATTGAACAATCAACTAACAAACTAACCAGAAACCTGAATACTGCAAGGGTTACAAAACTGCAATTAATTTTTATGGCGACCACATGTCTGAAAGTGGATAAAAAGGTAGGTAGACTTGTATGAATTAGAGAAGAACATGTTACGTGACCGGAATAGTCTACTAAACGCGTTTAAACGGTTAGCTTGCTTACTTAAGGGGAGCTCGGATCGCTCTATGATTATTTCATCATCAGACGTGGCACTGTATTTTTTTGTTTCCAAAGAAACCTATGCTTGACCTATCCGAACGTGTTTTAGTAGACTGTCCCGATCACGTGACATGCTCTTCTCTAAATAATGTAAGTCTACTTATTGCGCAGTGCAATGTGCTCGAATACCCGAAAATGTACTGGAGTACACGTAAATGTATTCGAATATCCGAAAATGTGTTCAAGTACAGGGATATGTACTCGAATACAAGTAAATGCATCAAATACAAGTACAAGTACATTTTAAAAAATGTACTCGTGGACTGAGTACCGATTACACTAAAAGTACTCAGAGTACAGTTACTGAGTACTTGTACTCGAGTACAGCACAGCTCTGGTATCGTTACACACGTTGGAACGGATTGGCGATAATGATTTAATTGCTATGGAAGTTAAATATCACGGCAACTATTGAACGTCAAAATTAAAACAATCAAAACCAGTGACTGCAAACGTTAAAATAAAAAGTAATCACGATAAGCCACTGCTTCAGCTTAAAAAAAGCTTAGAAAAGGATTTGATAAAAAGAAAGGATTTGCAGTTGCATCAGTTTTCCAGCGATATTTGCCTCTCAAAGGCACTAAGTCAAAAAGAACTTTACTAAAAAGCATTAAAAAAAATTGGTTGCGAGATTTAATTTGTCAAATCACAAAGAGCAAATGAACCGTACGTAGTAATACCTCACCCGTAACAAAAGAAGAAACTGTACAGTCCCCTATTTTGACTAATAGTTCTGAATTCTCTCAGATACATAAAATATGTGCTGATATAACAGCGGAAATAAGCAACATACCAAGTTTCAAAAATTTAAAAACTTGGATATTAATATTTATAAAAGATGCACACCTCCAAGAGTCAAGTACTACTTCTGGTTGACCCATTTTAATCAAAACTCACTGGGATCTCTGAATTTATATCAGAAATGATGATACCAATTTTCAAGCGGATTTATTATTATACCGTCTGGGCTGTAGAGAGGACTCAAACAGACTGATCGACTCCGACTCACAGACTGACAGACAGACGTCGCTTGGAAAGCCACTTTTTCTGGTTCAAAAGACACGAAAACGAATATTTCCGCAAAAATCTCTAGTTTGAAAAAATAATTATTTACTAAATGATTGAAATTGTTATTAATAGAGGATTTGGTACCACTTCCTCCTCCTTAAGTCCTTCCATCTTGGCAGATGGGTGGTGATTATGGATTTAATTATATTCCTCTTTTTTATAAGTTGCTTTTCTGACTGCTTCTCGCCATCTTTCTCTGTTGCTCGATAGTCTGATGGCTTGTTTGACATTAATTTGCATTGTCGATTTGATCGTGTCTATCCATCGAGTTGGCGACCGTCCGCGTCTGCGTTTTCCATCAGGCTTTCCTTGCACTACAAGTTTCTCTAAGTTTTCTCCTCGTGTAATGTGCCCAAAAAACTTAAGTATTCTACCGTAAATAATAGACGATAGCCTTTGTTTCGGTTTAATTTCTCTTAGAATTGAAATATTAGTTTTTCGCGCTGTCCACGGAATACGTAGCATTCTGCGCCAGATCCACATTTCAAAGGCATCGATTTTTCGGCGGTCTGCTATCCGAATGGTCCAAGTTTCTGAGGCATATTGGAAAACAGGCAGAACCAAAGTTTGCACTAGATTCATTTTAGTATGTCAGGTTATATTCGGACTTTTCCATATTTTTTGGAGTTGTGTCATTGCTGCTTTTCCGAGAAGTATTCTGCGGCGGATTTCATGTACTCACCTTCCATCTGGTTATAAGTGCACCTAAATAGACAAATGTATCCACTACTTCATAATTATGGATATGGTGATGGGTCGGGTTGTTCTCGTTTTCTCTGTCTATTATCATTATTTTGGTTTTAGAGGCGTTAATACGTAAACCATATTTTTCGCTTACTTGCTCGAGTCTCCTTATAAGCGTTAAAAGTTCATCCTGTGTCTTTGCTATTAGCACAGTATCATCTGCGTATCTTAAATTTGATATTTTTTTGCCCCCAGTAGATACTCCGCCGTCCCATTCTTCCAAGACTTCTCTCATAATGTGTTCGCTGTATAAGTTAAATAATATGGGCGAAAGGATGCACCCTTATGTTACACCCTTGCTGATTTTGCATTGAGAGGAGTATGAGTTCTCAATTCGTATTAGTGCAGAACTGTTGCAATATAGATTTTCTATGATATTGACTATATGCACTGGTATTTCCATTTGTATCATGATAGTCCACAGAGGAGCCCATTGCACATTATCGAAAGCCTTGGAGTAGTCAATGAAGCATAAGTACATAGGTGTATAGTATTCTCTGGCTTTTTCAATTATTTGTCTTATGTTTAGGATTGGTCCTTAGTGCCTCTGCCTTTTACAAAGCCCGCCTGCTCTGGAGCGATTTGTCTGGATATATATGGTTGTAATCCAGAATGAATGATATATAGCATAATTTTGCTGATGTGTGGTATTAATGTCAGTAGCCGGAAGTTATCACAGTTATTGGTAGGGCCTTTTTTATGCAATGGAATTATTATTGAAGTCGTCCATTCTTGAGGCCACACCATTGAGGACCAGATGGATTGACATATAGCATGTATTATTTTTATGTATTTCTCTGTTGTTATTCTGAGAATTTCGGCTGTAATTAAGTCGACTCCAGGAGATTTCCTTATTGCCAACTTAGCTATTGCTTGTTGCACTTCATTTAATAAGATGTCTGTTTCTTTTTCAAAGTCAACTATCCTTCTGTTTCCATCGGAATTTTCATCGGCATACAGATTTTCGTAGTAGCGCCGTTTCTTTGGTTTTAGCCCTGTAGCATAAAGTTTTCTTCTCTTTTCGATAGTTTCTAAGGTACTCCCTGTGATTCATGGCTGTCGAATTTCCAATTTTTGTTGTTGTTGAGAATTGGCTATAGAGTTTACTACGGTGTCTTTTGAGTAGTTCCATAGATCATTAGTGGTAGAAGCGGTGTTTAATTTAGAGGGCACTTCTAGTAACCGCTCCAACTCGTTAGAGAATGCAGTAGTATCAGTAACTTAGAGGGGTGTCGATCCAAGGGTGCGTGTACTGCAGGATTTAAGTTTTATCCGGAAAGTGTAAGAAAGCATTCTATGATCGGAGCCACAATCGGCACCTTGTTACGTGTAATTTTACATTTAGATACAGTTAAGGATTGTTTGGATAATTTCTTAGCTTAAATACATTCATATAGTTAGATTTACCTGCATACGTTAGGTGTAGCTTTGGTTGCATACTCATTTTTGCAATTTTTGGGACTTGAAAAATCCTTGATTTTTAGGGAATTTTTAGTAACAGTTTTGAAAATTGTTTTGATAGTACGATTTCCGGCGACCATTTTTAAGTTTTCCTTTTTGGAGCTGCATGTGATCTTTGGAAATTTTCACTTAAGTGGATTACATAGTTTCCATTTTTCTTTGAGGAATCTGCCATCCAGAAATAGGAAATGGGTGTTATATTGCTAAAATGAATCCGATTGTATTGGGATAAATATATATTTCTGCAATTTACTTACTCGAGGCCACATTACAACTCTGGTATGTTAATTTATGGTTGCCGTTGAACATTTTTCGATAACGTCTCGTATTTAGGCCTCCTCGTCCTAGTTTGCTGTATCGTTCTCCGATTTTTCGGGATCTATTATGCCTGTGGCATTGATGTTATTTGGCTAAGGCACCTGGAGCAAAGATCCCATTCCAGCCCGAGCCCCTCAGCATATGTGGTAGTTCGCATGCAAGGCTTCTCCCCATGGTGACTGCACTCGACTACGCTTCTCACCCGCAAAGTTAGATGAAGCCCTGACTCTTTGGAGGTTATTCAAGCTGGTGGACATCTTAATAGCTATCCCCCATAGCTGTTGATGTAGCGGCCCTTCTGTGCACAATCCAGGTATCTACAACACCTAGTGTTATCTACCTTTTGGTGTTTATTGAACTGAAAATATCGTTCGTCATGGCACTATGATCTTTACTTTATGTATTGTACTTACCTAGGTATATGCTAGCGAAATTCATGCCGTTTTACATGCGGAATATTGTATAACTTCGTTGTACATCACGTGCAATTACTTTTGTGGAATAGAATAATGTCATTCTATGCATTTAATATCTTTACGTTGGGAGTACTGCTTTAGTCGCGTTCAAGTTTCAAGTACTTGTCAATGTTCGAAAATTTAAACTATGGCGAGGTCTCCGGGAGCATGAATTTGACACTTAACATAATATGAGCACCGTAAATACACCATTTTATGTATATTAGCACCCCCCTAGGCGAAATGGTACCAATTCGAAGAGGTTCGCGACTAGATAGATTATTTACTTAATTAATCAAGCGATTTAGAACTTACTATTCTCCCGCATTCCGGTATCGCTGTTTTTAATATATTTAAGTCACTATCGTAGTTGATACACGGGTACTCGAACGAATTGCGATTATCGTAGTTACATTTTCGACTTTATTAATATAAAATCTTGTACATTACTTACCACTAAGATTACATTTACAAACTATTCCATTTACATACTATTATCACAGAATTGTGTTGCCTTTTTCAAGTATGACACAGAATTTTGAATGTGTACAAACTGTAAATAAATAACTAGGTTATTTCGAGTCTTGGTGTTTTCTGTCTTTTATTATTTTTTTTGTGAAACAGCTAGTGGTTTAGGAATTTACACGGCCACCTGTAGGTTTTCTGGTTTGGACCGTCTCAAACCCGTGGCGCTTCCGGACAACCCACCCCATCCTGCTCAGGACCTAGCTTGGCAAACGTTTGCTACACGACTAGACGATTCCTGTACCACCCTGCTGTGAAGTATTTATGATTTTTTTTACGTGCAAATAAATTCCCGTGTGTAGCAAATGTAATAACCTGGGAGTGTTTTTGTGTTTAGTATGGATGTTCGCCATCTATTCCTAATCAAAACATAATCTATCTGATTCTTGGTGATACCACTTACAGCTTTAAAATACTTTTCTTTGTCAATTTTTAAAAAAACCCACGTTTAGTCTAAAACCCCCGGATTTTATCAGGTGGGTTTTTTCGGGCTGGAGAAAATCCGCTTACGGCAAGTAGACCGAACTCAATAGACCGAAAGCAGTTGACCGAACTCAATTGACCGAAAAGCAACAGACCGAAATCTCACTAGACCGAAGCAGCAATAGACCGAAAATCACTTGGTCGAAAATATATTACGGTTACATTTATTAACATTAATAGCATCAACTTCCCTTCACACTTTATTCAGGCTTAGGACGGGCAACATAAACTGGTGGCGCGTTAGAAGTTCTTTTTTGTTTTTTTTGTTTTTGATTCTATTTTAACTTTATTCTAGTAAATCATACAATACTTAACAGATGTATCCTACCCAATTACATATCTACTAATATTAAAAATTAAAATTATGCGCAATCCCACATAAATAATCGACTATGTTTCCTTGAATATCGAAGTTACTGACAAGGCGCTTTGACGTTTTTTTTGTTTTTGTTTGTTTTTGATTCTATTTTAACTTTATTCTAGTAAATTATACAATACTTAACAGATATATCCTACCCAATTACATATCTACTAATATTAAAAATTAAAATTATGCGCATTCCCACGTAAATAATCGACTATGTTTCCTGTAATAGTGTGTAAATATTTCTATTGATCCTATTGTTAATAAATGTAATTTTTCGAGATATTTAATGTGCACATTTACCGAATGTGTACTTTAACCGTAACATATTTTCAACCAAGTGATTTTCGGTCTATTGCTGCTTCGGTCTAGTGACGTTTCGTTCTATTGCTTTTCGGTCAATTGAGTTCGGTCAACTGCCTTTCGGTCTATTGAGTTCGGTCTATTTACCTAGAACATGCCAACCCTGATTGTGTACTGTATAAAGATATCTTGCCAATAAGAAACAGCGTTGCACAAGAAGAAATACACAAATATGGTGAAAACAATAACACGGTTATCCCAAGACAACTAATACGTGACAGATTTGTTTAGTTTGCTGCAGACAATATAGACATTTTAGAGGAAACCTTGGATAAATCGCCCACGTTTCATGGTACGCAGATGGTTGCCTTTCAAAAGGGCCCGCCCAACGATACAAATCGACAAGATTTAAAGATTTTACCATACGCAGTAAAATTACAAATTCCAGAAACCTAATATAGCAAATAAGAATTTTCTTTTTGAAGACACTGGAAAAAGAAACTACATGCGTCTGCTGAATATGTCATGGTTACTCTGTCGAATGTCTAAGAACGAATCTAGGAGAATAGTAGTACCGCAATGGTCCGGCTTCAACCAATTAATTTCAGGGCTCATTAAGAATCCATTGTCAAATTTTACTTGTCATGGCCCACTTGTTTACAATTAAATAAAACAAAATCTCCTAATTTCTTTTATATGCCGCAACTTTTTTGTTACTTAAGATATTGAAATGCGATTTAAACTAATTTGCATGGTAATTTAAATACCTTTATTGACACTTAATAAAAGCAATTTTATTTGTGCAAATTTTTAGTAATCTAACCTAAGCTCAAAATTTTAAATTGGTGTTTTTGGCCCTTTTAAGAGAGGTTTTTTTCTGAATGCATATCACATGATATGGAAAATTCTTCAAAATTTTTGAAAAACTGAGCTTATTCTTTTTACAGGCAGAAATCACTAGTGCCATGATCACAATAACTTTGTCTTTTGTTCATCACGTTATCTGTGAAATTATGTTTCGAAACAAAAAGCAGGCTTATCATCATAAGTGCCTGTCAGTAGTGTGAGTGTTATTACTTACTCAACTTATAATGGAAAATATGATGTATTTTGTGCGTATATCAAGTGCTACAAGAACGTAGAACTTACACGTCAAACATACGGAACACATTGACACTACTGGCAGGCACGTATGATAATAAGCGTGTAAACAAACTTGCACACGACACAACAGGAAAGGAATAAGACGGTAGGGTTAATACATCTATTGGTCCACTCCAAGTGACCTACCAAACATCATACAACAATACAGCTAGTTTCTGCTCGAAAGAATGGCTTATAGGGTACGCCCAGCTGGGTAGCGCTCTATCTAAAGGTTGCAGTGCATAGCTGAGCCGAACAACAAATCCAGGCCGAATGAGGTTAAACGTCGGCTTATGCCTCAACAGGCGTGACGTCTGAGCGTAAAACCTGAACTTGAGTTCGAGTCACCAGAACGCCTTGACTTACAAAGAAACAATTGAACATAGCAATCGCTACATTTTTGCCAGAGTGTACCATGAGTTATTTAAGCTTCGAGCGCATTCTCAAATGATTAATTGGTATAACAAAGCCGCCCTGCGGTACGGAGTGTCAAAACACAAATATTAACGATTAATTTACAGAAACACCGCTGTCTTGCAGCACAGAATGGTGGAACACAACGTTAGATTTTGGTCAGAATGTACCCTGCATTGGTACTTAATTTACAGAAACAAAGCTATCTGGCAGCGCAAAAAAGGTTAGAACACCACGTTGAATTTTAATCAGAGTCTACTCTGCATTGGTATTTAATTCACAGAAACAAAGCTGTCTGGCAGCGCAAAATGTTAGAACGCAACATTGAATTTTAGTCAGAGTGTACGCTGAATTAGTACTTAATTTACAGAAACAAAGCGGTTTTGCAACACAAAATGTTAGAGAACAGTGTTAGATTTTAGTCAGAGTGTACTCTGAGTTAGCACTGTCCCGAGCGCAAACTTGTATAATTAGTTCGCATGAACATGCGGCGGAATCGTTTATTGCATAATTTTACCTTAAATACGGGCTCGACATGTGGCTGGCGGTACCATTCACAGCAGCGTCGGCGTGTCGCTTCGCAACTTGATGCGAGGGTGGCAAAGCCGGGAGGCTACAAAGACGTCCTACCGAATCCTCCTTGGAGAGCGAAATGTTAATCGACCCCCTTGGTCATGTCACAACAGCGTAGCCGTTGGCAAGGGTAACTTCAAGAAAAAGAGATCCCACCTCACAAGCGACGGCGGATTATGGGCTTTAACGAGCCTACATAAAAATCTGAACCCTACAACGACTCGTGGACAGACTTCCTCATAACAGAGCCCCAGTGCACACACTCGTAACCAAGCCGCGTCTGTCTCGCAACTGCCTTAAAGAGAAAACGTGCTCGGAAAGCACTTTGCTGTAACAGCACCTTAGGAAAAGCAAGCGCCGCCACGCAAAGCGCGGGGACGCCCGCACAAGATTGCACTACCAACCACTCTAATCGACAGCTTGGGACTTAATGCCCCGAGAGAATGCGCTCGTAAACACAGCTATTACTACGTCAAACCCCTCCGGCCAATCACGGCGCAAAGAGCGAAACAGTCGCCAGACGCGTCATAGCTCGCCGGCGAAAATAACAGAGGCCATCCTTGTTGTACTCACGGGCCGAATTTTAAATAACTCGAAAATCAACGCGTTTCCAACTGCCAGAACATGCAGCTGCATGAAACTATGACAGAAGGGATGCACAAAGAGTTCTAAATTAGAAACTACGATACCAGGAGTGTACAAAGTTTGCAAATTATTGTGCTTGCTGGCGTTGCAATATTATGCGATGAATAGAACTATGACTAAAATGGATTCGAAATACAGATGAACTCGTCAAGTTGGTACCAAGACGGCTCTAAAGGTGCAGGCAGTTAATTGAATTACTGAGAAACACAAAATGGTCTGATAAAATTTAATATCAAAATTTTGTTTTACTGTTGTTTCAGACGATAATATTATTAAAATTATCCATTCCATTAAATCTAAAGCTTCTGGTAATGACAATATTACTATTATACACTTATGTTGGCTATTTTTAATAGCAGTTATAACTCATATTATATATTTTTGTTTATTAGATTGTGTCAGGTCATTTTGGCACCCAACCGTAATTTAATTAGCCACTTAGGCTTTAGGGCAGCATGCCCGTATGTTAAACCCTTTTAGTTACTTATTTGGCTTCATCGCATAATTCCATAATAATGATTTTGGACATATTTGGCCTCCAAGCGCAGTATTTCTCGTCATCTGGGGCACCCCTTTGTTGGTGCTTTGATAGCCGTGTGTTAACGCTCGCAAGATTTTCGAATCTTCTAAAAATTACGCTGCTTGTGCGACAAGGACGGGTAGTGCCCATTCTCGCGCCAAAAGTCGCGTGTCTAGGAAATTCTGTGTTAGGATTGGCTGGAGCGTTTTTCCCATGCAGCTCAAGGGCACCGGACGCACGCGATTATCGCGGCAGTCGGCAGGGGCTCGCTAAACAGTCTACACGTGTGAAACCGTTGGTGCTTTCGATTCAACAAGTCGTCGCAGGAACACAGCAACATGCCGATTTATTAGCTTAATAACCGCAGTTCTTTGAGTAAGCGTGCGGGATAATAATCGCTGTGTCCATTTATTGCAACGGCGATGTCCTCAAGTTCTGCATAACCTAGGTAAGTCGTCGCAGACTTCTCCCGACAAGGGGACTCGTGAGTAAGCCAGCCATTTTCGCCTTCCGCATCGTTTGAGCTTCGCAGCAATGCCAAGTCCCGCATACCATTTGCTGCCAGGGAAGTTTCCCCATCTGCAAGATGGCCGAGCTAGCCAGGTAACGCTTGAAAAATAACACTTGTGCATACTGACGCTTGCTTTGATCAACTAATTTTGTGAGTACCGCATCTGGCATACAAATTGCTGCAATGCGACGCCAGAGCGTGGTACACTCCTTGTAAAAATAGCATTTGTGCGTACTGACGCTTGCTTTGTTCAACTAATTTCGTGAGTACCGCTTCTCGCATACAAATTGCTGCAATGAGACGCCAGAGCGCGGTACACTCCTTGTAAAAATAGCATTTGTGCGTACTGACGCTTGCTTTGTTCAACTAATTTCGTGAGTACCGCTTCTCGCATACTAATTGCCGCAGTGCGGTGCCAATCATAATCGCACGTTGTGGGCGGAACACTTTGTGTGATAGAGTGCAGTGAAAGTACACTCTGCTGAAAAATCCAGTGGTGTGCGTCAGTTCGCGCGCCGTTAGCCCACTTAATCGACAGCGCCGTCAGCGCCTAAATTTAAGATTAACTACCGTTGGTTTGTGCCGCCAGGCAAATTTTATCACGACCTAGTACAGGGTGTTCAGAGGTTTCGGGCCCGAATTCAGGTTTTGTTTGCACGCGTAACGGCGACCGGCCGTTGGGTTTAAGCCCACGTTTACCCATTACACCTGGCCTGGATGAGGTACCCGACTCGGCTGTACGCCAACCCCTTAGGCATTAAGCGCTTTTCCCCAGCTGGGCTTAACCATTAAGTTCCTTTTAAAAACCATGATGTTTTGTAACCTGTGTATAGATGTATGTATTTAGATCACCCCCAGGGATCCAATAGACGTATTAATATTATCGCCGTTTTGTTTCTTCCTGACACTATTGTGTTGGTGTCTACATATTACAGGGCGACTGTGTCGCTGTGCCACTACAGCTGTGAGGCGAGGACCAGACGCGGAGGGTAGGCCTTCCAGGTAGGTGGTTGCGACTGGCATTGTACGGCGATTTTCTCGAAATAGTTATTCGCGTATTTTCTCGACATAGTTATTCGCGTATTTTCTCGAAATAGTTATTCGCGGATTTCCTCAAAATAGCTATTCAGGTGCTACCCGAAGCAGTACTTTATTGTAACCCCGCCCCGTTCCGCCGTCCAGTTCCGGCAGAACGTGGAGATCCCGAGTCAGAGCTGGTGGCGCCCATTCTTTGATAACCATCAACACATATTAAGTGACGCTCGCCCTGTGGCGTATCGGTGTTAACCCCGCCCATCTCCCTGAGCGCATATCAGCTGGGGCCTTTAGCCTGTTTTATCGATCTTCCAGGGTGAGCGTACCACATTTCCCGGATTCGTCTAGCGATCGGTGCCTGCCCATCGGCAGGCGTCGTAAGAACCGTTTGATACCGTAACAATTGTATATTTCCGGATGCTTGACAAATTTCTAATATTATTCCAATTCCAATCTTTAACGGATAATTTTCATTTACTACGACAACACGTTTTACTCAACAACTATGATATAATATCTATAACAGAAACATTTTTAAATAATAATGTATAAATTAGATAGAGCAGAGGTCCAAGACAATGTAGCGAATAATATAACGCTATAATCAGCGTTTGTATCTTCCGTGCGCGCGGATTGAAGATAAATTAAACTGAAACAGCCATGCGCTACTACGCGTACAGCAGAGCTCGACGCATTCCCTCAGTCACGTCCAGAAATTAATCCACATAGAGATGCCTAGAAAGGTATATCACCAAGTTGTTGTATTTAGCATTCCAGAATATAACTTTTTACGTAAAGACCGCCCTACCTTTGGGGGCGCTATAGCATTATATGCAAAATCGTTTCTAATATTAAGTATATGTTATAGAGGATTCAAATTTTGAGCAACTCTGAGTTGAATTTAATTTTAATAAACAAAACTTCAAGCCTTACGAATCGTAGTTTTCTTGTGTTGCTATTAATGATGATTTAAATAGTCGGACAGGCTTGGCACCTTTACATTCACTTAATATTAACCCTTCGAAATCTACTTTTATGGTATTTGGTAGTTCAAATTCTAGAGCAACTTTTTAGGTGATTTTCAAATAAAAATTAACGGCGAGCCTATCCGTTGCAAAGATTCAGTAAAACATGTAGGCGTCATATTTGACCATAACTTTAGGTTTCGAGAACATGTTAGCTCCTATACGTTACTTTACAGTAACAGGCAAGGGTTTTCAAATTTTTATAAGTGACTTTTTTATGTGGATTTTCTAATCTCAAAGTTAACTCGACCCACACTCTTGTACAAATTGCATTAAATGAATTATTTCGCGCCCAATTTGGGTGCAGAACGCTAATCTTGAAATACTTTCCAATTCACTCCTAAAAATCACCTTCCATATTCATTGGCTTCTGTTGTTTTAGGAACTCCATTTTGAATTTCTGCGAATTGTTTTTTTTAGTATTTACTTCCCGAGATCACGTAATTTTTAGTTTTATTGCTTTCACCAGCTTTATTTGTTTATTTAAATCGACCGCGCCATGTTACGTTTGTAATGAATGAAGTGCTCAAATTCCAATAACATTAGTATTTTTATTACATCAAGTTGATTCGGTGCTCCAACGTGAACTGTTGTCGGCAAGCGACAGTCAGCTAAAGCATGATTTACACGGACCAGCTAAAGCATAACAAAGACAGACTCATCATTATATACACCTATGATGAAAACGGAAATTTGTACTGTTCTCACTGTGGCAGAATCTTTGGAAATAAATTGGGGTGGTACAGTCACTAGAGAACTCATCACGATATATAATAAATTTAGCAATGATTACTGTGGCCGAACCGGCTAGGAAATCACACATACAGTTCAAAGTGGGCGACCTACAATGCAAGATTACCCAAATATTTCAAACCCGTGCACATGAATAGAAGAATAGAAAAAATGAAAAAATAACATCTGACTCTTTAACTAGTAAAACGGAGCGGTAGCTAGGGTATCCAGTTCTCGTGGCTACATGTTATTTTGCATCCCTAATGTTATAGATTCATAACCTACAATACGCAAAAAGAACACGACAAAATAAATTAATAGTTATTAACTATACAAGTGGGATAAGAGCATCATTAATATACGTGTGTGTAAGTTACAAACTAGTGCGTAGCATGAGTTATGCAAGCATGCAACTATATTAATGATGCATTATCACACACTATTTCAGTTAGGTAATGAAGCCATTACACCACTAGTGGTGGAATACACTTCATTGCCTAATGGAAACAGTGTCAAATGAGTGACGTAATAAGTTCTTATCCAAGTCGTTTTAGATAAATAAACATAGAGTGTGTCCCACAATTTTCTATCACTTTTTTTATGTTTGTATGTTATGAACAAAGTTTAGGCATGCAGAGTACCAGGTACAGTCGTGTGCAAATAAATCTGGGACAGTGTTTTTTTCACATGCAGATTCAGTTAAGAATTTGAAGAATATTTCCATGGATTTCCTCTTATCAGAGAGAGTTACGGGTTTCAGTACCTGTTAAAGTTTAATGTAACTCTTTCTGATAGCAGGAAATCCATGGAGATATTCTTCAATTCTTAACTGAATCTGCATGTGAAAAAAACACTGTCCCAGATTTATTTGCACACGACTGTACCTTAGACACCGCTTGTTAAGGTCAAAAGTCCTACTTAGAATTTTACCGAGATAAAGGAGTTCTAACCCTAGTAATATCTATTACAGTTTGTATAAAATTAAGAATCTTTAAAAACTATGTAGTTATTAATTTGATGGCCGACTATACAGTGCGTAAATTAAGTATGGAAACGGTGGTATTATTTGTATATGACCATAGTGAAGTTATTTTTCAAAACTGCCATATCAAGTGCTACATCGTTGGATTCTACACAAAAACAGCTTTCTAATGATGGTACTTTCGACCCCCATTTCAATTTTTAAAAAATAATCAAGTTGGCCGTGCTGCAGTCGTAACGATCGATAAAAAAATTGGAACCACGAATATTAGTAGAAAACCGTATGTTTTACTTCTATACCAATTTTCAGAGTTCTATCTATGGCCGTATTCATATAATACCACCGTTTCAATACTTAATTTACGCATTGTATATGCATTAGATAAGAAAAATTACAATAGCTTACCCAAATAAAAGAGAAATCTGATGTTGTCTTTAGTTTAAAATAAATCATAGCAACCTAGATAAATCCGGTAATATAAAATTATGCAAAATGTTCACTCAGCTATACTTTTGTAATTATGTAAAAAATCCCTTGCTAGGGTTGGAACTCCTTAATCTCGACAAAATTCTTTGTATGAATTTAGGTTAACTGCAGTTTAAGATTTGTGTGTAATTAGTACAAACATTCCTGTGTAAATATGTGTAGACTGTAACAAAAGTGTTAATTAGCAGCCGTTAATTAGTACACCTGACCGACCAATTATAAAAAGGAGGTGGAGTTTAGTGATGGCGCCGAATTCAAAAAAGGATAATAAAGGAGTACCTACACATACATTTAAGTTATGTTCTGTTTGAAAGAAAAATCATAGGAATTATCAAAGAGCTCTTAAAGCTTATAAAGCAGAAATATGAAATATATACAGATTATGCATTTATTAAGTTATTTAATATAAAAACATATATAAAAAATGATAATTGAAGTACTTAGTGCTTTACGTTATCACTTGTATACATACCAAAAACTTTTAATTCATTGATTATCAATTTTATCAATGTTAGCATTCACGTGCTTACAGTATGATAATTCATTAATGCTCGTAAATAAATAAAAAATGGGAATACATTTCAGTTTCTAAGGGAAATCCTCTAATTATTTAGAATTTTATGACGTCATTTTATCTGTTTAAGTTTTTGAGATAATCACCAATCTAAATCTATTTAACAATATGTAGTGGGTGTTCAATTTGTCAGAATTCAGTTTAAAAGATTAGTGTAAATTTTGGTTTATTTGTAGTTTATGGGAAGGCAAACTATCATTTAATTGAAATTTTAGATTTTGCCGTGCAATAATACTAACTTAAATTTTGATAATCTCTGAAACTTCTTTGTGGCGTAAATCTATATATATTGGCGAAATACCCAAAAAAGAATATGAATTATAACTTAAATTTTATTGTAAACACTAATAATTAAATTTGTATATTTACCAAATTTTAACCTTTTGTTATCAATTTTAAAATATTGAAAAATTAATTCCTTATAATATAAAAGCCGAACAGTGTCACTCATCCTAAGAAAATAGATATAAAATTTAGGAAACTTGAAATGTTAACAGTGAAACATTTGTAGAATGACTTAGATAAGCACTACATTGGAATATTGGAAATATTTACAAAATTTACGAGGACAACACTGGAGGCTAGGCAACCTAAATGATGTCAAGGCCGTCCGCTCACTGAGACGACGCGATTACGACGCAACTGACAGGAAACTTATAAGCGGTAATTGGGTGGCGATTGTCTTATGGGTTTATGTACTTCACTGCACACTGCTGCGATTGCGATGCGATCGCGATGCAACTTGCACAAAATAATTGTTCGCGACTGTCAGTGCCAATCGCAAAGCGATTAGTTGCGTTGAAGTTGCGGGGTAAAAATGCAAGGACTGTCAAATTAGTACAAAAATATCCTTATATTAATGCCGCGTCATTCAATCGACGACTTAAACTCTTCCACTAATACATTAAAGTTCTCTTTTGCCATTCGGTAACATAATTTTGCTCATGTTGGGTGAACCTCCTTGCTGCAATAAAATAAAGGTATTGCCCTCTTTATTATTTTTGATATAGGGGTGAAAGTTGACTTCCTTTTTGGTTCCCTGTCCTGATTTCGTATGTATCAGTAAGCTACAACCACGTCATTATCATCATCACTCGAAAATATTTTGCACCAGACTGCAAATAAATTGCTTTGATGTGCATAACACAAGTTGCCGTCGCGATCGCATCGTAGTCGCGTCGGGCCAGTGGACGGAGAGCCTTAAGTGTATAGTATTCCAACCAAAAATTGGAAATCTATTTAAAATCAAGTAAGTATATCATGGAAAGTGTAACACCCGTATTCATAGTCGATCGCCAGCGGATCGCCGGCGACTCGCCGGAGTTTCGTTATGAATAGTATGTTGGCGGCACTGTACGTCTATGTCAAATTCGAGGTGATCAGGTTAGGTTTTGAGTCAGTTTTGACAGAAACTGACACAAAATCTAACCTGCTAACCTCAAATTTGACATAGACGTACAGTGCCGCCAACATACTATTCACAACGAAACTCTGGCGAGTCGCCGGCGATCCGCTGGCGAACGACTATGAATACGGGCGTAAGTCATGTCATAAGTTGATTTAATACAATCAATACATAATTTTCTAAAGTCAATCAGCTTTCAAGTAATGACAGTTCATCTATAAATTGAACATGTAACTGTTTGCTTAAGGCATTGTAACATTTTCTATGATTTAGGTACCTACCCATGTACTAGTTGTAGATTTTAAAACCGTATACTAGCATAGAAAATGTTGAAAAAACGTATATGTCTTCCAAAATTCCCACATGAATATGTCAAATTTGAAGGTTGTATACAAAGTGTAATTGAGTGACAATCAAGAAGTCTGAATAGATTTTAAATAGCTTTCCAATTTCTGGTTGGAATACTCTTTTTATAAGCAAGCTATCGTTTGAATTCAACGCCATCACTAAATCCCACCTCCTTTATAGAATTGGTCTGCACGGTGTAACTATTAACGGCTGCTGTGTTAATTTGTCTCTCCTTCCAATATTACTGGCTCTAGAAGCGGAATCGTGACGAGCCGATAATAGCAGCAAACCATTCCGCTTCTAGAGCCAGTAATATTGCAAGGAGAGACATATTTCCCCTCTTGTTACGGTCTACACACATTTTTTACATTACACAGGAATGTTTGTAGTAAGTACACACAAATCTTAAATCTGCAAATTACCTAAATTTGTACCTTTGTACAAAAATATTGTAAAAGTTTTTAGTACCACTTGCATTACTACCTCTAGGAACGGTTGTTCAAAGTACGCAAGCTACACAATATTATTGGCTCTTTTAACGGAATGGTTTGCTACTGTTAGCCATATATGTATTATACATATATTGCTAGTAGAGCCTCCGAACGCCCGAAAATTTTACGGCGCCGACATAGTTTCACTTAGAGTATAACGCGTCTCGTGCGCATGCGTGAGAATTCGGACTCCGCCTTTAGAAACGAATTTTAAACTTGTCCACTTCCCCATTGGGCGGATGACACCGCCGCGCTTGCGCACAGCTCACCATTATACATTGAAGAGTTGGTTGTATGTCTCACTTACTCCGTGAGTTTCCCACTCATAGCCGCTAGCAATATAGTAAGTATTACATATATGCTGTTAGCGTCAGCAGCCATTAATAATTGCACCGTGCCGACCAATTTAAAAAGGAGGTGGGGTTTAGTGATGGCGCCGAATTCAAAAGATAGCTTGCTTATAAAAAGAGTATTCCAACCAGAAATTGGAAAGCTAATAGTATATTAAAATAAAAGTTGCAGAAGGCATCTATTCAAGCACGAATTTGAAATTCCGAAACGAGCCTCGTAGCGGCGAGTTGGGAACAAATGAGTGCTTGAAGGACCTTCTGCAACGAGTGTTTTATACTATTTTTCTATTTTGCCGCTTTATACCATTTTATAAATAAAAATGTTTTCTATTTTGAGGTTATATGACGTCATTTGGGTGCTAGAATAGAGCTATTCTAACACCCGAATGACGTCATTTCATAGCGACTTATTCCAGCACTCAAATGACGTCATTCGGGTGCGGGAATGGAGTTATTCTAAACGCAAAATAGAAAAAGTACATTTTTTTTCTATAATAATTTTCAAGCTCAACTTTCTAGAAGATAAGTTGCATTCCTGCAGGGTCCCTAGTTTTAATAATGTTGGTACTTAGATTTTTAGTTCTTTTTTTCCACTAAAAAGATGATTGTCATTTTGACAGATATGTCATAATTTAATATCGCTTACATTTAAAATAATTCTTGGTTTTCTTTTTTTATCCGATTTTATTGATAATGATGATGATTCCATGTTAAAAAAATTTTTTTTCAAGAGTTCAAATTAAGAAACTTTGACATTCAAAATTGACACATAACCATAATTTTAAAAAAGTTCTACAAACACGAGGTATAAAAAATTACTAGCGTTTTAATCACATATCTACCAACATTGTAACACTTTGACAGTTATTATAGAAAAAACGTACTTTTTTTAAAATCAGGCCTGACTGCTTGATTGACATTCAGTGACACTTTGTAAATAACCTACAAATTTGACATATGCATTTGGGAATTTTGGAAGACATATACGTTTTTTCAACATTTTCTATGCTAGTATGCGGTTTTAAAAACTGAGGTTAAACAACTAATACATAGGTACTAAAATTATGGAAAATGTTACACTGCTTTAACAAAACAGTTAACATCTTCAATCTATAGATGAACTGTCATTAATTGAAAGCTGCTTGACTTAAATTATGTATTGATTGTATGAAACCAACTTAGACATGATTTACACTTCCCATGATGTACTAACTTGATTTTAAATAGATTTCCAATTTTTGGTTGTAACACTATACGAGTATTATCCTGTTTAGACGTCTTTTGGGTTGCCTAGCTTCCAGTGTTGACCTCATACATTTTGTAAACATTTTCAGTGTAGTAGTGTAGTGCTTATCTAAATTATTCTACAAATATCTCACTGTTAACATTTGAAGTTTCCTAAATTGTAAATGAATTTTCTTAAGATGACTGACACTGTTCAGTGTTCAGCTTTTATATTATTAGGATGTCATATTTCAATACTTTAATAGCTATTAACATATCTAGGAATGTTATGAGTATCATAACTGCCGCAGATGTTTTGAAATCCGAGCTCGTAGAGCGAGGATTTTAAAACTTCTAAGGCAGTTATGATTCATAACATCTGTGATTTGTTCAATAGTTTATCGGTTGCTATATGGTTATGGTTGCCATGTAGGGTAATATTCTTTAACCCTACAGATAAGTTATGACCTAGTTACCTGCCTACTTTTGTATATGTAAACAAAGGCTTAATATCCTGAAACCGATAAAATATATAACAAGAGGTTAAAATTGCGTAAAGTTTAATTGTTAGTGTTTACAATAAAATATAAGTTAGTATCATTGCACCGTAAAAACTAAAATTTCAGTCAAATGATAGATTTGTCTTCCCATAAACTACAAATAAACAAAAATTTACACTAAAATACGTTTATCTTTTAAACTGAATTCTGACAAGTTGAACATCCACCACATTTTCTTAAATATATTCACATTTGTGATAATCATAAAAACTTTATTCATAAAGTGACGTCATAAAGTTCTAAATAATTAGAGGATTCCCCTTGAAAACTGAAGTTTATTCTCATTTATTATTTATTTAAGAGCATTAATGAATTAACATACAGTAAGCAGGTGAATGCTTACATTGATAAAATTGGTAATCAATGAATTAACAATTTGTGGTATGTATAGAAATGATAACGTAAAGCACTTAGTACTTTAATAATTTTTTATATATGTATAATGTATGTATAATCGATAACCTCGTTTTACCTTGCGGTGTTTTTTATATATTTCATATTTTTGCTTTATAAGCTTTAACGGAAAATAATTTAAATGTATGTGTACTCATAACTATATTATCTGTTTTTGAATTCGGCGCCATCACTAAACTCCACCTTCTTTTTATAATTGGTCGGCATGCTGTATTTATTAATGGCTGCTGTAGTGCAGTATGCGTCTCATGAATCGTGTGCTGCTCCATGGCTGCTATATAAATAATGTAATTATAATTTTCTAATATGTCAATTAGTTGCAATAATACATACTTGTTTCAGATACGGCATCTCAACTGTTCCTGTAATCATATATTGAGCGAAAAAGTATTACTTCCAAGCCAATCTTAAAACTAGCCATGATGACCACTAATCAAGAAACAGTAGTTAATAATTTATTTGATAGTTCAGCAACTTCACTGCATCAATTAAGCGACTTGGATCGCAATGAAGATATTAACAAATTATTTATCAAACAGGAAACCATTAGAAGTAGTAACCATATAAGTGTTCATTCGGAAATTGATATTAAATGCGAGTTTGAAATTCCCGACCAAAGTTATATGGCTCAAAATTCAACAGCACAGAAACAGGGTTTGGTTATGAAGCTTACTACAGGTGATAAACCATTTCCTGGTTTTGTTTGTGAATATAAAACAGCACAGAAAAATATTTTAGCTAGACATATGAAAACTCGTACACGCAAAAAACCGTATACTTGTTCTGTGTGTGATTATAAAACTGCCTACAAACATAGTTTAGTTATGCACATGAAAACTCATACAGACGAGAAACCTTATTATTGTTCTGTTTGTGATTTTAAAACTGCCCAAAAATCTCATTTAGTTAGGCACGTGAAAACTCATACTGGCGAGAAACCTTATTCTTGTTCAGTGTGTGATTATAAAACTGTCGAAAAACGTACTTTAGTTACTCATGTGAGAACTCACACAGGCGAGAAACCGTATTCTTGTTCAGTTTGTGATTATAAAACTGCCCAGAAAACTAATTTAGTTAAGCATATGAGAACTCATACAGACGAGAAACCTTATTCTTGTTCAGTTTGTGATTATAAAACTGCCCGCAAACGTAGTTTAGTTCTTCATGTGAGAACTCATACAGGCGAGAAACCTTATTGTTGTTCTGTTTGTGATTTTAAAACTGCCCAAAAACCTAGTTTAGTTAGGCACGTGAAAACTCATACTGGCAAGAAACCCTATTCTTGTTCAGCTTGTCATTATAAAACTTTCGAAAAACGTAGTTTAGTTGAGCATGTCAGAACTCATACAGGTGAGAAACATTATTGTTGTTTAGTGTGTGATTATAAAACTGCCCACAAACGTAATTTAGTTAGGCATGTGAAAGCTCATACAGGCGAAAAGTCTTAATATTGTTCTGTTTCTAAACATACAACAGCTTAAGTTTTGCTTTCCTGTAAAAGATGAAGAAAAATGCAAGCAGTGGGTTTTAAATTCCGGAGGCAAATATGTTTACTTTGCAAAATCTTTATCAAGATGATGTAACGAATAAGCAACAACCATCAAGAGCGTATGCATCTTTAAATGTGGGTTAAGGCCTTATAGATTAAATGATTTAGATGTACCTACTATTGTTTGTGCAATTATAAACTGTGTTAATAAAATTACCTACGCTTGCAAATTTCTTTTTTCTTTCTACACCTAATAATACCATAGTAACACCTTATTCTTATCGTCTATGTTAGGGTTCAGGCGGTAGCCCAGTAGGGGCCTTTCTATCTGCTTGAGCGTTAAGGTGGACCAGGTAAATGATGTACAAAATCTGCCTACTGAAAGTGTATTTGGTCAACTGCGAGTAGTATTGGAAATAAGTGACCGTGCCATTTTTTGCAAGGCTCCCACTGGGTGTAGATTAAATTCACTTTGTCATATACTCGAGACGGCTAGATATTAATTCGCCTATGTCCTAACGCAGTTGTAGTCTTTGACGGTTACGCAGCTAGTCGCAATACGAAAAGCGCAGAAAGATATCGACACTAGCTAGAGTACCTGTATCCACTGATGTAATTTTTGATGATGCGATCATTCCACTTGTTTCGCAAGAAAAATTCTTGTCGAGCGATACTAAGGGAATTTAATTTCCATGTTAATTACGAAGTCTCGAGAACAAAATTATTATTATTATTATTATTATTGTACAGCAACAGTGAGCGGCCTAAGCCGATGATACTGTTGGACTATCATTTCGGTGGTTATTTAAGTTCCAGGATTATTGTAAGTGGCATCACAATACAGCACTATTTTTACATGTAATGTACTTGTGTATTAATTAATTGATCTGTCTGTTTGTCAAGTCTATTATATAAATATATATATATATAATAATAAAGTGAAGTGAGGTTATAGAACTACAGTTTAGAACTGGAAGTGAGGTTGTAAAGTTATTCTAGTTACTTCTTGCGTTAGTGGTAAAGCGTTTTTTAAATAATTAAAGCGTTATGTAATGAATAAAGTCCGATGTGTACTATTATAATGCCCTTTGATAACTGACTTTGACAGTACTGGCTCCACAAACATTCACCTGCGCGTCAAGGCCATCTCTTTATTATGACATAAATTATAACTGTCATAAATGCAAACCTTTGTTAAATCGACATTTATGGATTAATAACAAAAAATTTAAGATCGTAGAAAAAATATTGTATACAAACTGCTAAACGTGCTAAAAGTATTATTGCACTCGACATGTTAGCCTTCGGCATCGTTTCATAAACATCAACTTTTAGCACTTGTTGCATAAATAGCTATTATTTTTTATTGTAGATGTAAGTTGTGTGTGTGGTATGTTTGCATGCGGGGGAGCGTAATGTAAGTCGCGTGCGGCGCATTACCTCCGTTGCACTTCCCGCGAGGTATGAATGATCTTCGACACCGAAAGGTAAAAGAGGCTATAGATTATGTATGTATGTATTTTTTATTATAATTCAGTGGCGTGGTGAGTTTTCCAAAAAAAGTTTCTAAATTCGAATTTGTTACGCTCATTTTGACATTTTCCTATTTATTGATTGAAATAAATTAGTCAGATTTGGTTATTTGCTTTATTTTCCTAAATAATACAATAATTTACTTTGGATAGGCAACTTTGTTAACATCTACCTTTAATTTCAAACTTAATGCTACAATGCTGTTATCAGTTCAGAGCATTCTGCATTCTTTAGTTTTTACGTTGGCCAACTTTCCAATTTCTGGGAATTTTGATAAGCTGAATTGGGCTGGTTTTGAGCATTTTCCGGCCATTTCCTGGCAAGTCTTGCGTCGTGAAAGTTGGAATTGCTTCCTATGGGGGCTAGTCTCGCGGCTTTGGAAGCAATCTTCATAGTTGGAAGGATTTGAAGACTTCTTAACCCCTGCTGGAATGTTCCGGAGATTGGTGTTGATATCACCGGCATTCGTTTCGTCACAGACGGATTTCATGGGACGTTCTTTCCCCACACGCTCGACTCAACGAGTTGGCTGCACAACATCTTAAGGTTCGTACATGGTGTTTGCCTACGTTTCCCTCTTTTGAACGCCGTAATCTATTTGGAAAATTTGTATTTTTCGCCTTTAAAAATCTGGGATCGAATTAAGTTTTGGGATCGCATTATGGATCGTATTTGCCATTGAGTTTTGGATCCACCCAGGAAAATGTTCGTAATGTGGATTGGTTCGCTTACCTTAATTGGTGCTTTGTGTAATTAGTACTGGCATCGTCTGTTCGCCACCCTCCTTGCGACGCTCGCAATGCTGTCGGAAGTCGGCTCCTTGGCGCACCAGATGCTTCCGAACTTGCTGTTGATCTGCGCTCGACCCTGGAAAACAGCATGTGTGATTCGTATGTGACTTGTACTGGGGTGTGTATATCTGAATTAGCGTAATAACTGCTCCGCTAATTATAGGCATTTCGTATAGCATGCATATTGTAGGATTATTGGTGTAATTTGTATTTGGAAATGTCTGTCGAATTGAAATTTATTGTGTATATTGCATTTGGGCTTATTTTATTGATTCGTATTGCACTTCGTGTAATTTTAGAGTAGACTATGTTCATTGTAGCTGTATTAGCCATGCTCGTGATATTAGATCGTAGATATTTTTGTGTTATCGAATGGATTGCTATTTAGGTTTGCTTACCGTTAGTTAGCAGCAATTTGTGTTGAAGGCCGTTTTGCTCTGGGCCCTGTAACGTAACAAAACATTTAGTTATGCCGTTGAACTATTCTAGGACAGATTAGCTAACCTAGAACACAGATTAATTGTATTTTTATGCAACTTCGGTCACTGATTTTCACTAGCTTCTTTGCAGAGGTTAATCTGTCAAATGTCATTATTAGAGGGTGTTGGTCGTATCTAAAGAACCGCTCACGGTAGCCTTATGTTCAATATTTAGGATTTTCGTAATTTGATTATTGGCGATTTGTAAGTTTAGCTTTTGTGGGAGCATAATTCAAGTCATTGCTTTGTTCAATCATATAATAACTTGATGCGTTTAAAACAGAAACCGCCACGCCTGTATGATCATACAATCCGTAATAGCGGGCTTCGAGCCTTTGAAATTTTGTCGTTACATTAAAATTATAAGCTAACATTCGGGGTATTAGTTAGCCTTTCGCTTGCATAGCTCTAGCTTCGTCACACCCTGCCTCACAGGATGCGGACGAATTATAGTGCCGGTGCTGCTACTTTGGTTAGCAACTTGATTGAATATTTACTAAGTTTACAGCTGAAGTTTATTGTTTAGCGCTCGACTAACGTGTTTATATATTTATGCTTTTATGAAATGTATCGATGCAGTACCTTGTGGATTTTTAATGTGTTTATTGTTGGTATATTGATTTGTATATGGATATTTGTTTATTGCTATATTGTTTGATCTTGTTTGATTTTGTGGTTGATTTTGTTTGTTGTCGAGATTGATGATTTGCCTTTGATTTTGAATGTGACGCACTATAGTACCAAGTTGAATAAAGCTGTGATATTTTTATTGGTCGTTGCTATTTTGTTTGACTTGTAGTACGCTGCAATTAGACCCAAACCTCAACATCCAAAGTAAAAGTTTCCTTCCAGCTCCAAATTGTTCTATACAGTCCACATATTGTTTGTTAAAACGTTACACCATTTTAAGCGTCGGGTTTGGGGGGGGGGGAGAAGTTAGTAAATTAGTAGTTTTTATCAGTTTTTCTTAAATATTTCGTAAACTATGCGGTTTAGCGCGAAAAGTGTTATATACAAAAATAATTTACATTAAATTGCGAACAAAAATGGTCCTGTGCATAATCTTGCTAAAGTGAACGGTTCCAGAGTTACGGAGGTAGTACGGTGTAATTAGTACAAAAAACGGCCTAATCTCAACATCCAAAGTAAAAGTTTCCCTCCAACTCCAAATTGTTCTATACATTCCACATATTGTTTGGTAAAAAGTTACACCATTTTAAGCTTCGGGTTTGGGGGGGGGGAGGGGGGAGAAGTTAGTGAATTAGTAGTTTTTATCAGTTTTTCTTAAATATTTCGAAAACTATGCGGTTTAGCGCGAAAAGTGTTATATACAAAAATAATCTACATGAAATTGCGAACTAAAATGGTCCTGTGCATAATCTTGCTAAAGTGAACGCTTCCAGAGTTACGGAGGGTGTAAATGTGGAAATTTTTAGATTTTTTGGAAAAAATATGACATCACTAAGGAAACTCATTTTTTTGTTCTGCTGTCATTTTTGTTATTGTTCGTCTTTAGAATACTGTGCGAACTATGTGATAATCACAGGATTGTGTTTTGTTAAAGCAAATTGCCGCCTTTTTAGTCAGAGTAATTAGTTCACCACCCTTGTCCTTACAATGTTTCAACACACACTCCGCCATAATTCACACACTTTAGCAAGATTATGCACAGGACCATTTTTGTTCGCAATTTAATGTAGATTATTTTTGTATATAACACTTTTCGCGCTAAACCGCATAGTTTTCGAAATATTTAAGAAAAACTGATAAAAACTACTAATTTACTAACTTCTCCCCCCTCCCCCCCCCAAACCCGACCCTTAAAATGGTGTAACTTTTTACCAAACAATATGTGGAATGTATAGAACAATTTGGAGTTGGAGGGAAACTTTTACTTTGAATGTTGAGGTTAGGCCGTTTTTTGGACTAATTACACCGTACTATTTCTGGTTTTTATCCGCGACCTTGTGAACGGTCCGGCACAAGGATGAGTCGATGTCGAGGACCTGGCGCCCACTCTCTTCGTATTTCTCGTAGTATTCTTTTCAGCATAGTTGGAACCCCGACCCTCGCGACTAGTTAGCCCACTAGGCCGATAGTTACCAGCCGGCAAAATATCAAATGCAACTTTCGCCAAAAGGTAAGGCCACCCGTCTATCTTCCCTTACAAATTATAACAAAGTTGTATTTTTTATATGGAACTCATAGTTAGCTGTGGCATTATGAGAAAGGGATTTTTTCCTATTTCACTACTTTATAGCAACAATTCATAATTTTTTATATTTCGTCTTTTCTAGTTAACGATGGCCAGCTGAGATCTGAGGTGTTTTGATAGCGCACCATACTCAAACAAGCGTTTTCATAATTTTCTGAAAGTAGACTTATTTTGTAGCTGCCCTGCAGTAATTCTAGAAGTTAAGATGTTCTATATTATTTTCAACCTTTATTCAATATTTTGTCATTTTTGTATGGGATTTTCAGTAAATTCTTCATCAATAATAATAATTAGAATCTTACGAAATTTTCGAACAATTGTACACATAGTTGGGCCCAGTTGTTTCAGGGTCTTTTCCTGCTCTAATCACATTTCTTGGAAAAAGATGTCGTATAAGTGCCAAATTGAACATTTGGTCAAAAATATTAGTGTACAAGACAATTATAGCTTCACATTTTGAATATTATATATATATATATATATATATATATATATTCATCGTTTCCCACATACGACGATGCGAGTTTTAGCGGGAAATAAAATCGTTGTATGGGCTAATAGACATAATAAATGGTAGTTGTAAGCTGTCGGTAAAACAGTTGTTTAACTTGCATGAACCGAGCCAAAAATAATGGCGGGATGTAGTATTAAAAGCATTGAAAATCTTAGTTTTAAGTTTATTCATGAAATATGTGGAAAATGTTACTACAAATTGTTTATACATAACTAACAGGTGTTAAATATTATAAAATTTGTTATGTGAAGTGCAGAACTACATGAATGAATGAATTAATTTAGTCTCCACTCCCCCCTTTGTTTAATATATGTCACAATATGTATGTTGTCACAAAATTCGTTTTTTGGCAATTTTTGTTAATTTAAGGTTTAAAATTAATGATGCATAGGTAATGTTAGACAAATTATTATTGAAGAAACGTGTTTATCAACTTGTACAGGGTCCACCAACCTATTTTAAGTAGGTCTCACTAGTTCGTGGACCCTGCATTATTCATAAAACTTTTACAGCTTCTAATCACAGTTTCACCATTGAATTAATAACAAATTCGCCAACAATAATTACCATTGCTTAAAGTTAAGTAATTTTAAAGCTCCAAGTATTAGATGATTAAAATGTTCCAGATTTTATATAAAAATCAGTTGTATCCTTTTTATTCTAATAAATTTGAGTATTCCCTTCAACTAGATGCACTTCTCACAATTTCAAAGTGCTCTAACCCCTTAATTATTAAACAAATAACAAATACTATTGAAATCTCTCGAGTAGCATAATATACCAATTATTCAGAAAAAAACCAATATCAGCACATCGTATTAATAAATATCTAGATATAATGAAACAAGTAAATCCATTTTTATATTTTATTTAGTAAGCCATTTCCTATTTACATTCAAATACAAAATATAACAAAAGTACACTTCAACGTATTTTTACTTATAATCTAAAATATTACATGGAACACCTTTGGCAATGTTTACAATGGAAATATTAAAATACAGTGAAGAAACCATATAATTTAAATGGTAAAAAGTACACACATGCATTTTTAATTATCCAAACTAAAATCTAACAAAATCATATTTTAAAAGTGATACAATAAGAAAATAGCAATTTAAAAAAATAACAAAACTGCTAATCGTGTTGAAAACTTTTTGTTAAATAACAGAAAAGCATTTGGTAAAAATAATGGTCAGCCAAAAAACCAAAAGCAATAGTTAGTTACCAGTTGACAATTTCTAAAAAATATCTTAAAAAACATAATACCTTCATTAGATTAGCAGGCAAGTAGAATTGAAGTTCTATAGTAGTAATTTATGATACAAGCGCGTAAAGCTACTCTTTCGGCACGAATGGAGTAGAATTAAAACGCGAGTGAGGACTTTCAAAACATGTTGTACAGGTTGTTTTTTTTTCGTTGATATTATAGGGTACATACTAAAGGGTAAGAAATACAAAAAAACTAGTATACATGTCGTGTCCTCTTTTTTAGTGGTTAGGTTAATGGCATAATCAGAACTACGCTAACTAGATTTGTTTAGGAAATACAGGCTGTATTTTGTAATCTCTTGTAACTTCGTAATTAGCGGAGTTACAAAAAAAATTGTAAATATAAAAAACATGCAACGTTTTACGTAGAATCCAACGGTGTACTTGAAAAAATTATAAGGGTGGGTATTTTTGAGATATTTTGAAAATTTTCATTTTTTTAATGGGACACCCTATATCTGGGTAGCCCATAAAATTACATTGTTTTTTACCATTGCAACGATATATAATACTTATTATTCTATTTTATCCTAAATAGCGAAAATACCAAAAAAACCCAAAATAATACGATCTTTTTAGTTGGCCATGGATTGAATCGTAATTGTTTTTGGTAATGACATTTCAACGTTTTTTTCGAAATAGGAAAGTGTCAACAAGCGAAAAAAGATTTTTGTAGATGTGGTATAAAACTCCAATTTTTTCTAATTCATAATTAATATGGGACAAATATTCTTTTTTTTCCAAATCATAATTATGCAAAATTTTGATTTTAAGATATTCTTGCTTACGATTTTAGAATATTATAAAACTAGTATTAACTGTCATTAAAACAAAAACGTTGAAATGTCATTGTAAAACAAAAATAATGGTGACTCAATCTATGGACCACTAAAAAAAATCTTAATTGTTTTGGGTTTTTTGGTATTTTCGCTATTTACAATAAAATAAAATATTAAGCATTATATATCGTTGCAATGGTAAAAAGAAATGTAATTTTATGAGCTATCCAGATACAGATCTTATTAAAAAATGATAATTTTCTAAATGTCTCAAAAATCAAAACCCTTATAATTTTTTTAAGTACGCCGCTGGATCTACGTAAAAACTCGCATGTTTTTTGTATTTACAATTTTTTTTGTAACTCCGCTAATTAAGAAGTTACAAGAGATTACAAAAAACAGCAGATTTTGAGAATCACCCTGTATTTCCTAAACAAATCTAGTTAGCGTAGTTCTGATTACGCCATTAAACTAACCACTAAAAAAGAGGACGAGACACGTATACTACTTTTTTTGTATCTCTTAACCTTTAGTATGTACACTATAATATCAACGAAAAAAAAACACCCTGTACACGTAGTTTTTTTGGATAGTGATCTCTTGGTCGAAATTTAGTCGAAAAGGACTTCGGAATTGACAACCGTCAAATTGACATTTCAATAAAATAGTAAAAAAAGCGTACTTTTTTTCACGATTTTTGCATTAAAAAAAGTGGAACTTTCAATACGATTTTTCGTTAAAAAAAAACGACTTTAACGATCACTATGCAAAAAAGACCTTTTACACACTATTGCATACTAGATTTCTTCTACAACCGAACATTTCACTTTTTTTATCATACGTAACCCAAAATACATCTTACTTTTACGCTCCAAGGTTTGTAAAGAATTTTTTATGCACTGCGTTTTAAAAATTGACACGTTACAAACTAACTAACGTGTTCAAAGTATCTACTTTAGACACGGTTGTAGAAAAAATCAGTTTACAAACATAAAAACATGATTTAGTAACTAACAGATAATAAACCACAAATAATGCAATAATTTAAAAATAGCAATATCGGTAAACCAAAATAAAACAACTTTCAAATAATAATGACCATGTGGATTACGAACGCTTGTTGTTTCGTATGATGTTGCACACGGCCGTTTTTATAACGGTCGAGGTTTCACACTGCAAAGAGGGGTACTGCAAGTTGGCTTCTCGTATCTCCGGGAACGATGGCACTTTTCGCAGTCGTATGGCATCTCTAAAAGGGGTTTTTAATGCCATTAAAGACTTCGGAGTGCAAAGTACCGTTATCAGTCGAACCTACAAATGTTTAAAGCTGTTAATAACATAAGTATTTAAGTAAGTAGTTATGGCTATGGAATAGTTCCTAATTTCTGAATGAAACTATAAGTCACTTAAAAATCAAATGTTAAACTTGACATAGTATAGTATAACGTTGTTGCATTCATAAATTAGGAACTATTTCATAGCCATGCTAGATGACATAATTTTTAATGGATACCTATTGGAACACATTTAGTCATTAAAAAATTCTGCATCCAAAAATTCGAAATTTCTAGTTTAATTTTTAAATACGTTCAAATGTCTAAAAAGCACGTTTTGCAGTAAATTTCACTACGCGGTGATACTACTTCTCAAGAGGTCCAGAGCATTAAGTAGATTACTATTATTACACACAACTGTCACATGATAGATATCATCCAATCAGAACCATGCATTTTTTTTAAATCGACCAATCCCAAACTGATTACCTGATAAGCTGCCTAGGGAAACCGTTAAACTTCCTAGTGCTAATTATCGACCCCGTAGATGGTGTCATAATTTGAAATAGAAATGCAAGAAACAAGCAATTTGAGTTTTTTGGCATTATTAGATCAATTTTAAATCATAATTTGTATAGGCATTAGCAGCCGGTCTTATAAAGGCCACTAATCTGACGTTAACTTTAATTCGCTGTTAAAATAAACAAAAGCGCATCAAAATTTGTTTACTAATGAATAAAATGTCATAAGCACTGACGTTTTGATGCGCTTTTGTTTCTTTTAACAGCGAATTAAAGTTAATGTCAGATTAGTGGTTTTTATAAGACCGGCAGTAGGTGTAATAATACATAGTAATTAATATAACAAGGGCGAGACATACTTACCGATAATTTTGCATACGCCAAGGGTCGAGTGCTGGTTGCAATGAAAATTGTCCCGAGGGCAGTTTTCTAAGGGCACCCAACACGATGATTCTTGGCACGGGCAAAATTATATGCAAGTGTGTCACCCGCGGTTATATTTTGAAGATTATTACACAAAACGCGTATACGAATTATGATTTAAAATTGATCTAATAATGCCAAAAAACTCAAATTGCTTGTTACTTGCATTTCTATTTCTAATTATCACACCATCTACGGAATCGATAATTAGCACTAAGGAGCTCATCAGGAAATCAGTTCGAGATCGGTCGATTTTAAAAAAATGCATGGTTCTCATTGTATATTTGTCATGCGACAGCTGTGTGTAATAATCTTCAAAATATAAACGCAGGCGACACACTCACATATAATTTTGCCCGTGCCAAGAGTCATCGTGCTGGGTGCCCTTAGAAAACTGCCCTCGGGACAATTTCCATTGCAACCAGCACTCGACCCTTCGCGTGTGCAAAAGTATCGGTAGTATGTCTAGCCCTTGTTATATTACTATTGATTAGAAACGTTATTAATAAGATAATAAAATAATTAAATTATAGTACATACATCTGGTTTTAAATTTCCATAATCGATGTGATTCCTCAAATTAGCTCGAATACAATTTGAAAGTACTCCGTCGTTGCGTTCTGTTGTTCTTCTGTCCAATCATCAAAGGTTATTTTCTGGTGTTTTTGGCGACACGTATCGACTACGGCGGGCTAAAGAAAGATATTCCATTAGCGAATGTACAATTTATTAGTAGGTTAACAAGTACGAAGAAATGAACACGTATGTGGCTCTTACCCTTTATTTTTTGTTTCTTTCGGTGTGACACATTGGGATGGAAAAATGACGATTTACTTGAAACGCTGGAACCCTTCGGAACAGAAACTCTATTTCAAACTACATAGGGATTCAACTGCAACTTACTGGTTGATGGTCCATGTCTCTTTGTCCGAAGAGATTTTAAAACTTCTTGACGAACTTGATGACCTGCAAAAAGAAAACGTTAAATATACAGCTTCAGTTCGATATCAATAAATAAAAATTTAAAGAATTTTGCAAATACTACGTAGACGTAGCAGTCTGTGTTGATATATGATCAAAAATTAATCTTATCTAGTATGGCTATGAAAGAACAAATTGCTGCCTTTAAAACTGGGTCAACTATATTTTACTTTTAGGTTAGAGAAGATGAAGTGTCTATCCGATCGGCGCAGGCTTATTTGTTGAACAATTACACGACTTACGTGCAAATTTGTTTATTTAGTAACTAATTTAAAAAACAATTTTAGCGGTAATTAAAAAAAAATTTAAATAATTGCTGATAATATTGTAAGTAAAACTTGTACACAACCTATCTTGTAAAATTGTTTCGTTAAGAAGATATGGCTACTAAAGTTCACACTAGAAATGTTTTTTCTCCAGTGTCAACTTCTTAATGGGTTCATATACAGTTTTTTACTAAACATTAGGGATCGACTGATACAGGTGTTTTGGTTGATACCGATATATACCTAATTCAGCCAATATGGCCGATACCGATTATCGGTTGATCCCAACTAAAAATAGTGTTAGAAATCATCTGTCGAAGCTTGTGCCCAACCTTATAAATCACCCTGTGTAGTGTTCCAAAAAAACAATTTTGACCGGATACTGTATAAGCATCACTTTTCTTTATTGAAATAAAAAACTAACAAACAACGAGAATAGACTGGCAGAAATTCCCCCTAATTTTCAAAAACTAAGTATAACTTTTTGCCGCTTAACTTTTTTGATTGAATCACTTTAAATATTTTATTGCAAGATTGTACAGCATTTTACTTTAATGTAGTAACCCTATGAATTTTTAAATCGACAATTCGATATATACTAGAAGATACTCCAGTAAGTTACTTTTTCTCAATAATACGTAGTATGTTTCAGGATTTTTCATTCAATGATCAAACTTAGAAATACGTCAATGTTATATAAAATATTAATATGTATTTTTCAACCGTAGAATCACGAGTGCTCAACTCTTGTTGGAAAGATTACAATTTTATAAACAATTGATTACTTAAATTAAACAAGAAGAAATTGACGTAAAGACATGAACGCTTAACGTTGAGGGTTCTTTTCCTAAGGGTTTAACCGAGTTTAATTGCTTTCTAGCAATCATAGCAAATAAAAAAAACCAAATCTGGTTAGACAAGTGTTTTGCACGAACGATCTTTGATTGAAGAATTAACTGAATAAATTATAGAGAAAAGTCAATACGTCAAATTTTACGTTTTTCAAAATGCCCAAGCATCGTGGTTAAATGTGAACAAATTAAGCTACTGCCGTAGACCTCTTTCGTTTGATACATTCCAGAAATTATCCAACCCAGTAGGGTTTTCTGTAAAACTGGCAGATTCTTGCCCAGGCTAATTTGGCCGATACACAATAGTTCATAGAAATGACCATCACCGATTAACATGTCTACGGGCAAGAATTTATTAAAAGTAGTATCAGCTAATCCGATGTTTTTGAGTACGTTGAAATTTGATCGATCAAACGACACGAGAGGTAAATTTTCAGTAATTTTTAAAATAACTAAAGAGTTCATATTTATATTAAAATTACTGTGTAATGATGCTATCTGAATGTTACTACTGGAATTACACTGCGAAGCTTTAGAATTTAGTCCAACTACTGTAGTAGCAACCGTTTGTGTTTTTAATTGCAATTTATTTGCCAAATCTTCGGTAATGAAATTAGAGTGGGATGCAGAATCTAGTACTGCCCTAGCATTGTGCCAGTTATTGTTAATATCTGTGACTTTAACCCATAGTCCAGTTACATTAGACGGAAAACCGCAGCATCTGCCGAAAAAATCCAAGTGAACTGAAATTTTGCATACACCTTTATTTTGACATTAGAAATAATTGCTGCGTTCGGAAAGGTACCTCCGACAGCTCCGTTTCCGAAATAAGTTTTTCGCAAATATCTCGCTTTCTATGGGTCGTATGACTGTTTTAGTTATTACAAAAAGTGAAGGCTAGGAAATTCTCTACAAAAAATATTCTACAGGTTTTTTACGTACAACTAACCATTCAGTAAATAACACACTGTTAAGTTTTGTAGACGGGTTTTACTTCCTTTTACGATAAACGGAGTATTGGAGCGAGGGTCTGCTGGGTGACATTTCCCTTACTGTATGCAGTCTTACATCTCCGATGCCTAGATATCAAAACCATTATAAAATAGTTATTTTCATTACAAGCGTCGAAAGTAGCAAATATCGTGCGAGTGTTGAGTACACAAACGAGGGCGTAGCGAAGCGAAGCCCGAGTGGATCTAAAACACGAGCACAGATATTTGCACTTTCGGGCGAGTTATGAACACTATTTTTTAGACAACCACTCAAAGGAAATTCAATTTTTAAGAATTGTTTTTATTTGGTTTTGCAAAATTGATTGTTATATTATTATTGGTACAATTGGCAAAAGCGTCTCGATGATTTGAATCACGGTCTGCTGAATTGTGTGACAAACGTCAAAGTGACGTTTGTCACACAATTAAGCAGGCCATGTTTTGAATAACTTTGTGCCGTTACGATATGACTAGTACGATATAATATCGTGCTAGTGTTTGAAATTGTCAACTTTCTGTGTTAGGCTGCTGTCGCGATAATGTTACTTTCATATATGGTCTAAAAAAATATTTTACAATAAATAATTTTTTCTACATCTGCTTGGATAAAAACCTATTATCAAATTCATTTGAGTTAGTTACGCCATTATCTAACTCAGTTAGATAATGAAATCAGATCCATTTGCATTACGTAATGAAACTTATTACGTAACTCAAATTTGATTACCTAACTGAAATAGTGTTAATGAATGACATTTTTCTACTAAAATATTTTTGAAAATGACAGATCTGACATTCTCTTAATGCACTTTTCTCAATTTTGGGCAGTTGTAGATAAAAAAAATTAAAATTTATGTGTGAGAATGCATCATATCATTAATATACTTGTGTGCTTACATAACTCGTGCTACGCACTCGTTTGTAACTTACACACACGTATATTAATGATGCTCTTATCCCACTTTATAGTAAATAACTATTATTTACCACTTGTGCCAGGTTCTGTAGACACGTCAGACAGCTGTCGTCTGACAGATGGATATTGCCGTGGCACATCCTCCCTTACGATGGTTAGCTCCTCGCTATTCCCCCTTGATGTAGATGGTATAGAAGCTTCGAACTGAGCTAGTATCCCTATAAATTACAAATATATACTAATCAGCAGAATGCATACATACTGAGAATTGATAACATACCCTTCACTTTTTCAGGAGTTTCATATTTCTCCTGTAAAGGGTAACAAAAGGAGTTTTCTTCTGTTGAAGTTTCATGAAACCCTAAACAGTGTTTAAGAGTTACACTTCAGAACTTTTGAACACAGTAGATATCTTACCTGGCAAATTTATAGTTGGCAGTTTCCCATTGCTATCAATGCACATCTCCGAAAAATGTGTTTGGCATACAACATAGGAACCTTAAATGCGTTTACCTTCTATATTGCTTAATTTCAGGTTTCCTATACGTTGCAGCCAAACGACACGCACACGTTTTTCGCTGGGAAGTGAGTACCTTGGTGTTTCTTTATTGCTACAGCCGGGTACGCAGCATTTCCTTTTTCTCAAACCACTCATTTTAAACAATTTCAAGTTTTCAAGAGTTTTATCACAAATTTAAGGAGCACACGAGTATCAACTACCTGCAGCCTTGTTTCTAAGCACAAAGAATGAGCAAAACTGGGCAAACCTCTTTGGAGCACACAAAGGATGGAATGCATTTTGCACAGATGTTTTTAACAGAATTGCAATCCACAACTGGCAATTTTATTAGCTGTCGTAACGGTTGGCGTCAGGCTGTCGGGGACTCCCATACCCCTCCAATCAGCATAAATTGCCAGAGAGAGAATATGCTACCTTTGTCAGACAATCCTACCTTCTGCCACGCATTACCAACAATCTGTACCAGTGTTGCCAGCATGGGCGATTTTTCGCCATTTGGGCTACTCGGATAGTTCTGTTTGCTAACAAATTTATGATTTTGCGACAAAGCGAAATCTGGGCTATTTTCCGAAAAATATTGGCGATAATTGGGCTAACTATTGGGCACACCTGATTTCAATTCTATATTTCGTAATTCTTACAAAAAAATACCGAGATGAGTGGGAAAAATTTCATGAATTTAAAAGTATGACATGATACTACCCAAAACAAACTTCTGTATATAAGCTCGATTTTTTTAGGTTGGATAAAACGGGGTGTAGATGACCATGCCTTTTGTACTGTGTGCCGTTCAATGAATTTTACAAATGCTGGTGGAACATTCATATTTAAAGAAATCTAAAAATTAATACCATTAAGTCATGCTGTGGTCGAACGCATATTTTTTGTGATGACTGTGGTAAAATGCAAATTGCGAAATTGAATGAAGACAGAATTGCCAGACGCAATACTTCGACTTAGAGCTAATTTTGGTAATGAAAATATTTGTTGTAAACATTTTAATCCTTCAGACGACCTTTTGCATATTCTACCGGGTGATTACAAATGCTTTTCCATCAAATTGTCTTTGAAATATTTGTTGTATGAATAATATGTTAGTGGCACTGTAAGTCTATGTCAAATTCAAGGTTAGCTAAACCTAACCTGCTAACCTCGAATTTGACATAGACTTAAGTGCCAGCAACATATTCATACAATAAATATTTCAAAGGCAACTTAATGGAAAAGCATTTATAATCACCCGGTATATGCAAATCAGAAGATGATACAAATGAGGAAGAACTCTTAAATACATTAACAGAAGAAATTCAAGGAATAATTTAATACTGTTTACCATAATGTTTTCCTTATTACGTAGTAGCAAAGAACATATAACATGTTATATGCTCTGTGGTAGTAGGTATAGTTTTATTGCATATTAACGATTATTGCATAAGTTGTAAGACGCATTTTTTTAAAATAAATAACTATTACATTAATTTACCGTTTTCGTTATTGAATTATTTCAGGAAATTATGAATTTAAAAAAAAATGTATCTAATTTAGTTGGCTATTTTTGGGCTACCTAGACATATAGAAAAGGCGATTCGGCAACGTGAAATACTGGCAACACTGATCTGTACGAGTCTGCGTATTCCAGTGACCATAACCTGATTACACCCACAAGACAAAACAATGCCCAGTGCAAATACGTTGGAAACGAAATGCGACGTTGCCATTTAAAATTCTAGGAATAGACGGCTGTCAGCAGCATGGTTGCCGGACCTTACTTTGGATTGACATGTAATGGAAAATTTGTCTTAAAAGTCGCTTTACATATAATATACCGTGCTTGTGTAAAGTCTGGAACTATCCAAATAGAACTTTTATCAAATGTTTTTGAAAGAAATCCTTGGACACGTCAATTTTTATTTTAAATAAGACATATTTTATTGAAATTATAACTTTTAGATTGTCTTCTGTTTTGAGTTATGAGCGTATTTATGATAAAATCAATCGTCGCATGTATGTTACATCATGACTGGAGGAAGGCGTGACAGATTTGGCTCATTTTTGTTTTTGTGTTTCTAATTGCCAGAACAAGGTTTGTATGAAAGAAAATTTTGGGGAAGTCCACCGGAAAAGTCGGAAAATTCGAAATATCAAAAAGATGATTTTCTATGGTATTTTTGTATGGGATTACGAATGTTTTCGTTTTTGAAGGGCTTTTCGAAGAGAAAAATGGGAGTGGAAAACTCGGAAAATTAGGAAAAATCGATTTTTTTTCAGGATGTAAAAACCGAAATAAAACGATGGAAAAGTCATGTTTCAAAACATACACGCATAGTTTTACGTAATACTATGCCCTGGCAACGCCGGGTATGCACAGCTATGATGCATACAAGGAATAAGGAAGGATATTTCGAAATTCAAGCCCTAAATGGGTAGGGTGGCCATATGCCTTCTTTGGAAAAAGAGAACATTTTGGACCAGCTAAAAAAATAACAAAAAGATGGCATCGCAAAGTTTTTATTATAAAACAAATGAAAAAAAAACAGTAATTATTTCTAAAACAATAAATAAAAAACATTGCAGTTGCGATAATAATTTTTTCTTATAAAAATCAACATCAAATTCACATATAAAATACTGTATAAGTAAAATATATAAAATATACTGCTCCACAAATGAACTGTACCACCCATAAAAATTGTATTTATTACATTACGTCATAAAATATGCATATAAAAGCTTATGTTTTATAGTATACTCATATTAAGCATATTTAATTGGACTATCCTCAAATATCAACTGAAGAATTAACAAATCAGATTCATAAAATGACAAAATAATAAAATTATAAAAAAAAACATATTTCACAAAAATAAGAGAAAATTGAAAATAACATTTTATATAAGAAGATTTAAAACCGAAAACAGTCAAAATGGAGCAAAACTCTTCTCACACTAAATAAGAGAACAAAAGAGAACATTTTATTAGAAAAAAAGATAAAAAAAGATCCGTATTAAAAAAGAGAACATGTTCTCTTTAAAACAGATGCTCTGGCCACCCTATAAATGGGTAAAATGAGGGTTCCAATTTTGTAAGGAAAAATAATATTAAATAGACGTTTCGACTTGAAACTTCGTTGGAGTACTCATAAAAACAAATAAGCAAACCCGTATTTCGTGATTTTACAAAAATCAACCCCTTAGGGGGTGAAATGGGGTCAATAAGCCTAAAAATCGTTATGGGTGTCGTTATTGAGGTATTTTGGGACGCTGATTGCGAAAATGGCATTTATTTTTAAGTCCAAGGCGGTGAACATGACATAAAATTAAAACTCTACCTTATAGTGGTGGAACGGGGTTTCAGAGACGAATTATTTTTGGACAGAACAGCGTTTGCCAGAAGTCCTCAAAAAATTGTACCAATTTACAAGTTTAAATTGTACCAAATTTTGAACTTTTTGTACAGACACCAAAAATTGCGTAGTTTTAATCTCAGAAGAAAAATATTAATATTTAGATTTTTCGTCCGCGTTTTAATAGGTTTAGGTTATTATTACAATAATTAAAGGAAAAAACTAAACACATTTTCGTGCGCAAGTTAAAATATCTTAATTTTAAAGCCAGGTGAATTATATATAATTCACTAGGTGGGTTTTTTGAAATTAGGAAATACACTTTCTTTGCTTTTTCCAAGTGAATTTGCAATAGTCGTCACAAAGCATTACTTTCGCTGTCAAATCAATTATGCCACCCAAACGACAAGCAATTGGTCGATCTACACTTCAAACACAAAAGCAAAGGGCATACGAGTTTCAGATACCGATGAGCAACGGGAAGAAAAACTGGAAACTATTCGAGTACGCACTGCTCAAGCGTGTCGTCGAGATATTTCGATAAATTGTATTTACGGTCCGATTTAGCTCATATTCGGAATATACGTTGGTTACGTAGAGAGAAATGTTTATACAAAAAATGAACCCGGTAGGTGGCGCTGGAGTCAAGATATTTACGAAAATGTGTATTTCAAATTTACGATTCGATTTGGCTCATATTCGGAATGTACGTTGGTTACGTGAAGAGAAATGTTTATACAAAAAATAAACCCGGTAGGTGGCGCTGGAGTCAAGATATTTACGAAAATGTGTATTTACGGTCAGATTTAGCTCATATTCGGAATATACGTTGGTTACGTAGAGAAAAATGTTTATACAAAAAATGAACCCGGTAGGTGGAGCTGGAGTCAAGATATTTACGAAAATGTGTATTTCAAATTTACGATTCGATTTGGCTCATATTCGGAAAGTACGTTGGTTACGTGAAGAGAAATGTTTATACACAAAATAAACCCGGTAGGTGGCGCTGGAGTCAAGATATTTACCAAAATGTGTATTTACGGTCAGATTTAGCTCATATTCGGAATATACGTTGGTTACGTAGACAGAAATGTTTATACAAAAAATAAACCCGGTAGGTGGCGCTGGAGTCAAGATATTTACGAAAATGTGTATTTCAAATTTACGATTCGATTTGGCTCATATTCGGAAAGTACGTTGGTTACGTGAAGAGAAATGTTTATACACAAAATAAACCCGGTAGGTGGCGCTGGAGTCAAGATATTTACGAAAATGTGTATTTACGGTCAGATTTAGCTCATATTCGGAATATACGTTGGTTACGTAGACAGAAATGTTTATACAAAAAATAAACCCGGTAGGTGGCGCTGGAGTCAAGATATTTACGAAAATGTGTATTTCAAATTTACGATTCGATTTGGCTCATATTCGGAATGTACGTTGGTTACGTGAAGAGAAATGTTTATACAAAAAATAAACCCGGTATGTGGCGCTGGAGTCAAGATATTTACGAAAATGTGTATTTACGGTCAGATTTAGCTCATATTCGGAATATACGTTGGTTACGTAGAGAAAAATGTTTATACAAAAAATGAACCCGGTAGGTGGAGCTGGAGTCAAGATATTTACGAAAATGTGTATTTCAAATTTACGATTCGATTTGGCTCATATTCGGAAAGTACGTTGGTTACGTGAAGCGAAATGTTTATACACAAAATAAACCCGGTAGGTGGCGCTGGAGTCAAGATATTTACCAAAATGTGTATTTACGGTCAGATTTAGCTCATATTCGGAATATACGTTGGTTACGTAGACAGAAATGTTTATACAAAAAATAAACCCGGTAGGTGGCGCTGGAGTCAAGATATTTACGAAAATGTGTATTTCAAATTTACGATTCGATTTGGCTCATATTCGGAATGTACGTTGGTTACGTGAAGAGAAATGTTTATACAAAAAATAAACCCGGTAGGTGGCGCTGGAGTCAAGATATTTACGAAAATGTGTATTTACGGTCAGATTTAGCTCATATTCGGAATATACGTTGGTTACGTAGAGAAAAATGTTTATACAAAAAATGAACCCGGTAGGTGGAGCTGGAGTCAAGATATTTACGAAAATGTGTATTTCAAATTTACGATTCGATTTGGCTCATATTCGGAAAGTACGTTGGTTACGTGAAGAGAAATGTTTATACACAAAATAAACCCGGTAGGTGGCGCTGGAGTCAAGATATTTACCAAAATGTGTATTTACGGTCACATTTAGCTCATATTCGGAATATACGTTGGTTACGTAGACAGAAATGTTTATACAAAAAATAAACCCGGTAGGTGGCGCTGGAGTCAAGATATTTACGAAAATGTGTATTTCAAATTTACGATTCGATTTGGCTCATATTCGGAAAGTACGTTGGTTACGTGAAGAGAAATGTTTATACACAAAATAAACCCGGTAGGTAGCGCTGGAGTCAAGATATTTACGAAAATGTGTATTTACGGTCAGATTTAGCTCATATTCGGAATATACGTTGGTTACGTAGACAGAAATGTTTATACAAAAAATGAACCAGGTAGGTGGCGCTGGAGTCAAGATATTTACGAAAATGTGTATTTACGGTCAGATTTAGCTCATATTCGGAATATACGTAGGTTACGTAGAGACAAATGTATATACAAAAAATGAACCAGGTAGGTGGCGCTGGAGTCAAGATATTTACCAAAATGTGTATTTACGGTCCGATTTAGCTCATATTCGGAATGTACGTTGGTTACTTACAGAGAAATGTCTATACAAAAAATGAACCCGGTAGGTGGCGCTGGAGTCAAGATATTTAATAAAATGTGTATTTACGGTCGTTAGACGTAAAACTTAATTTTTTTTTTCTATCCGGGGGGTGATTTTTAATGTTTCCAAACGGTTTTAAGTTGTTCGGGGCCTTTTTGGTTACAGCTGTTTAAAATTCCACGAAGATTGGGCGTTTATTACCAAAGTTAACTTCGATATGTTACCATATTTTAAGTTTAAAGCTAGGTGAATTATATATAATTCACTGGGTGCGTTTTTCGAAATTAGAAAATGGGACAAATAATTTTGTGGCATCATACATGGGTATTAAAATAATATCGCGTAATATTTTTTTAGATTGGCCTCCAGCAGCAAGTTAAGCAAAAACGTAATGTCACTTCAAATAAATTAAACCAAAAGTGTTTTGAGGCGTATCAAATCCCGTCACATATATTTTCTCATTTTATATAAGCAACCGTATTGCACTGTAGTCCATTTACTAAGGAAAAAAAGTTCTAACTTCGTTGACTCAAAACCGATTTTGATATATTTTTTTTAATTTCGGAAAAGTTTATAGAAAAGTTCCCCACGGGTGAGAAGGTGTGCTTTTTATTTTTTCAATTGTTATTAACAAGTAAGTGTTTTTTAATACAGTCTTAATTAAAAAAATTACTCTTTTATTTATTTAAACAATTGCCTGACGCTGATAACATTCATTCGGTTTTTATTTCGTATACAGGGTTTTTTTGGGTCGCTGATCTCAAATTTTGTGTTAAAATTTATCAAAAATGGAAAATAACGTCTTTAAGGTGGCAAAATAGCTTCATTTTTAAATTTTGCGTGTTGCCTCATATCTAGGGGTTTTGGACACGCTTATTATAAATATAGCATTAAGAGGTTAATTTTTATTCTGTACGAATATTATTATTATTTAATAAACATTATATTAACTAAAAGTTAAATAGATTAAATACATTTAACTATAACATATAAATTCGAACGCCTAAAAATGTATTTTCTACGACCTCTTTGTACAATTACCAAAATATATTACTGAATTAAACGATTTGCTAGTTGTGACCGAAGGAGGAATGTTATTACATAAAAACAAATGGCAACTTGTTCAACAGTATGGTGCAATTTTAACTAGTTATATTAATTTTATTGTACGTAATTACGAAAAAAAGCAATTGTTTTTGTCGATCATCAGAAACATCGAATAAATCCCGATGGCTCAAGACGAAAACTGCACCTGATATTCGATTGGATAGAGACAGGTTTAGTTATAGTCTCAGAGAATATAGACGTATTAGTTATATTAACAGCTTTAGCTTCCCCTGATAATGATATATATTTTTTAAAACCTGCCAAATATAAAGAAATATCTTTCTCTAAGAGCCTGTAATTTGCGATATTAAGTAAACATCTAAGAATATAAATGTTTTGAAGTCTAACGACAAGTGGTCTTTTCATATTGGAAAATGTGTGCTACTAACAATTTTACATTTAAAATTAAGGCTTAACACACACAAAGAAATTAAAGATAGACCAGCAAATGCAGCGGAATTTGCATCCTGTTGTTGGGTCACTGTTTATATATACGTCACGTCGGATGGCATTCCGTTCTTGCACAAAAGTCCCAAGGTCGCCGTGTTATTTTATATCGTATTTCTTTGTACCAAGTCGTAGGTATTAGTTTTCTTTATATTAATATTATATTATTAATTGGTTTAATTATACCTTCGTGATTTTACCGATTTGGAACTAGTTGTCCCGCAACGAAATGCTTTCCCGAAATGTCCCGATTTTCCAAGAACATATGCTTTCACAATTTCCAGTAATTTCTGCAAATTCTGGTTCAAAATTAGTTAAAATTACCCATAAATGCAAGCCACGGATAACAGAGACTATCAAGCTTCTAATAAACTTAAAAAATAAGGCATATAATAGGTATAAACATTCCAAATCATTAGCGCATTGGAAATATTGCAAATCGATACGAAATTCTGTGACTTTAGCTACAAAGGAGAAAAAAGCGTATTTTAACTTTGTATTTGATGGCTATGATACTAAATCCATATGGAGGGAAATTAAATCTTTGTGTGTGAACAATATTAAAAGCAACAATACCATACCAGAACATTTAAGTACACCCGATTCATTAATAATTTTTTCATAAATAATGTACCAAACGTCAACCATGATAACAATAATGTATTAGATTTTTATAAAAACCACAAACTAAATGAACTCAGTGTTAATATTGCGGATATTGTCGGAATTATAAACTCGATTAAAAGTAAATCTAAAGGAATCGATGTACTTAATATTGACTTTAAAATGCGGGTTCCAATTTTGTACGGAAAAATAATATTAAATAGACGTTTCGACATGATACTTAGTACGAGTACTCCTAAAAACAAATAATCAAACACGTATTTCGTGATTTTCTGAAAAGCAACCTCTTAGAGGATGCAATGGGGTAAATAAGCCTAAAATTCGTTATGGGTGTCGTTATTGATGTTTTTTGGGACGTTGATTGCGAAAATGGCATTTATTTTTAAGTCAAAGACGGTAGACATAACATAAAATTAAAACTCTATAGTGGCGGTCACAGACCAATATTATTTTTGGGCAGAACAGCGTTTGCCGGGTCAGCTAATAACGTAATCATTGTCTCGACTACTTTTTTTGCTGCGCAGCACGAATCGGTTCGCCGCATGGCCTATTATAGATATATTGAATATGTACTACAGCACATATGACGCTCTTGGGAAGGCAAAATTACATATTATAGGTCATACAACGATCTTTGTTTTGCTGCGCAGCACGTCTTTGTGCTATATAGGCAATGGCACATATGACGCTCTTTGCTAAATTACATATTATCGGTCATACAACGCTCTTTGCTAAATTACATATAATCGGTCATACAACGCTCTTTGCTTTAACAACTCATATTGTTCCATTTAAAAAACATAGTTATCAATTGTTTTAGTACGTTTGGTGCTATAATGAGGAATTTTTAGAGTCAATTGGAGTTTGTGTTGCATTTCTTGTTGGATTGCTATTGATTTTGCGTAATTCATGGCCTACTTTGACTAACATTTTTTTTTTATTTTGAAAAATAATAAGTTCCTAAATTTAAATTTAAGAATGCTATTATAAAGCACTTTTAGTGCTGATTTCAAATATCTAAAAATATACAGGGTATTCCATTTAAAAAACCAAAGTTGTGTATCGCCACGTAAAAATAGGAGGCTATGGCTTAAATTGGTTAACGTCAATTTTTAGGTTGTATACTGGCATTTAAAACAGAAGAAAGTTCTTTTCGATATCTCTATTATTAACAAAGTTACGAGCTGTCTAGCGATCTACAAACACACTGTATACTTTCGTTAATGTAGTTCGTAATATTTTCATCCCTGGATTTGGCTTTTACACTACTTTGAATATAGTTTATCTGCTGTATAATTAATTTTCTACTGTACGAACCTGAAATACAACGAAAAGCATTTTAATAATGTTTAGACCAAGTAATCGAGTATTTTGAAGATTATCTTTAATAATAAATATTCCCAACTTCCAAATCAAGTAGTTTACAATAATTTTTAGAACACCTAAAAACCAAATAAAGAGATTATTAGAAGGTAATAGGTGATCCCATAACCGCACAAACCTTTCCTATTTGTTTAAAAATTCTATTCTACTGAAATAATGCCACTACGACCTCGGTAAATACAAATAAATGTAATGTTTAAGGTAATAAAATGGTTAAATATTAAAGACATCAGAGGACAGAACTTGTAATTAATTCTTAAAACGTTTTTATTAATAGCGAATTCGGCTGACTGCGCCGATGACGTCTTGCTACGAGATTATCTTCACAAAACAGATTATGTTGCAGCCAGAGCGAGCGAAATTCACCATATAAATAACAGGTAATAGGCAACCCTCAACGAATTTTGAAATTTTCCCAGCTTGAGTATAGGCAACCTTCAACGAATTTTGATATTTTCGGAGCTGTAGTATAGGCAACCGAGGCTAACTTCGCACAAAAATCGACCACGTAGTTCTTAAGAAACGGCGTTGGCGCATGCCGGTAGTGGGCGCGTTCATCGAGTCGTTGTACGTACCCTTACATGTGTAAGACTTCCGACGACGTCGTCGCAAGTCCGAAAACTCGCCGTTAGACCGGTTACATACACTAGAAAATCGTCGTATGTGGGAAACCAGGTATATATATATATATATATATATATATATATATATATATATATATATATATGTGTGTGTGTAGGTGTAAATAACAACGTGTGTCAGTTCTTACATTGATTGTGAAGCGTTATCATTATTATCCTCTAATATGTTCTATGTTAAAAAAAGTTAATAAAATGGGAATGGTAGATCAAAAACCGGTTTTAAAAGTACGAGATATGGAAATTAATAAAATGTGTCCGGTATGTGAACTTCGAATAGTGAAAACTATATGGAATGATAAGGCAATAATAGCAGAATAAGAAAATAATGTGGTGTTCCTTCCGAATCGGTTTTCAACAATCATGAGCGATAAAGATATTGAAGAGATTAACCAAAATAAGGTGACAATTGTGTTCCGCGGTAAAAAAAGAATGTGGAAAGATAAACGAGGCAAATATAGTCGAGTTTGTTGTTTAAAATAAAAATGCATTGTAGTGCTACGTTATACGATTTATGTGTATTAATTATTAGTTCTGTAATACCAAAATTAAATTATATAAGATTGTTAAAATTACCAGTTCACTGTATAGCAGATATTGAGTTAGTGTGGGAAAATAGACTATTAATGTGCCACGAAATACTCGAATCTAGCGAGGAAGAATAAACAATTACAATAAAGAACATTTGTAAATAAAAATGGAGATTTCTTTGTTACAATTCCTGGATTTCAAATACATACCTTTTGTAATATACTTATATATTTGTTAATAAAATACTATTTATTAAATTATTGGTTTTTGTTTTACATAAAACTACATTATTCTAGAACATTGTGTGTATTATAATGACCCCAAGGCAGAGTATTAATCTCATTTGCTTGCACAAATCGTTTGTCGTCATACGGATCCAGGGCTCTCTTCTTAATTTTGATGGTGAAAACTTTATGTTTTTGGGACCGAATTGATCTACTCACAACGTGTAATGTACGACTATTGAAAAGAGAATCGTAGTAATCTTGAAAAGTTATATTCTTCTTTGTCGCGTTCTTGTTAATTCCTTTGCACTTCTTAATAAAATCTTCATTGTTCTTTCTAATAGCATACATTTTAGCCCGCAATCTAATAAATTCTGTCAATACTTCACCATTCAGCTCATCTTTAAATTTCCCGAGTATTTTTTTATTAACTCGTGGAATATTGAACGGATTGTCTGGTAAATAGTCGGAGGTATCAAAAACACCATCTTCACCTTTTAGTGCTTGTTCTCTAATTATGTCGTATATATTACCATTACCGATATCTTGAAAACAATAGACGAAAGAGTCCGTATCTCCATAAAGTAATGTGGTAGGACAACGTTTCGAGACAACAGGTTTAATGAAATCGTAATGAAACGAATACATTATTAATTTCGACAAGTCCAAAATTACCTGACCCAAGTATACTGGTTTATTGTAAACTAGTTTGTCTTTGTTAAGTTCGATTAGCACCAGGTTTTCCTTAAATATAGTGCACGATCTGAAATTAGGAAGGGCTATTAGCTTCTTTGCTGATCTCCAGGAAGTTACTAGCCGCATTTTTCTATGGTTTCTAATATTTTCCATAGTTTTCCCAAAGACCGCGTTATTCATTAACTTATAGAAGTCCTTTTCGAATTCGTTGCGCGCTTTTTTACGTAGTTCCGTGTTCATATCGATATAACATTTTAACCATCTCGATTGTGAAAATTTTAATACTCTGTAAATTTTTCCTAATTTCAGACCATGCAATAAACATTGTGTTAAGTTCCTAAGATGTAAAACGTGTTTTTCTTTGTCGAAAAGGGTTAGCATTAATTTAGAATTGCCAGGCGTGTTGTTGTTGTTTGGTGGAACACGGTGTTCTGCACAAAAAGGAAATTCCGCATGGTCATCGTGTAAGTTGGTTGGGTATTTCAAATCAACTTCCAAAAGAAGAGAGTGAGGAGAAGTGCCATCAACATCATCATCATCATTATCATCCCCCAATAGATTTAAACAGAAACGGTCGCTGTAATTGGTTGATATTGCTTGTTTTAATAGTTCTTCGTTTGACCATTCGATACTCAATATTTTCTCTTGCAAAATGTTAACTGCATCGTCTTTGAACCATGCAAATCCTCCAGTTGGTAGCGGTTCTGACATCGAATGTCCATATAAATTGTTGCAATCTGTAAAGAGCATATGTTGAACAGGTTTTGTGGAGTCAAAGCTCTCCATTTGTTCATTATTGGCCTTCATATATCTATGTGAACACTGTGTTATCCCACCACGAATAGCTTTCTCTGTAAATAGGATCATGTCGATGTCCACCATTAATTCTAATTTGATGTCGGTCTTCTTTAGTGCCGCTTGCTATGCTAGACCCGGTCCTGTATAAAAATGTACTGGGTCAAATCCGTATACTTCCATACATAAAAATCTGAATTGTTGGAACACATCTGTTAACAGTTTCACATCGCATAAAAGGTAAAGATCAGCGTATTCTCCTAGCGTTTGAATATTAAATGTATTCCAAACTTTCTGCGCATGAATGTAATCTTGTTCGGAAATATTCTCTTCTTTAAGCAGATTGTAGAATTTATCCATCGATGGAAGTTGCTTTTCATTTAATTTCTCTAACGAATCCACATAATCATAGCAAAAAACTGATTTTCTTGTCATCAAATGAAACTGTTCTTCAATAGGGAAAGCGTCCTTGGTATATCGAAACATATCGTTTGTTAAATTATTTGCCAATGTTTCCAGCTTACGAGGTAGAAATCGAAATGAATCGATAAATCTCCACTTATAGTCTCCGCATAATTTTGTTACCGCGATATAATTTTCTTTCGTTATTGGGAGAACTTCGACCGGTTGACTATTAAAATCTAATTCCGATATTAAAAAGTGAATGTCGTAACCAGATAAATTATGCATAATTATAGGAATATATTTGCCATTTTTATAATTTATATTGCAACCTTGACACAAAGCAAATCGAAATTTTCCTGTTAAGTGGTCGTGGTCGGCTACTTTTATTACAACATCCTCGTCGTCGTCCTCACTATAATTTTAAAAAGACCGTTTACAATGTTTACAAGAGGTAGCATTATCAAATTCCATTTGTTCTTCTACAGTCAAAGGTAACATTGGCAAATTAACTTTCATCGCTTCCGCTATGATTTCAGTTTCAAGCCGCAGTTGGTTTACAAACCATTTTGCAGGATTATGCCCTCTATAGGTTTTAAAATGAGATAGAGAATCGTCGAACGAACACACCACTTGATAAGCAACTGCGAACGGTTCATGCCTTTGATAGGATCTTGTGTATGACGTCGCTGCTGTGAAGTCATCATCGCTGTCATCTATATTGTTAATGGGAACGATTAAACTTTCGAAATCTGCCACAATTACAAAACCATGTTGCAGATCGAACTCGTGCTTCTTAAACTTCAGTTCATTCTCCCCCGGTTTCATAAATTCTATTCGTACAGGATCCACCAACTTGCAGTCTTGCATATGTGTTATTAAACGTGAAGCACTCCAGAAATAACGAAGGCATCTGTCACATATAAACGCCTTACCGCTGTGTTTCGAAAACTGCGATCTGCATAAACGAGATAGATTTTTAATCCAAGCATAAGGTCCGTACGATGCTTCCCCTTTTTTTTTTCTCTTTTGTTAAATATAAGAGGTTGATGTGGTTATCTTTGCATTCCTTGGTTACGTGGTAGGGTCCCACTATCTTATCCTTTCTAAGTCCGTAAACATTAATAGATATATTTGGATTTTGTCGCTCAAATTTGCGTATATCTTTAATCTTCACTGGAAACGAAATTCCTTTTAAATTAAAAATCTCTTCGAAATTTTGTGGATAAGAACCGGGCCGATCGGAATGATTGTTGGTAGGATAAAGCGCAGACACCAATGCATAACAAAAACACCTGTTATCGTTGTTTTTAACATTAACAACGGCATGTTTGGTTTTAATCCGCTGAGGTAACTCTATATACTTCGATGCTGACAATGGAACGAATTTGTTGATGTTTACTGTTAGGTTGATAATTCTTTTTAGCGCCCATCCACTCCCTTTTTCGGTATACTCCGACATCTGTAAAAACAACAAAATTTATTGAACGCAAGAAAAAAAACTGATATACGTACCTGAGTTAGAATATTATCCCTCATTTCGGTAAAGACATTTAGAACGTTAGTTGAACGATAAATGGGGTAATTACGGGTTGAGAAGTATTTAATTTCTTTAATTTCTGGGTCATGGACTAGATAAAATTCCCCTACCAACACGATGTTAACTTTTAATGCTTCCATTTTATTTTTCAAAGAAGACCTAATTTTATCGTTAAATACTTCAAAAACAGAATCCATAAATTCTTTGGGGTCTTTAATATTCATCTTATTTTGGATCAACCCTGTACGTATTCTGCTTTTAAATGCCGAGTCAATCTAATAACAAAACAACAGGTGTAAAAAACATGTACTTATGAACGATTTTTTTCTTACCGTTATCCATTCTGCTACATCTTGCGTGTACTCCAATCCACGTCCGCTTTTATTCAATTTGTTCGATATCTCTTCTTGGTAGCATTTCAATGTGCCTAACACACTTTCATAATGTCTTTTCTCACCAATCGTTCCTTCACAATTATTAATTAGTTCGGATAACAGAGAAATGTTTTCGGCGTTCTTTTCAAATACCGAGTTCCACTCAGAAGCAGTTTTGCAAAGAGATATAATTCTCCTTACAATGTTAACTAATTCACTAAAGTTATTCATTGTTTCAGTTCTGTTGCCGCATTAAGACTGACACTTTTTTTAACTTTGTATGTATTTATAACAGGGTGGAGCTGCATCGTTTAAACATATTTCAGATAGATAATAAACCGTGACCTTGCAATAAAAATCGCCGTCTCGATTACACTAGCACGATAAATAATTGTAAACATAATGCACTCTCGAGAGTACAAAAAACATGTGCAGATGTGAAAATGAGCCCGCGACCCTGAATTTGTTTCCGCAGCCGCTTGTTCGGCTCTCGGTGTTTCGTTATTGTTGGCGTCAGATTTTCGATTACATAAAGCTAATTCGATATTTTTCTTATTTTCATAGATTTTCTGCTACTTTAAATTATACATTTAATTACTTTTGTAAGTATACTGTAAAACTCTGCTCATTTTATCTAACTAATTTGATATTTTTAGATATCTTTTTAATGAATAATTCACCGTTCAATTTCAAATATAACAGCTCCCTTGAGTTGTTTACCTGCGATAGGTTTTCATACGGTTTACTGTTGATGGTTACATTTTTTCAATTCCTGTTAACCTACCTCATTTTGTTGAATCTGGTGATGTGCTGCAGAAATAAATTATAATAATATTATTGTATATTTTTATTAAAAAATGTAATAAGTAATTAAATGTTACATTGAACCGATACAAAATTACAAATAATAAGCAATAAAAAAAAGTATAATTATATAAGGTCCGTATTAGTAATCCATGAGTTATGCGAATTATCAAATCCCAGCCATTTTACATATAGTTTCCCATTTTTACGACGAATAATGTTTTCAACTAAATACGTGTCGTTATGTTTAGTTTTCTGTAGCTCATGTTTATAGAAGCGACCTTTTATGATGCGTCCAGTCAAGTCCTCAAGTAGATATGTTGTGGGGTCACCTGAATAAACTTTTCTTATTTTAAAAAGCTCGGTAGTCCAATTGGGTAAATAACTCTTAGTGAACATAGCCTTGTGTTTTGAAATTCTGACAACGTAACCCTCTTGGAGTTTATCATTTTCTTTTCGAACCATACTCGACTTCTCTGTATTTCTAAAAACACTTAATTTCGTATTCCGGTTAACATCTATGGGTCTCATTTTTATTGTCCTATGCAGATGATTGTTATATTTATTTATGATATCGTCGAGAACATTTCCATACCATTTATGGGACCCTTGCATCTCAAACTGTTTAAATAACCACCTTTTAATAGTACGAATAACACGCTCTACAATTGTTGCTTTCAAAGATGAATAAGTTGAGAAATGATTTATGCCATATTTTCTCATTAATCTTTGAAATTGTGGATTGTAAAATTCCTTCCCGTGATCGGATTGAATGTGTATGGGAGCTCCTCTTCCATTCGTTTTTAAAATCGATTCCATAGCACGACTAACTTCTTCACCAGTTTTCGATTTTAAAGCTCTTGCCCACAAATACTTGGAGTACGTATCAATAACGGTTAAAACATATTTATAACCCTTATTGAAGCGAGCGTAAGGAATTAACTCGAAAAGATCGATTTGATAGGTTTCATTGAAAGCTCTGATATCGGTTCGAAGACGTGGAAATTTTTTTCTTGCTGGTCGATATAGTTCATTAATTATATCTTCCTTCTTAGTCATCTCGTATTCCTAGTCTTTTTTCTATTTGAGCGATTTTAGAAGTCGTATTTTTAATAAGAGACGATGCCAACAATTTTAAAGTGTTCTCGCAGTCTTGTTGGGCTTTTTCGACTTTTCTCGAGAATATTTCGTCAATTTCGTTAAGTTTGGTTTCTATTTGTGATTTGGCGCTCTCTATAATAATAGTTGAGGTTTCAGAAAGTTTTTGTTCATATATAAGACGTGATTATTTAAGTTTTAAGTCCACGTCTTCGTAATGAAATAGTTTACCCTGTTTATAACTTTCTACTAGAGGTGCGAGTTCTCGAAGTGCCTCATTTATACTTCTTTGACTGGAGTCTATTTGATTGGTATAAAATGTAACATCTTTTATAAGTTGATTTTTTAATCTTGTTTCAGCTTCGTTTATGAGATTGATGGCGGTATCTTGAAGAGTACGTTCGTACTGCAGACGTGCTTCTTTAAGTTTCCCTTGTACGTCTTCATGCCAAATAAGATGACCTTGTTTGTATCCTTCCACCAATGGTGTGAGAGATTGATAAAGGGTGTTCATTTTTACTAATAGCAGATCTATTCGATCCGTATAAAATTTGTTTACTTCCTTAATTGCTGTTTCTTGTTCCTTTTTAAATCTTACAAGTCTGTTATAAACGTATTGTTTTGTAGCAACATTCTCGGGTAAATCGTATGAATAAACGCTACGCCGTTTATCCCCCGTTGTCCCAACATAACGTCCAAATTTGTTTATTGGCATTTTTTCCTTTGATATTTTACTATTCCTGCTTCTACTAATTCTTCTATAATACTCACAATTTCGTTGTGATGGTTTGAGTGACCGGCACCTTGTGACGCGTATAATAATCTTAGTCTGCTTATTAGCTCGGACGGATCGTCCCAATGTATATGCTCTACACGATTGTCATTAGCTTCTTTTAATATATCGGTTCCCCCACTATAATCATAACCATATCCTCTTCGAGTTAAAGAAGGTTTTATAATGTTAACATACTTATAACCACCATGACCCACACGCGATCCCCCGGGATTACTATCTTTTTTATGAGCATTCGTAGCTAGTATAATGCTTATGTAGTTTTGAACGTCTTGATCAGTATAATCGGTAGGTCTTTTTAACGTCAGCAGTTGATACAACCCATCTGTACCATCATATCTACGCCCTTTTACTTTAAAATGACGCTGCATGTTAAGTATGTCTATAGAACCATCCCCAAAATACCATTTATCCGCAGAGACGTCATATTTTACTCCAAACGGTGATTTATCTAGATCTCTTTGGTTACGTAACAGAAGATTGACATATTTTTTTGGTACAGGATGATATTGTTTGAAGAAAAATTGACTACTCGGTTTCGATAATTCGCTCATTACATCATCTTCGTTGGGGCTTGGTTCAGATTTTGAGGAACTTGGAGACAACCCGGATGTTTTGTTGATTTTTTTAAAGAAACTTCTCACTGTCGCTGAAGTATCCGGTATTTGATCTTCTTTAGTATCTTCTTCCTCTTCCTCTTCTTCTTTGGCATCAGTTATCGTTGAAGGAACAATAGATTTTTTCTTGCGCGATTTTATTGTCTTTGCAATGTCAATTATCGGTTCTAGTAGTTGTTTATGTTTTGTTTTGTACTCGGATTTTTGTTGTTGGGTACCCAGCTTTAGAGTTCGATATTTTTTTCTTATATCGTTACTAATCGATAATAAATCTTTTTTTATCTGTTCATCTTTAGAAGTCGGCATGTTGCTTTTCATGTCGATGCACAACAAATAATGAAGTGAAGAAGCGAAATACACCTTCTATACAGATATGAAACTATCAAAGTTTTTTCTGTATCTGCCCGCATTAATATCGCTGTCCTTATTAATCATTAAGAATCCGAAAGGTGTCTTCCAACATTCCCCGCACATTTCTCTAAATTTTGCAAATGTCATGTCCGTTCCTACGTGATCCTTATATACGTGATTTAAATTTAAATCGTCTTGTTCCAATAGAAGTAGCACGTTTGCGTTGTCTCTCAATAGATGTTTAGGTATTCTAGCGTAAGACTGACAGATGTAAAAACTATCGACGTCATGATGTCTTCCCATACTAAAATAATATCTCATAGGCCATTGATTATCGCATGCCACATCGTCAAACTTTCCGGTGTTACTTCTTCCGCATACGATGCAACGAACAGTATCGGGAAATAAAGGCCCATTTTTTCTAAACGGTTTTTTGAGCGCACGTTGATGACGACACACCGTGTCGAAGTTGTAAACCGACAACCTTTTATTATGCTTCACGATTTTCATTTTGTTTGTTGCTTGGGTGAATATAAATATCGATTACAGTTAGCCGGTTGCTTTAAAAATGGTTAAACGCTCTCGCGGTGCGGGTGTTATAAACTCTCTTATAAACAAACTACCGTTCGAACTCCATATACCTGGAGGTTATCAGTGGTGCGGCCCGGGCACCAAAATCGCTAAAAGGTTGAGTCGAGGAGACCCGGGAATCAACAAGCTCGACGCTTCGTGTAAGGAGCACGATTTGGCATACGCGAAACATCAAGATTTACCGCCACGACACAAAGCCGACGCCGTACTCGAGGAAAAAGCGTGGCAACGCGTGAAATCAAAAGACGCCAGTTTCGGAGAGAAAGCAGCCGCTCTGATGGTTACCAATGTGATGAAAGCGAAACAAAAAATGAGTATGGGAACTAAAAAACTGAAAGCGTTCGGCAGTATAATTAAAGAATCAAAAAAGGCAATTAAGAAGCTTAGAAAACCGATAACCCTAAATGCGGCCGCCAAGACCTCAATTTTGATTGCAAAGAGAGCCATCAAAGAAGCCGGCGGGGGAGAATCGATACGATGCCCACGTGTTATACCAATACCCACAAAGACAGGAGGGATTATACCTTTTCTACCGGCCATATTTGGAGGTTTGAGTGCACTCGGTGCTTTGACCGGGGGCGTCGCAGGCGTCGTAAAAACTATTCAAGAAGTTAACGCAGCAAAGGACAAACTAAAAGAATTGCAGCGTCACAACAAACATATGGAAGAAATTCAGCTAAAACTATATTTACGACGCATAAATAAAGGAATGGGACTATACCTTACCAAGAAACCAAAAAACTCATAAAATTACCCGGGCGTGCTCTAACGAACCGGGATCTATATTCCATTGCTGCCAAAGTTCGCATTTCATATTTTCGTGGGGTGTTTATGCGTGACGAACTAAATGGAGGGAGACGACCTTGGAAAAACGAGAGCGCAATTATAAATCTCGATGGAAGCGATGGAGAGGGCACGCATTGGGTTACGTACAAAAAACGCGGGCCTATGGTGAAATACTTTGACGGTTTTGGAAATCTTAAACCGCCTAAAGAACTAATCAATTATTTTGGACCCGATACTAAAATTATGTATAATTACGATAGATATCAACGTTATAATTCCTATAATTGTGGACACCTCTGTATTAGATTCTTGCTTAATAAATATGTCTAACGTTTTACGATTTCTTTCAATCATGTCCGAAACGTTCACCCTGACTGGTAAGGGTAATTACCTCAGCAGTAATTATTATCCCCCGATTCTACTAGATCCGATATACTCGTATAAAGTAGGGTTACTGGGATTATATACTTTTAACGCGGTACAAAACATCTTCGAAGGCAACAATAAAATTTATTTGAGAGAGAACCTCCAAGCTACAAATAATGATCATGTAATAACTATACCGTCCAGTGCATACGAAATTGTGGCCTTAAACGACTACATAAACAGAGTCTTAATCGAAAATACTGGGAGCAAAGAAAATACGATTCTGTTCTCTCTTAAGGCCAATTCGAACACATTAAAATGCGAGATTAAAAGCAAATACTACATTGATTTTCAACCTACAGACTCGATAGGATATATGCTCGGCTTCTCCAAACGAATACTGAGTCCTACATTACGTAACGAATCAGATTTACCTGTTCAAATTGCGCCCGCTACAAATATACGTGTCGAGTGTAATCTAACTGGTGGCGCGTATTTAAACGGTGATTCTGCGCACACTCTTCACGAATTTGCGTTAGACCTAGAACCTGGTGAACAAGTGAAAGAAACTCCTACTAACGTTATTTACTTGCCAGTCATCGTCGATCGAATAGATAACATTACATTGAAGTTAACGGAGCAACAAGGACAACTAATAAATTTTGGCGAAGAACCGATTACCGTTAGATTGGAATTGAAAAAAACAATGGGTATTAATTTTCACACAAATTTGCTCTCGACTAACACCAACAATAGCAACAGAAAAAAGAAAAATAAGAAAATAAAGAAGGTACGAAGCGGTGACGGAATGTATAAAAAGAGAAGCGTAAAAGTGAAGAAACTCATTCCACGTGCGCCTCTGCGTCCGTTAAAAGCTGAAGACTTGCGATTTTTAAAATCTCTAGGACTTATTGTTAATAAAAAATGGCGTCAAAGTTAAACGTTTTTGAAGACATAGTTATTGACAAAGATATCATCGAAGAAAAATGGATTGTTCACAAACCACCTGCCAGAGTAGAAACTTACAAACCTACCGGCGAGATAAGAATATCGATAGAACAACGTGACGGTATAAACTCGATCTGTAACAGTTTTCTAAATATCGAGGGAACATATGAATTAGCTGACAATGAGAAAACTTGTACTCTAACCAATAATTTTGCTTCGTTTCTATTCGAAGAGATTAAATTGACCTTGAACGATGTCGTTATAGAATGTGTACGCAAGACCGGCCAGACTTCGACAATGAAAAATATGGTTTCCTACAACGCAGATTACAGTCGAGCTTTGGGAACTGCCGGTTTGAGAGGCGAGCGTTTGAAACCCTTTATTTTGATGTAATGGCACGAGCAAAATCGTGCATAGATATCGCGGATAGGGAATTAATTAATAACACACCCCAATCACTTCAAAATTCTAATAATTCGGTAATAGAGCCGGCAATCAAACTTCCTGCACTTTCATTAGCAACTTTCTCGGGAAGTTTAAGCGAGTGGAGGAATTTTCGCGACACGTTTGAAGCAATCGTGCATAACAACAATAACCTTGCGAATGCTCAAAAGTTTTATTATCTCCGAATTTCGTTAAAGGGAGACGCTTTGCGGGCTATTGAGGCCATCGAAGTGACAGATGCTAATTATGAGTTGGCCTTACAAATATTAAAAGAACGATTCGAAAATAAAAAGCTTTTAGTAAACGGTCACATCCGTGAAATATTTGAATTGCCCAATTTGCATAAAGAAAACGCGGTACAGATGCGGCACTTATACGACACTGTATTGCGAAATATTAGATGTTTAAAATCGTTAAAATTACCAACCGAATCTTGGAGCGCATTGTTGATATTTATTATTAGTCGGAAATTAGATAACATCACATTACGCGCATGGGAGGGCACACCGCATAAGGGTGAACTTCCTGAATTTGAAGAGTTCATGGATTTCTTGAAAGGTAAATGTAGTGTTTTAGAATCGCTGAAGCATTTAGAAATAGCATCGAAACAAAACCATGATAAATTAGATAATAGAAATGCAAATAGAAATTTAAAATCGTTTGTAGGGGTCAGTGCACCCGCTAGTAGTTGCACATTTTGCAAAGAATCGCATACTGTTTTCAACTGTAAAACATTCACGGGCAAACCAGTCCTAGACAGATATACTTGGGTTAAAGAATTAAAATTGTGTTTAAACTGCCTAAAACCGAATCACGGGGTCGTAGCTTGCAAATACAAACAATGGTGCATAAAGTGTAATAGAAAACACCATACCCTTTTGCATCGCGATAGCGAAGGCACCAATGTAGTAGCCGTTAGAAATAACGCAGACAATTCAGAACCATTGCCAATAATCAGCGAAACTGTAGTAGCATCAAGTCAAGTCATTAATAGCGGAAATGGACAAATTTTATTAGCAACAGCCTGCATTGATGTAGCAGGTCCAGTTGGACATTTTCAAAAATGTAGAGTGTTATTAGACTGTGGATCAATGTCGCATTTTATAACTGAAAATTTATGTAAAAGTTTAGGACTCCAAAAGCGAAAATTAAATACGATAGTTAGTGGCATTGGAAACGGATTAGCGCGCGCAGAACATTGCGTAGATGTGACAATTAAATCACGTTGTAATAATTTTAAAAGAGTAATCACATGCTTAGTATTCGATACAATAACGGGAAATTTACCAATGTATACTTTCGATTCGAAATTAATTAGTATACCTAACAACATCGCGTTAGCGGACTCAGCATTTTGCCAAAGCGATAAAATAGATATTTTAATTGGAAGCAGTATTTTTTGGGAAGCTTTGGCAAGCGAACGAATCTTCTTAGGTAAGGGAAAACTCATTTTGCAAAATACAGCGTTCGGCTGGATTATCGCTGGTAATTTAAATGGCCAAGCGCAGCCGGTAATTAAGCAAAAAACATTTGTACATTGTTCATTAGAAACAGATTTGGAAAGATTTTGGCAAGTGGAAGAAGGGGACGCGCTGAAAAAGTTGACCCCTGAAGAAATTAAATGCGAAAATTTGTTTACCACCACCACCAAACGCTTAACAGATGGCCGTTTTTCTGTTAAAATTCCCTTTCGTGAAAATGTAAATTGTTTAGGGCAATCACGGGACATCGCGTTAAAACGTTTCTACGCAACCGAAAGACGTTTAATAAAAAATGATAATTTACGCAAAGAATACATAGAGTTCATGAATGAGTACGAAACATTAGGTCACATGCAGCGTATCAACGAAGTAGCCGATTCTCAATTGCATTATTTTTTACCACACCATCCTGTAATAAAAGAGAGTAGCACGACTACCCGCTGCAGAATTGTGTTTGACGGTTCGTGCAAAACAGACTCTGATTTGTCACTTAATGACGTACAATACGTAGGAGCCACAGTCCAGAATGAATTGTGGGAAATCTTATTACGTTTTAGAATACATAAATATGTATTGAGTGCCGACATTCAGCAGATGTATCGGCAAATTTGGATAGACGAAAGTCATAGAAACTTTCAAAAATATTTTGGAGAGCTGATCCAACTCAGAAAGTTCAATGCTATGAATTAAAAACAATCACATACGGATTAAGCTCCTCGCCGTTTTTAGCTACGAGCTGTTTAAAACAATTAGCCACAGAAAATTCTGAAACATATCCGATCGCGAGTAAAATAGTAGAAAATGATTTTTTTGTGGACGATTTGTTGAGTGGTCAGGAAACTATTGAAGAAGCGCTGAAGGTTAAAAGCGAGATTATCACAATTTTGGAGTCAGCTAAGTTTAAATTACGCAAGTGGGTCTCAAATGAGCCCAGAATTTTAAGTCAATCTGAGGTAGAAGAAAATAATAGATTGAAAATACTACCGTGGGGAGACTCTTGTGTAAACAAAACATTAGGAATATTATGGAACCCAAAAACTGATGTTTTGCAGTATGAAGTCAAAATAGAAAAATTTGAACAAATAACAAAAAGAAATATTTTATCAAGCATTAGCAAGATTTTTGACCCATATGGCCTTCTACAACCAATTATAATTAGAGCAAAGCTTCTAATTCAAATACTGTGGCAAGAAAAAATCGGTTGGGACGATCCGGTTAGTTTAGAAAGTCAAGAATTTTGGATGTCTTTTCAAGATGATTTAATGCACATAAACGCACTAGAAATTCCAAGACACATTCGTCTTAGTTTCGTCTTATTTTCGAATTGCATTCTTTTTGCGATGCGTCTCAACATGCATTCGGTGGGTGTGTATTTTTAAAGTCAATCACTGTCGATGGAAACTGCAGCGTAAACTTAGTATGCGCAAAATCAAGGGCAGCACCTCTTAAGAAATTAACAATTCCACGTCTAGAACTCTGCGGAGCGGTAATTCTTGCAAAATTAAAGGATCGTGTAGAAAAGGCTTTAAATTTAAATATTTCTAAATATTATTTTTGGTGCGATTCGAAGATAGTATTAAGTTGGTTGCGAGCCGACCCGAGTCGTTGGAAAACATTTGTATCTAATCGCGTTTCAGAAATTCAAACGTTGACTTGCATTGATGATTGGCATCACGTCGATGGTCCAAATAATATGGCAGATGTAGTCTCGCGAGGAATAAGCGCAAGACAATTAATTCATCTAGACGCATGGTGGCGAGGGCCACATTTTATTAGAGAAAATGTAGAATATAATTTCAAAAACGAAGAGATTGAATGCGATATAGAAATTCCCGTGGCGAAAAACTTAACTTTAGTTACAGTTGCAAATTTAATGGATTTGTATATTTTTGAAAAATTCTCCTCATTAAACAAACTAATTCGAGTAACAGCATATTGCATGCGATGGTTAAATAATTTTAGAAATAAAAATAATAAAATTTTGGGACATATAACAGTTGACGAAAAACGCAGAACGTTGTCCGCATTAATTCGACTAGCTCCAAAACAAGCATTGCCTCACGAAATTAAAGAGTTAAGTAATAATAATCAACTTAGAAAACCTCGAAATCCTTCATCTCTCAACCCGTTTCTAGATAACAGGGGCATAATACGCATAGGTGGGAGGTTAAGAAACGCGGATCTCGTTTACGAAGAAAAACATCCCATTATTTTGCCTAGCAAGCATAAATTAACGGAATTAATTGCAACAGACGTTCACGTTACTCAGCTCCATTGCGGACCGCAAGCGTTATTATATAAATTGCGTGAAAATTACTGGCCATTAAACGGTAGAAATTTGGCAAGAAAAATATTTCACAAATGTGTCACGTGTTTTAAATCAAATCCTAAGGGTGTCATGCCTCCGATGGCTGATTTACATGCAGAGCGGCTTGCTCCCAGTTCACCCTTCGAAATTTGCGGAATAGATTATTGTGGTCATTTTCTGTTGAAGGACAAGAAAACTCGCGGTTGCAAGGTTTCTAAGTGTTATGTTTGTGTATTTGTTTGCTTTACGACAAAGGCTGTACACCTTGAATTAGTTAGTTCCCTAAGCGTTGAAGTTTTTATAGCTGCACTTCGCAGATTCGTGTCAAGAAGGGGTATTCCGCGCGAGATTTGGAGTGATAATGCCACAAATTTTATTGGAGCGAGGGGAGAATTGCGTGAATTGCACGAATTTATAAATTCAGAGGGAACCGATCAAAAAATTAAAAATTATTGTCTCTCAAGGGAAATAGTATGGAAAAATATACCACCGCGATCGCCGCACATGGGGGGATTGTGGGAAATAACTGTCAAGTTGTTTAAATTTCACCTAAAAAGAATAGCTGGTAATGCACATTTAGTGTATGAAGAATTTAACACTCTTATTATACAAATTGAAGCAGTACTAAATTCACGTCCCATACAACCATTAACTTCCGACCCTTTAGACCTGAATCTTCTAACTCCCGGCCACTTTCTAATTGGTAGACCAATTACCAGCGTCGTAGATAAAGACTTGAGGAGTGCCAAGGAGAATCGACTCGTGAATTTCCAAAGGGTTCAGTTACTGACCCAACATTTTTGGAACCGATAGGCGAAAGAATATTTGTCAACGCTGCAGCAACGACCTAAACAACGGGGCACTTACCAAACCCTTGAAATTGGATCTTTGGTTATCATAAAAGAAGACAATTTACCGCCTTGTCAATGGTCATTAGCCAGGGTTCTCGCCCTACACCCCGGTGCAGATGGAATCGTTAGGGTAGCTACAGTGAAGACGTCCAACAGCATCTTGAAGCGACCGTTAGTGAAATTGTGCCCGTTGCCATGTGGTGAAGGACAATAGCAAAGTGCGCGCAATAAATTAAACCAAGAACTTCCATAAAGTGTCTAAACCGCGTTAGTTTTAAGCAAAATTCCTGAACCTCTGTGAGGAACGAACTTTATGGCTAGTTATTTTAGAAACGTTCTGGTTATCTTTAGCATAATTTTAGATTGTAATTCATGTACATTTTATACTTTTATTTTGGTTCTAGTTTAAATAGATTAATTTGTATATAATGTTGAAATCATGAATGTTTCAAGGTGGCGAGTATGTTTAGGATTAAGAAGTAAGTGTAAGGACTGTCGCTATTTTGTGCCGGCCACTTGTTCAACATCTGGACAGTTTTATGAATAGCAGCCCTAAAATCGCAAAGGGGCAGACTCGAAGCGACGTTAGCCCTGGTCGGTCGCAAGATTTATATTATAGGTTCTTGTACATAATTTTCGTTCGTGTATTTTAGTGAAATAAAGTATATTTTTAAACCGTGTGCTACCGAAATTAATTATTGTCTTAGTATACAGTCTACTACTCTTTCAGGATCGTACAGGATCGATAAAGGCGTTCGAACGACCGCATCATTGTATTGTCGGTTTTCAAACACTTAGAGACAATAAAACCGATAAAGATGCGAGCATCTTTGACCACATCAATATCAGCAATATTACAATATATCTTAACGGTCGTCCCTATCCGAACAGAAGATTAAATTTGAATTATGCAAATGGAAACTTCATCGAAGCTTATAAATCATACTGCGACTTTCAAAATTCCTATTATGGTACCGCACATGCCCATCCGCTACTTAGCTATACGGAATATCTACAGAATCCCCTCTTTGTTGTTGACATGACTGCGCAGGACGAAGCCGTTCAAACAGGAACGGTCAGTATATCCATAGAGGTAGAGGCGCGATCAGCTTTCCCTGTCGGCACCTTCGCTTACGTAGTGTTAATTCACGACACTATTACCAAATACGAGCCTCATTCGGGTATTGTAACAACTCTATAAAAAATGTTGGTGATTGATATGGAAGGTTATCTGTTGTCCCAATTTACACCCAAGGAAATGGCTGTTACCGATGGAGATCGTTGTGCTCATTATGTTTTCAAACCACCATGCATGTTTCGAGAACTTGGACCACGACAACAATGTTCTGTCAAGTATTTCACGAAAACTCGACACGGCATTCCTTGGGCTTCCGGATCTGTGGAATTATCTGAAATTGATGCTATTCTACGACAAGTTGGTGAACGTGATAAAATTATCTACTGTAAGGGAAACGTAGTGGCCAACTATTTAAAACAACACACCAAATTGCGCGTCATCAATATGGAGAACAAGAGCACCGAAGCAATCCAAGACTATAAACCACCATGTCTTGCTCATAATTTGAATATGTGTCGCTGTTCACTTAATACTGTTAATTATCTGTTTAATAATTTAGTTAACAAGTGATGTTTATTATTTTTAACTGTATATTTTATTAAAATTAAAAACAAATACATAAACTTTACAAAACTTTTATTTCTTACTCTACATTAAAACGCCATTTATATAAAACATAAGAAATTATAGTGGCACAAGTACATACAAACTGAATTATCTCAAGAATTAATATTGGTACAACAATGCTTATATTATCGTTAGGAGAGATACGTGATGTGTCGTTCCATAGGAGCGGTATCCATTTCGAATCGTGCCAACTTTGGTTTGGATAGAAAAATCTTGTTTTAACCATTAGATATCGGTAACTAACGTCTCGAGTAGAACTCTGAATCAAATTGTGTACGAAAACATAACTGCTATTTATCATCTTAGGTTCCATCCTTGTCCATATTTCCGGTGAGATCGATGTTTGTAAAACGTCGTTTGAATGTAGAATGCTTATGTAACCATCTGTACAGCCCACAGGATGTGATATTAAAACTTTATTATCATAGGTTATGGTTGCAAGCAATAAAGCTATCGTCGATAGCTTCATCATGGTTACTGGGTATAAAATGATGTACGACATTCGATACAATCTCTAATTATAGGTATCGGACCATCGAACACGTCTCCACTGGTCGCTTTCCAATGACGATCGCAAAATTTTAATTGTTGTATATCCAAATCTTCGCTAATTACTTTTGGTAATATCGGCCAATTAATGGCCACCTCTTTAGTAGGTAAATTTAATAAATACGATTTTGAAAGATACTGCATTAATTCTGCACTCATTTTACATAACCCGAGTTTTTTATGTTCACTAATGGCATTAGATATATTCAGCGCTACTGTCGGTGCTGGTACACATGATTTCGTTTTCTGTTTCTTTATCGTTGTCATTTTCGTTTGCCCACTGCCTAGGTACAAATTCTACTAGATGAACAGTTTTCCAAGAGGTACTATCAACTTTTGTTCCCCGATAAAGCAAATATAAATTTAGAGTATTAATTTTCTCGAGATTTTCAGATCTGCCTGCAAAAAGATCACTTATTCGTTTCGGTAAAAATACTACGTGGTCTTCCAATTCAGCTAAAACGGCACAGTCCCTCGTTCTAGTTTTAGTTGATCGCACTTGCACTAGTGGATAGTAATAATCCAATACCAGTTCATCTATTTTCAAAGTTGGTTTTTTATTTGACAAACCTATAGCATTTAAGGAAGAGAGCAAATAATTAAGCGATGAATCCATGTTACTCAAGTCAAATACTTTAATATACTAATACAATGCAAAAGGTTCTGACTGATACATAAAACCAAACGTCGCTTATCAAGACATAAACCAGATGCCACATATCAAATTACTCAAGCCCCCCAAAGCATCGTGACGTCAGAGCTTCGCAACTTCGATGCTGTGCGCGTTAGAATGCTCAGCAGCCCTAACTACGTGATGACGTCAGAACAATTATTTATATTTATAATAAAGTTCGCAAACATTTTATTCTCTAGGCGTTTATAACTTTCGCAAATCCAAGCTTTTCAAACGAGAGATCTAACAACCTATTTTCGCACGCAACAAAACGCAGTTTTTAAATACAAAACACACTCAAAATGCATCAATTATTTATCACACGAGCACGGAAACAAACCAAAAAAAGAAATCCCTACATAGTGGTGACTCGAAGCGACACCACATGATAGATTCCTACATAAACTTTACTCGAATCGCTACCAGATGGCCCACACAGCACCGTCGCGAGGAGCACGGAAACAAACCAAAAAAAAAATAAATTCCTACATAGATTCCTACATAAACTTTACTCGAAACGCCACCAGATGGTAGCACCGTCGCATTCCCCCGCGCTTTCAAGCGTTGCCTCCAAGTGACGTCATGGAAAATACCCAGATTAGTGCAAATTTCAATTGTTTATATTTACGCTAATAACCAATCAATCGAGATTTTAACAAAAACGGTAGTCACAAATCTTCACAGCTACAAAATAAAACTTACACCAGCCTCCTAGCATAAGCCAAACTAGAGATATTTGCCCTGCACGATCGAAATTCGCCCCATAAGAATAACATGGGAAAACGCCCCCAAAAGTGAGCCAGAATCGGTGTTTCTACTGTACTCCTAATGTCATGACAACCAGTAAACAAACAGTAAAATCAACTTACCTGCAATGGATATGTCAAAGTAAGTGTAACTTACTAGATGGACATAGAGAAAAATACATTTCTATCCTCCAAAAAACGTCATAAACGTCACGAAAGTTAAAGAATTACCGATCTCAAACAATAATTGAAGTCCTCGCTTCGCTCCTTCTCCAAACAACTGTCTTCGATCGGTAAAATGTCCTTACCGTCGGAAAGGTACTAAAATGTAAAAGTTACGTTGTATGTGAGGTATAACCACAGTGGAACAGAATGTTAAACTACAACTGTTTAGCCACCACGTTGGGCGACCATTAATTATGCAATGGCTTAATGCTTGATATGCATATTTTATTTAGTATTAGCCTTGCTATTTCTTTTCAAATCGATTATTTTAAATTTTACTTTTAACTAAGTATTACAATTGAGACTCTTATCAGGGTGGTTCGCCAATCTAGTTATCTATTATTTGAAATTCAAATTTTATTATAATTTTTGATTACTGAATGACATTCACTGTCATCTTGACGTCCAACAACGATCAAACTAAAAATTGACAAATATTCTTCCTACTCACATATCCATTTTTGTTTCTCTTAATATTACTCAATATACATCTTGTTGCCACCTTTAATTCTTCATTAATTACTACTACATTTTGTTTTACCTGTTTATTATTTTCCGTAGTATCGTCTTCCTCATCTACCAGCTTCTCTGACTGCATTGGTTCTTTTAAAGCCTTCTTTAACTTGTTTTCTTTTTCTTCAGCCTCTCTCTTCAACCTATTTTCCCTTTCCTCTGCTTCCTTCTTTCTTCTGTTCTCTCGTTCCTCGTCCTCCTTCTGCCATTTTTTACGTCTTTCCTCTCTCTCTTTCCTCATTTTCTCTGTATCTTTATCCATAAACTCTATCATTTTTGCCATCATTTCCATTAACTGTTTCCTGTCTTCTTGTTTTATTGTTTGTTCTGCCATTTTATTTTAAACATTTACCAAACTGTATTTACTTTTATTACAAACCTTCTATATTCAATTGTAAATCTTTGTGTTTTATTCACAAATTGAACCTTTATACGATGCTTTATTTATTCTTATTGATTGTCCTATTCTGTTACTTTATTAATCTCAAACGAACTCAATTATGATACGTTTTTAAATTATGACTGCTTTTTACAATCTTCTTTCTTAATTCACAATTATTAATAAACAAATTAACCATAAACTTGGTTTATCAGTTAGAATCAAACCTCACAGTTACTTCGCCCAAAAATATATCTTGAAAACTAACTAACAATCACAATTACAATAAGCCCCTTAGTTGGACAACATTAATATGGAATATCAATTGCACCACGTTGGGCGACCATTAATTATGCAATGGCTTGATATGCATATTTTATTTAGTATTAGCCCTGCTATTTCTTTTCAAATCGATTATTTTGAATTTTACTTTTAACTAAGTATTACAATTATCAGGGTGGTTCGCCATTCTAGTTATCTATTATTATTTGACATTCAAATTTTATTATAATTTTTGATTACTGAATGACATTAATTGTCATCTTGACGTCCAACAACGATCAAACCAAAAATTGACAAATATTCTTTCTACTCACATATCCATTAATCAATTCACTAAAGTAAGTACTGTATTATATTTATTTCACTCTTTTTTTAATTGTCTGTTGTTCAAAATGCTTTTATATGACTAATTAAATCCAACCTGAACACTCCTCAAGCTTTCACTGCCAGTTACCTAAAAACACTACAGCTCCCAACGTCCACAGCTTCCGATGTTCACAGCTTGCGACCTCCGCAGCGTATACCTCCAATAGTTAAGGCTATGATGCCCTGCTACCCTTCAAACAACATCCAACCTGTCAAAAACCCTGGCTGTCTGCAGATCTTTGTCCCGTTCCCTGCATCAATGCTACTGTCACCCCAACAGGTTCCTGGCAAGTTCACTATTATAGATGATCCCAAGCTAATCTTCTATTTTCCCCAGCTCGTACTCTGTATCCAGCAACACAGACAGAACCGTCCAAATCATGCAGTTACTTCAACAACTTCCTTCAAAATGATTGACTTGTCCTGTATGTAATCACCAAGTCCAGCAATTAATGTGAATTATTCATTGTATGTGTTTAACAATCCAATTCCATTTAATTATTATTATTTACTTCTTACTTGCATCGAATTAAACCATATTCCATAATCTCTTTAATGACTGTATACTTGTATTACCTCAGAATTATATTTTCACTTATTTCCATCACGTAGATTTGTTAAAACTCTTTTTATTTATGTTATATCCAATTATTCATATAAATAAAGGTAGAATTTCTAGTTTTTTTATTATATCAAAACATCCAAAGGAGTTTTTCAAAATATGTCTAAATTTTTTATGAGTTTGTTATTCTTACTGCTTAAACACATTTTCAAATCTATGCTAGTTACAATTATTACTGCACTCTTTAAAAATATTAAATGTTCTGATTATTACATACTACAATTCTTTATTCTTATAGTAAGCATATTTGTCAAATATAACCTTGGCTTAAATTTTATCAATATTGAATTCCACCATCAAAATTGAATACTCAATTGCTATTCATCCATCAAATTAAATTAGAAATTGTGTCAATTTTAGTTTCCATCATTCATTTTCAACTTAACACACAATCTTATTCAAACCCCTCCAAATTTGATTGCATTAGTCTTCCAAATTTATTATTTTTTATTATTATTTATAAACTAACCTAAGTGTATCATAACAATATATTGGAACAATTCTTTCGCGCGTGTTATCAAAGACGACGAAGACAAAAGGCGTGCGGCTGTCTTAATAAGTCCGGACACGTACAAGTTAGTGAAGGATCTGTGTTACCCCGAGTTACCTAACGCAAAATCATATAAACAACTGGTCCAATTATTAAGATCATACATTAGCCTAAAATTGTCGGTGTACCGATAACGGATCGAGTTTTACGCGGTGGTACAACGAAAGAACGAAACTGTAAACGAATGGCATGCGAGAATAAGAAAAAACTGTCTATAAATTGAATTTCGGGGCAAGTTTGGACAAAGTACTTAGCGATAAATTCGTAACCGGGTTGGTGAAAGGACCTATACTAGATAAATTGTGTGAATAAGAATTTTCCGATACCAAAACTTTGTCAGACATGGTCAACATAGCGTTAAGCTGGGAGACTTCACTTTCAGCAAGGGACTCGATCACGAGGGATCTTTCGTAGGCGGTACAGAGCACAAGCAACCCATCTAACAGGGCACATGTTGGCAGAAGCAGCAGTGCTACCAACTTCAACAGGAGAAGAAAGCCCCAACAACATTCACAAAATTTTCATCCTACATCTAGCGCGGGAAGTACGGCTTATAAATGCAGATGTCGGGGGAGGGACCATCAGAAAGGACAACGGTGTAGGTTTGAAAACAGTCGCTGTTTCAAATATAACGTAAGCGGACACTTAGCCAGCGTTTGTAAACAGCAGGTGATAACAAACCATTATTCTAAGAATACATTAGAAAATGGAGTAGAATTACCCATTTATGGTTTTAATAATTGTATGGATAGTGAGGATGAAGATCAACATTTAACAGTTTTAGTTAAAATAAACAATAGCGAGGTAGAGATGCAAATTGATACAGGGGCTGCAATCTCTACAGTGGCAAAACGAATGTACTTAGAAAAGTTAGCATGCTATGAACTAAAACAAAACAATGTATTAATTAAGGAGTATACCGGTAGAGCATTTTCTGCCAGCAGTTACATACAACGGAAAAGTTAGAATACTTGTAATTGAATGTGGAGGACCTCCATTGTTAGAAAGGGATTTCTTGAAAGTATTTAAATTAAATTTAATAGAGGAGTTTAAAAAGGTTAATAGTTAAAATAAGGTAGATAGTTGTTAAACCATTTTGCTGTCGGCAGTAATTTAGTGTACAATTCAAGCCTTTAGGGCAGCTTAGTTACATTTCAAACCCGTTTCCCGCATTTAAACTTTTCATCGCCTATTCCAACAATTTTCGAATTAGAGCACCCTGTATATCGGCACAACTGTCTCGTTTTCGCCGTTTTAGAACACCCTTTGTAGCTATTCTTGCAAGTAGTCGCTCGTGTGCCGCCTCGCGACAGCAGTTTTCGTGATAGCTAAAATTTACGAATCCTATAAGAGCAAACGGTAAAGTATCTATTCATCTCTGTCGCCCCCAGACACTTGGCGCCAACAAGCGCAATTCCTGGTTTGCTATTGGTCGTCGTAGTCACCCGTTTGGCGGTTAAATCCGCAAATGCAGTATTTTTAACGGTCGTTTCGGGTATTCGGTCTCGGGTTGTCAAAAAAGTCAGTCGTTGCAGACTAATTCCAAGGCGGCCGGCGTCTCGCCCTGTGCGGGGCGCCGTCCCTTCCTTTTGTGTCGTTATGGCGGCGTGTCCTTTGTCCATTTGTGCTGTTACAGTGTTTTCCCGAATCCATTAAACTATATTTGCTTCGTGGCAGTTGAGATCAGGTCGCCGAGTAGAGCGTTCGTTATTGTGTTGCCGTGGATGGCGTCCTCGGGCGTCCTGGACGCTTGGGGGACGCCTGCCTTTGACTTTGTACCGTTGCCGAGAAGGCTATCTTCGTATCAAGTGCTCCCGCGGTCAGGCAGTTCGCAGAGACTTCAGTTTCGGCCGCGAGAAAGTTGTAGGTGTTATTTGACCCGATTGTTGACGGACGCTTTCGAGTACCGTGTGCCTTGTCGGCGTCTTTACCACAGCTATAGTGGGATTATAACGAGAGCGTGCCTTGTTTACCGTCTTCATGCAAGTCCTCGCCGCCCCTTTGGGCCGCATATCGTGTCCTGAGAGGGATTCCTTGGTAGTATCGTTTGCACCTGCAGCCGTGAGCTTTGCGACCTTCCCTACGCTGTGAGACGAGCCCATTGCAGTACCGAAGTGTAGAGCCAGGTGAAACTAATACAGGTCAGATCATTCAGTGTGTGTTTTATGTAGTTACCGCTTTATCGTCACCATTTAAAAGTTACCGACTTATTTAGCAATTTACATTGTAGCGCAATATATCAGGCGATGTTAGAGTATTTGTGTAGATTTAATTAGATGATTTTCGATACCAATTTCCTATTAATGTAACAGTAACGTACCGATTCAAATTCTCGTTTATGCAGTTGCTTTAGTACAGTTAAGATGCACCAATTCAATCACTAATCCGGGTGCTAATTAAGCATTTCATTTAAGAATTGTTGTTAACGTAATATTACTGCTCAGTGTCGCTTGATTTACAGTTTTGTGCGTGACGTTTAGTTATGAAAACCTTGTTTGCTGTGAAAGCCCTTTTTACGTATTTAATAATGTTTGCTGTGAAAGCCCTTTTTACGTATTTAATAATGTTTGTTGTGGAAACCCTTTTTACCTTTTGTTTACCAAGTTTGTTTATGTGTGCGCAGACCAATATACCGGTTTGTTTAAATTGCTTCTTGTTTTCTTTGTGCCGATTGTATGCTAATTTTCAGGGTTGTGATATACTTTGTGCAAATAAATGTAAGGTGGAACCTGGAAAGCAGTTTAGAGCCATCAAAGGTAAGTCGGTACACTCGTCGCTACAGCTTGGGAGTCGTCGGCTTTCTCGAAATAGTTATTTGTGTACTTCTCGCCCCGTCTAACCGTCCAGGTTCGGTTTTACGGGAATGTTGTAAGACAGACTTGGTGGCGCCCTATTTACTTTTATCGATACCTACCGCCCCTCTGGCCGTTGCCCTTAAGTGATCTCGTAAAGAACCGCCCTAGCTCCACTGATGCTTTAGCCGGCATTTATCTTGTTGCGGCAAGGGTAGCGGCCTAAGAGAACTTTCGTCCCGATTTTGTAAAATATTGCCCGCGCCGGCCGTTTAGTTGTTGTATGAGCCGGTGCGGTGTCGTAAAGTACCGTTAAGACCGTGACATAGTGTTAATGTACTGAAAAACAAATGTTCAGAATTGTTTGAGAGCTAAGTAAGCGAATATAAACATGCTAAAATAAGTTTAATTTTAGAAACCGATGTAAAACCAATATTTTGTAAGCCGAGGCCGATTCCGCCAGCCTACAAGGAAAAATTGGAAGCAGAATTAGACAGATTGCTCCAAGAAGAAATAATTACGCCAGTAACAGTAACATCCAGTGAGGTACACCGTTAGTGCTGGCGCTATAGGAAGATAGCACAGTTAGAATCTACGGGAATTACAAAATTACTCTAAATAAAGCGCTGCGGGAAGTAAAGTACCAGTTGCCTAGAATAGAAGCAATGTTTGCTCGTCTACAAGGAGGAGAACAGTTCAGTATCATAAATTTGATCCAGGTATACAACCAATTTGTCTTGGACGAGGAGTCAGCTGCATTAGCAACGTGGAGTACTCATAAAGGCCTTATTTATGACAAAAGCGCCAATTTGTTACAGGAATAACTCGATCTTACAATATGAATTTATCATCCAATATACTAAACGGTTTGGTTACTATAAAAACGACACAGATTGGGAAAAATACACATACTATGCTCCGATGAGCTGTGACAAAAGTTACCGACTACACTCAGAGAGATGGAGCGGTTTATTACGAAATTAATCCAAAGCAACGGCCTATTAAACGAAATAACGATGTTAAATGCCTTAGACGCCACCACTTTTCTAATCAAGACAATACAGAAAAGCTCACTGAAAAAAGTGGAAACAGTGAACCAACCTATCAAATCCAACGTTGGCAGTGATCGGGTCACAGTCTGCGAACAGCCTCGGTAAACTTAACCTTTACTTGAATCCCTTTACAGCTTTTTCTAAACCCTTTTACAAAAAAAACACATCACAAATACAAATTCGCACGCAATCGTCATAAATATAATGAAAAAGCACAACTAATTTAAGATGAAATATATTAACGTGGAAATATGCATGTAAACAAATGAAATTAACTTAAATTAAATGAGAGAAGTTAGTATTATTAATTACGTAACGATTAAGTTAATTACAGACAGTAAAACTGGCGAAACTTCGTCATATAAATGATTTCACTGCACATTGTGCGCTTTAAAATTACAAGCTTCCTGAAGAAATGTGAGGACGAAACTTTCACGACCAGGGTTTGCCGTCTGCCAAGGGTTTAGACGTTAATTATATCTCCCAAAGAGTTGAACAACGAAGTACGTAAACGACTGGGAAGTTGTGCGAGACACGACACTCTGTTCAGAAAAACTAGCACGATTGAGAATTCCATTTATTATCCGCCCAGGGCGATTATAGGCTTACAACTCCTCGATACGAATTATCGGCAATGATTAATGCAAAAACGTCTCTCGTATAACTATACCATTGACAAACGAGCACCCATTTCGACGAGAAAGGCAGAAATTGTCACAGGCGTCGAACACAATGCATTACAACGGGAAACTGTCGGTAGAAATCCAGAAGAAGACTACTTCAAACTATTTTACAAGTTGAATCACAACGGAAGTCTTAATTAGGCGGGCCCCGACGTGTTTAGGAAACCGTCAGGGGACGTAATCTCACACCCAATATCACCTGTTGACTCTTTGAAGGCTGAAACGAGACTCCTGTGAAACTGATGACACGCCGGGCTTGAGCGGCCAAGAATGTACAGCTGAACGAACACGTGGTCAACTGCCTATATAAACGGCAATGGGGTGAGGCAAGTATGTTTGCGCGCTCACTTCCACTCAAACAACCGATTCATTTTAATGTCGCTTTCCGGCAGCTCCTTTGCGCTAAGCAACGGTCCGCCGTAGGATCAGAACTGCACTATATTATAACGAGCGGAGCGCGGTGGCACACAGGCAAATGATCACAACTACACTATATTAAAGCTAGCGGGAAACGTCAATATCTGAATTCGAAAGTAGCGCGCGGAATTGTCAATATTTGAACTAAAAAAATGCGGGTAAACGCTGATTTTGAAATGTAAATGCGGGAAAACACTAAATTCAAAAGCAGTTCTTACATTGGGCTATGTTATTAATAAAGAGGGCATTCGGAAAAGCAAGAATAAAATACAAACAATTTTAGAAGCACCAGCTCCAGAATCGGTGACGCAAGCTCATTCGTTCGTTGGAATGATTAACAACTACTCAAAATTCACGCCAAAATTAGCCACAATAATGAGTCCCATTTATGGATTACTTCAAAAGGGAATAGTACAGTAAGATAGCTCAGAAATTGTCAAAACTCAAAAATAAAAAAAAAGTTCTACCCAGCGGCCAACTGTTTAGTACTCTCCTCTTAGTAAGTGGTAAAACGTTGCACGACCTTGCGCGTCGTAATATTCGCTCCAAGTGTATTATATAAAGGGTTCAGGGCAGTGGTGAAGCCAGATGGTTATGGTGTAGAACCCAGCACAAATGCCGAAGGCCATTTGCGCAGATCATCCACTACTACACATGTTGAAGTGAAAGGGGAAGATGCAATTAATGTTACTCTTGGACAAGCAGAATTTCTAACTAATAGTAAGAACAAGATGCAACTGATTGCTCTCATCACGGTAAACTTACAGCAAGCTGGCTGCAATGTGATTCAGGCAGAAGGTGATGCTGACACCAAGATCGTTTTTACTGCAATTGACGAATCAAAAAAGGAAAAAGGGGCTATCGTGTTTGGCATTGACACCGATTTATTGTTCTTGTTCGTTGTTCATGCTCCAGTCAACAAACAGTTGAAGATGGCTGTACCGAAGAAAGGTAACCATGTGGATAGAATTAAAACAAGGTTAGCTACAAACTTTATCTAATAAACTTTAATGCAAAATATAATGAAAAAAGTTTTCTTCACAATACATGCTTTTCAGTAAATTCAATTGAAAGTGCTATGTACCTACAACATATGAGGTAGTTACACAATAATAAATAACAGCAATCAGTAACCTAAAAATCTTCATGTTGAAGATTATCTTCATCAATGCCGTCTCCGTCACTAATCCTTTTCCAACCCCATTTTAGTGAATCTTTATTGATATTGAGCTATTGCTGCACTTGATGGTAAACTCTGTAAGAGTGTTGTTGTGCAGCTGCTGAAATGGGGGGAAGTACAGCCAACCTGAAATTTTTGTGTACAGGCTCCTTTGCGATGGTCTGCAAGTAACATTGATGGCGCAGAGTATCCAAATTAGCTGCATTTGTTGAGGTAAATATGCAATGGAAGAAATGGTTTCCAGCATCAGCTACTGCATCTGGGTCTGCATTTGGGTTGTTAAGTCAACAGCTTTGTCACGTTGCACTTTTTTAAAAGGCATTATTTTTCCCTTTCTATAAATTGAAGAAACGGTATCACATCCGGCGAAAGTGTAAACTGTCAAGAGAACATCCTTCATTTTCCCGATACCACGCTGAACGTCTCCAATGCAGTAACTTTTTCTTCTTGGTTACATTTCTTCGGTACAGTCATCTTCAACTGTTTATTGGCTGGAGCATGAACAACCTACAAGACCAATAAAGCAGTGCCATTGCCAATCACGATAGTCTCTTGTTCTTAGTATTAGTTAGAAATTCTGCTTGTCCAAGAGTGACATTAATTGCATCTTCCACTTTCACTTCAGAATTAGTAGTAGTGGATGATCTGCGCAAATGTTGTTCGTTTTTTGTGCTGGGTTCTTCACCATAACCATCTGGCCTCACCACTTCCCTGAACCTTTTATATAATACACTTGGAGCGAGTATTACGAGTTCATAGGCGTTTTGGCCAACCAGAAAAAGTTACATTTTTATCCCCTTCATATCTGCGTAATACTTTACTGGAGCGCAAAAATGTATAAGACCATTTTTATTATAAATAAAATTTATATTAATTTTGTATAAGATAAAGTTTGTGCTATATCTCATAGTTAACGAGATATTTGCGAAAAACTGTTGAAACCTACCATTTTACGACCTTTCCACCCCCTTCACGCCTAAACCCGACGCCCAAGGTCATGCAGCTTTTTACCACTTACTAAGAAGAGAGTAGTGAATAGTTTGCAACAGGGTAGAACTTTTTTTTTTGGATGTTTGAGTTTTGACAATTTTTGAGCTATCTTTACTGTACTATAAATAATAGCTATTTAAGTAACAAGGATTGTAAAAACCTATTAACATTTGAGGTAGGCAAGTACAAGCCAAGACGAAGTCGCGGCTTGCTGCCTGCCGAAAATGCTAATAAGCGATACAATCCGAGTTATCTTATTATATTTTTCCTGCTGCTTATCGAAATTTTCCTAGATTTCTGAAAAAATCGTTTGGTTTGTCACCTGTCACCAGGATTAGTTTTCGTGAGTCGTGTTACCTGTGAGTGTCACATGTCACATAAACAGTTGCAATTTATAAACAAAACGTCTAAATCTGCATCTTGCTTTGCTAACTTTATTATCCTAGGAACTTAATAATAATATTAAGTTCCGTTGTCAAGAAAAAGCAGCAAACAAATATAATCACCGACTTACACGTTTTGTTACTAAGACTGTAGCACTGACTTACATGATCAGCAGCGGGAAAAATTTATTCTATCTTTCGTGAATGACACAGTTACAAAAGACAAAATCAATGGCAGACATTCGTATCAAGTTCCTAAATTGTTGAACATATTCTATCCGTAATTCACTAAGAAAATTATTGTATGCTCCATGCTGTTCTCTTAAAATACAATCTCTAACCCAGAACTTTCTGTGTCTCTTTTCTTTTCATATTTTGCATAAACAATTAATAACAAGGCAACTTTGTCAACTTGCGTTGACATTGAAGCCATCATTTCAAAACTACACCGCAAAGACTTGGCTGATTGTACAAACTAGTAAGCCAATGTCTAAATGCCTACGCAAGTTATTGCGGAAGTTTAAAACGCAATAATTGCAAGACACTAAATTGCGATATTTATGGCGGATAGTATCAACACAAAAGCAAGTCACTTGTGCGATATTTGCCACAAGTAACTCGCCAGTCTATCCGCACCTTAGAAATACATAAACAGTTTTTCAAAATGAATAATTCACTATATTTTAATTTATTATAAAAATTACTAGCTTACATATGTAAAATGCGTTTCTATACTGGATTGCATTAACAAAATAATAAGATTATTTCGTAAGCAGTATCATGTAACACTACAGAATTACAACTCGTACAGGTTGCCTAAAGTTGTATAGAACATGGCAATTCCGTGATTTGGAAAAGGCTTAAATGCTATTTGACATAAGAGTAACAGAAATGGAAAATGCCATAATTACTTTGGTAGCTAGGCAACAAGTACAATAAGTACATATTATCCATTTACTTGACATCGGCACTGTCAGTGCCAAATTTAAAAAAAAATGTCTGGGCTATACTTCCCAAATATGTGTTTTTTTATTAGACTGTACATTAAATAATTGTTAAAATGTGAAAAATAGCAGTGGTGCGAACATACTGTCAGTTGGACAGTGCGGATGTCAAGTTAATGGAGAATATGTATCATGTTGTTTTCTCTTAGTAAAATATACATCCATTACTGTATAGCACACTTATGCTCTATGTTACCTAAAATTTTAGGCTACCGGTATGTGTAACTCAACTACTCGTCATTGTTGTTCTGTATACACAAACAGCAAATGTATGACTTTTACACAGTATGAGTTTTAAAATGTTTAATTATACTTCTTTTCACTGTAGTTCTGAATTCACGGTGCAACTGTACAGTTTTTTCTAGTATGAGTTCTCATGTGGGTAACTAAATTACTTTTCGTGTTGATCGGTATTCGCAAATGGAGCAAATGTACGGCTTTTCTCTTGTATGTGTATTCATGTGTCTAACTAATCAACTTTTCACGGCTGTTCGATATTCACAAATACAGCAAATCTATGGCGTTCCTCCTGCATGATTCTAGATATGTAGAGCTATATCACTTTTTTGTGCTGTTCTGTATTCACACACAGAGCAACTGTACGGCTTTTCGCCTGTATGAGTCCTCATATGTGCAACTAAATTACTTTTCTTCACTGTTCTGTATTCACAAACAGAACAACTATACGGCTTTTCTTCCTTATGGATCTTCACATGCGTAACTAAACTATATTTGTGTGCTGTTTTGTATTCACAAATAGAGCAACTGTATGGTTTTTCTCCTGTATGACATCTCATATGTATAGCTATATCACTTTTCTGTGCCGTTCTATATTCACAAACGGAACAACTGTATGGCTTTTCTCCTGTATGAGTATTCATAAGTCTAATTAATCTACTTTTCACTGCTGTTCGATATTCACAAATACAGCAAATATATGGCGTTTCTTCTGTATAACTTTTCATATGTGTATCTAAACTACTTTTCTCTGCTGTTCTATATTCACAAACAGAACAACTGTATGGATTTTCTCCTGTATGGGTTTTCATATGTCTAACTAAACTACCTTTCACTGCTGTTCGATATTCACAAATAGAGCAAATATATGGTGTTTCTCCTGCATGATTCTTCATATGTATAGCTATATGACTTTTATGTGCAGTTCTGTATTCACACACAGAGCAACTGTACGGCTTTTCGCCTGTATGAGTCCTCATATGTGTAACTAAATTACTTTTCTTCACTGTTCTGTATTCACAAACAGAACAACTATACGGCTTTTCTTCCTTATGGATCTTCACATGCGTAACTAAACTATATTTGTGTGCTGTTTTGTATTCACAAATAGAGCAAGTGTATGGTTTTTCTCCACTATGAACACTCATATGTTTAACTAAATCACTATTCTGTGCCGTTCTATATTCACAAACGGAACAACTGTATGGCTTCTCTCCTGTATAAGTTCTCATGTGTCTAATTAATCTACTTTTCACTGCTGTTCGATATTCACAAATAGAGCAAATCTATGGCGTTCCTCCTGCATGATTCTTCATATGTAGAGCTATATCACTTTTTTGTGCTGTTCTGTATTCACACACAGAGCAACTGTACGGCTTTACGCCTGTATGAGTCCTGATATGTGTAGCTAAATTACTTTTCTTTACTGTTCTGTATTCACAAACAGAACAACTATACGGCTTTTCTTCCTTATGGATCTTCACATGCGTAACTAAACTATATTTGTGTGCTGTTTTGTATTCACAAATAGAGCAACTGTATGGTGTTTCTCCTGTATGAACACTCATATGTTTAACTAAATCACTATTCTGTGCCGTTCTATATTCACAAACGGAACAACTGTATGGCTTCTCTCCTGTATAAGTTCTCATGTGTCTAACTAATCTACTTTTCACTGCTGTTCGATATTCACAAATAGAGCAAATCTATGGCGTTCCTCCTGCATGATTCTTCATATGTAGAGCTATATCACTTTTTTGTGCTGTTCTGTATTCACACACAGAGCAACTGTACGGCTTTTCGCCTGTATGAGTATTCATATGTCTAACTAAATGACTTTTCCACACTGTTCTGTATTCACAAACAGAGCAACTATACGGCTTTTCTCCTGTATGGTTCTTCACATGTATAACTAAACTTCTTTTCACTGCTGTTCTGTATTCACAAATAGAGCAGCTGTATGGTTTTTCTCCTGTATGACATCTCATATGTATAGCTATATCACTTTTCTGTGCCGTTCTATATTCACAAACGGAACAACTGTATGGCTTTTCTCCTGTATGAGTATTCATATGTCTAATTAATCTACTTTTCACTGCTGTTCGATATTCACAAATACAGCAAATATATGGCGTTTCTCCTGTATGACTTTTCATATGTGTATCTAAATTACTTTTCTCTGCCGTTCTATATTCACAAACAGAACAACTGTATGGCTTTTCTCCTGTATGGGTTTTCATATGTCTAACTAAACTACCTTTCACTGCTGTTCGATATTCACAAATAGAGCAAATATATGGTGTTTCTCCTGCATGATTCTTCATATGTATAGCTATATGACTTTTATGTGCAGGTCTGTATTCACACACAGAGCAACTGTATGGTTTTTCTCCTCTATGAACACTCATATGTTTAACTAAATTACTTTTCTGTGCTGTTTTGTATTCACAAATAGAGCAACTGTATGGTTTTTCTCCTGTATGAACACTCATATGTTTAACTAAATCACTTTTCTGTGCTGTTTTGTATTCACAAATAGAGCAACTGTATGGCTTTTCTCCTGTATGGGTTTTCATATGTCTAACTAAACTACCTTTCACTGCTGTTCGATATTCACAAATAGAGCAACTGTATGGTTTTTCTCCTGTATGACATCTCATATGTATAGCTATATGACTTTTATGTGCAGTTCTGTATTCACACACAGAGCAACTGTATGGTTTTTCCCCTCTATGAACACTCATATGTTTAACTAAATTACTTTTCTGTGCTGTTTTGTATTCACAAATAGAGCAACTGTATGGTTTTTCTCCTCTATGAACACTCATATGTTTAACTAAATTACCTTTCTGTGCTGTTTTGTATTCACAAATAGAGCAACTGTATGGCTTTTCTCCTGTATGAGTATTCATATGTCTAATTAATCTACTTTTCACTGCTGTTCTGTATTCACAAACACAGCATCTGTAAGGTTCCTCTCCACTATTTTTGTTAAATATTTGGTTTTCATAATTTTCATCCTTTAATTCGAGGACTTCTTGTTTAATGGATAGCTTATCAAACCTTTCGTTGCTACTCATGTTCTTAGATCGGCATGGTGCAGTTGCTGCAGAACTACAAGACCTATTCTCCATAGTGATTATGTTTGTTTAAACATTTCTTTTAATGATATATGAGCCAAGGGACGTTTCATATCTTCACATCTGCAACAAAAGCACATCGTTATTAACCTACGAATTTAGCAAGTTATATAGCGGCATTGAGAACTGAAGAGCAAATACAAATGGAATGTTCACTTTAACAAAAGTTGTTATAAGATATACGGTAATGATTATTCCAAACATTTGAATTAAATTGGTATGACTTTCTCATTTCAGGGTATTACAAATAACATTTATATTTTAGGGGATACAATTACATCAACTCGCCTATAATTAGATTTCTGTTTAGATTTGATATTTAATTCTAACAAAACTCTTACTACCTAAATAACACAATCAAAAAGATCTGACACAAGGTGTAATATTTTAAGTAGCGTATGTCAGCGCCTGAGCAGAACCTGTTTAAATATACAATGACGCTCTATCACTGTAAACAAGAATGTCTAACCAATGTCCATAAAAACCGTCAAAGAGACAATCTGATAATTACAAGCTTAGGTAAAATATAAACAAATAAAAATTGTTAATTTTCGGAAATGTGACCAGTTATACATAAAAATAAATGTTAATAATAATAGGTATCGAGAAGTAACATGCTGTAATTTAGTTCCTCTTTGCAATCATATTGTATGCGGAATCATTCTAATATACAGAGTGATTAAAAAAGAAATACATCTAGTTGCCTTTCATTTTTTTGCATCTAAATTTTTGTTTTGCTATATTCTTTATCGTTCTGAAACTAGGCAGTACTGTACTTACTATACTCAAATATTAACAGCTTTGGCTATTTCAAAAACAATAAAGGTTATAGAAGCACATAAAAATTTACATGCAAGAAAAATTTCAAAGGCAACTAACTAGATGTATCTCTTTTTTGAACACTCTCTATATATTTTAAAACTAAACAGTAGACTTCTAGCTTTACCGAACTAATAGATGAGTCTGCAAGAACTACTTCCACTTCTGCTATATTAGTTAATCATTTGCTAGTATTAAATAATGTATACTACAGGCCGTGTTTAAACCATCAAAAATACCATGATTGCAATCAACCGTTTCTATTTTCGGGTTTTTGTAAACAAACTTCCCTTAACTTTTAATAGAGATATTATCACAGAAAACAATTATTTATTATGCCTATTTCTTGTGTTTTTTAAAACTACGCACACAGCTTCAAACGGAAGTTCATTTTGTTTAATAGTCATATCTGGTTACTGAACGCTGCCAACCACCTAACCAATGAAATTCAAGCCGTACGTTTTAACATAGTGTAAAAGCGTCTCCGATGTTTACGCTACATAACCTATATTTCTGCAAATTTTTATGCGTGGCCTCTTCGCCCAGTAAAATAAAACAACAAGCTGGTAATCATGCTGTTATGGAAGTGAATAAGCGGCAACTTATGACATGTGATAAACGACGACAGCAACAAATCAAAAAACTTCATGCAGAAAAAGCCATCCATGAATGCAAATGGGCGAAAGAAGTACCTCGTACTTAGAATAAACAAAAACGCAAGTATAGTGTGCATTCAGCGTTGTTCTTTTATATTTCTAACTCAAGTTTAATCTAGAGTTAGTAATAAAGATGTTAAGAAATTTCTAGAAGATAATCAAATCACGATGCGCTCCTGTAAATCCCTTAACCCCAAATAACGAGCAGGTAAATCATGCTGTTATGAAAGCGAATAAGTGGCAATTTATGACCGATGTGACAAACGACGACAGCAGCAAATCAAAAAACCTCATGCAGAAAAAGCCATCGATAAATGCAAGTGGGCGAAAGAAGTACCTCGTACTAGGAATAAACAAAAACTCGACGAGTGCATCTTCGACTGTAATTATTAACAACGCAGCTATGACCGAGGTTTGTACACATTTGTATGTAACGACGCTAAATTTTATGCAAAATTTACTTGTAAATTTTTATAAAAATATTAAGCATTGTTGCATACAGAAAATTGGCTGCTAAATTTTGCGATGAGTTTTCATGTAAATTATTTAGAACTTGTTCTAAATTTTCTAGTAAATATGCGTGTAAAAATGTGCATAAGTATCGTAATCAAACTAAACTGCAGCGCATGACGCGAAATGAAAACATAAACATAACCTGCATTTTATTAGCATTGTTTAACTACGTGATTAATGTTGACGCTCCTATCTCAGATAAATACTCTAACCTAACCTTAGAAAATAGCTAACAAACATGTCTTTTCATTTCAATCTTGCTCTTCGTAAGAATGATGCTACCTAAAAATGTTGTATTTTAGGTTCCGAGTTAGATATGAGCATATCCATCGAAGAATGCCGCAAACTCGAAAATGATACTAATAAGCAAGCAAATTCTGCTGCGTGGTACCAATACAGAGCTGGTCGAATTACGGCTTCAAAATTTAAAGGCGTTTGCAGAACAAAATTGGAAAAACCATCTCTGTCCTTGATACGTTCAGTATGTTATCCCTTAGCAACTCGCTTTAAGACAACGGCTACAGTTTATGGTTGTGAACATGAAAAGAAAGCTCTCCAAGCTTACAGTAATAAGATGGAGAAAACCCACATAAATTTTGGTAGAACAATAGGTCTATGTCTAAACCGAAAGTACCCACAGTTTGGGGCATCTCCGGATGGATTGGTGTTTTGCGATTGTTGTGAAATGGGGGTTGTCGAAATTAAGTGCCCTTATTGCGCAAAGGACATTGACATAGATGACCTAAATGTTCTAAAACGTGCAGGTGTACAAAAAGAGGATGAAGAATTTAAATTAGATCATAACCATGGCTACTACTACCAGACACGAATGCAACTCGCTATTACTGGAGTTAATTACTGTGATTTTGTGGTATGAAGTAGTACAATTTTTTTCCGTGAAAGAATACATTTCAATGAGGTATTTTGCGAAAAAGAAAGCGCTATTGCTATGAAGTTTTTTAACAATGTGATTATGCCAGAACTTCTCGGTAAATATTTCACAAATAAAGCAGTTAAGGATGCTGCAGCTAATACCGATTGGAATGTATTCAAAGAGTCATTAAATGTTAATAATGGTTCAAATTTAATGTTTTCTAATAAAAGTAGTAAGTCTAATACGGAAACAAGGACCACTGCTCTCGTAGCCACGCAAACTAAAGATAACAGTATATATTGTTTGTGTAAGAGTCCTGATAATGGAACGCCTATGATTGCTTGCTGTAATTTCCACTGTTCCGTGGAATGGTTTCATCTGATTTCTGTTGGTTTAACATCTGTACCTAATACTGAATGGCATTGCCCTTTATGTAGTAATAAGTGAAAGTAATCATATGTTGTATTATATTGGTATTGGAATATAAAATAAAAGCAAATAAATGTTTTAATCGATTTATTTATCACTTTAATTGCAGTATTGTAAAATAAGTAAATACAAACATCGTGTTTTTAAAAATACGACCGCTGCGATATGTGAAAAACGCAAGTCTATTTTTAAACGATCAAATAATGCATTCCGACTATCGTATGTCATGTCATATGTTGCCTTCCGTCATCCATAAAAAAATCTACATTAATTAAATTCACTGACATGGCAAATAAATATGACTTAACTACTGATAAAAAATAGATTTGATAACATGAACAGGCAACAAGCCGCGGCTTTGCCTTGGCTTGTACTTGCCAACCTCAAATGTTAATAGGTCCTTACATTCTTTGGTACTTAAATAGCTATTAAAAGAAGGTAGCAAAAGTTATTAAATTTGTCATACATTTTAAATGCGGCATATGCCGCGGGTTTCAGCTAGTAAAAGCATATTTGATTTCGAATTAAAGCATCAGGGCATATTATTCGTATATCTTGGTTATGTATTTAGAAAATCAAATGTAGCAACCCCTATCTCAATGAAAACAGCAAAATAAGCCATTCTTAATGGTGTGGTAACCATTCTTGATGTGCGTTTAAAATGGCAAAGTTAGTATCAATATTTCAAAAATAAAGAAAACAAATAAAACTTTAAAAGTAAATTTTATTTCTTTTTTAAAAAGTGCTCTACTACAGTCAAGATAGTTTTATTCTAATTAACAAAAACTTCAAATCTTTGTTTTTTGAACATAACTTGAAAATAAAGACTGCGTTGAATATTATTCAGCATTAGAGTAAGCAACTCTACCGCACTTAAGTGACCTTGTATCTCTTATCATTTTCGAGATCCCAATAGTGAAAAACATTTCAAATAAAAGTTCTTTGGTATTTAGTTTTTCATTATAAGTACATTTTTTTGTAAAATAAAATCGCAGCAAATAGTATTTTATTTTTTTTTAATACAAGATACTGCTATATTCTGCTCGTTTGATAGTCTTTTTCTCTTTTCAAATTTTTGGAAAAAAGCGAAAAACTGTTGGTACGATAATTCTAACATTCAGTATTAATTTAAACACCTGTATAGTGATCGAGTCAAACAACTGACAGTTAACATGCAGTGACAAATTTATATTCAGTAGTTATATCGCAAGATCATCGAAAATAATCGAAAACATGACGACTAATGAGATGTGTTGCCTAGAAACACCACAAGAACGAATCTCACATATTCTAGGTTTTTTGTGATTATAATTTTCCCTGCCAATACTGTTTAACCAACTTTGCTTTGTTTCTGGATCTTCGTTACAAGATGTAAACTATGTATTTTCTGAACGGTGCTTACATCCAGGTACGCAACAACCATTATAATTAAAATGTACAGTGACACCTATAATTGGCCTAACGGCTGTTGGCTGAGTACCAAAATAAATAAATAAATAAATAATGAAATATACTCCTGGACAAAATTAACGCATCAGAATCAAACATTCTCAAAACTAGATTTTTCATATTATTATATGAGTGTTAGAGCTTTGCAATAGTAAAAAGGATTATTATAAAGGATTAGTGGAAATATTTAATATTAAGTAAATAATACCATCAACTAAATAAACCGAAAATAATGCCTACAATTTTGTTTAAAACTTACGCACATGTTTTCATAATTGGAATTCTTGACACAACCTTGATCTTACCATAACAATAATAGTAAAATAATAAGTATTCAATAATAATCCACTCAGCTCCCAGCATATACTGTACGTACCGTGTATCAGATCAGTTACTACACACAAATTGCAGTTTAGCTACTTCTTAAGCCACTTAGACTTTTTTGGTAAATCTAGAATTAAAATACAGATGCATCTTCATCTCCAGATATTATTTCATTTTATCTGCATTGGAACAAAGATTGCTATAAATTTAGTGAGAGTATACAACGTGCCCTTAAGATTTGATGAAAGTTGAACAAAGTTAAGTTCGTACATTAAATTAGTATTATATGTGTTAATTATTTATTAGGTAAGTATCAACATTTTCAGCTAAACTGTTAATACTATTTATTTAGTATCAAAGATTTGTTTTTCAACAAGTTAAAGGGTTCAAAATTGTTGATGAGAGATATATTTAAGTGATACTGAATATACCACTCACGAGGCGATATCAGTAACAGTACATATTGCAGAAGGACAAGTGAATGTGTTTATACCTTAGAACAGCGTTTCTCAAACTGGGGTCCGCGGACCCCCGGGGGTCCGCAAACGCAATCTAAGGGGTCCGCGAATTAAACCCGAAAAGAGCTATTATAGATCAATAGGAATAGATAATGTGTATAGATTTATATTACACACTGACGCAGATTTAAAAATTAGTTTTTTGCGCGGTTATTTTTAACCATTTCATGCATGGTTTTCCACCCGGTAAAGTTCGGCAAACCTCGCCAAATAACTGCACGTGCTCTTAATCGATAACGAAAACAAAGCAGTATTGTATGATGTATGATTTAGGCCTGTGTGTTATCGCTGACGTTTAGTACAGACAGGTACCGCTTTAGACAAAACCTAAAATAAATACGATGGATCAGTGGCTAAAATTTGGTTCATTGTTAAAACGTAAAAACAGTGATGGTGGCGATGGTGACTTGGTCAACGAAAATGCCCCGTGTTCGAGCAAATCTGCCCAGCAAGAGGAGCCAAAACATAAAATACGCAAATGTCGCAGATATATCGAGGATTATTTATCACTGGGTTTTACATATACGATCTCCCAGGATGATCAACGACCCCAATGTGTGATTTGTTAAGAAACACTATCCAACGAATGCATGAAACCAGCCAAACTTCGTCGACATTTAGAAACGAAACACAACGATTACGCTAAAAAGTCAGTCGAATTTTTTCAAAACAAACGTAGGGAATTGCTTGCAAGTAAGAAAACTATCGAGAAAACGGCACATGCCAGTAACAACGAAAATGCAGTACTTGCTTCTTACAAAGTGGCACTGCTTGTTGCTAAAAAGGGAAAACCACACACAATTGCAGAGGACCTAATATTGCCAGCCGCAAAAACAATGGTCAGTACTATGTTGGGAGATAAAGCTGCGAAAGAATTAGATTTAATTTCTCTCTCCAACGACACTATCAAACGCAGAGTCGATGATATGTCCACAAATATAAAGGAAGAATTAATTTCCCGAATACGTAAAAGTCAGTACTATTCAATACAATTGGATGAAAGTACAGACATAGGCAATAACGCTCATTTACTCACGTTTATTCGGTATGAATTTGACAATAATATTAACGAAGATTTCCTATTTTGCCATGCACTACCAACGCATACTACCGCCGATGCCATTTATAATAGTTTGAATAATTTTATAACAACAAATAACATTGAGTGGTCAAAATGTGTAGCCATCACTAGTGATGGAGCTCGAGCAATGTCGGGGAAAAATACTGGACTAGTTGCGCGAATAAAAACTGTGACCCCTACAGTCAAGTGGACTCACTGCTGCATCCATAGGGAAGCACTGGCTGTCAAAAAAATGCCACAACATTTGAAGACAGCTCTGGATGAAGTGGTAAAAGTTGTAAACTTTATTAAAGCTCGCGCTCTTAATTCGCGCATTTTTAGTATCCTCTGTGAGGAAATGGGTAGTGAGCATCAACATCTTCTTTTGCATGCGGAAGTACGCTGGCTGTCCCGCGGGAAAGTACTTACCCGGGTTTTTGAATTGCGTGACGAAATACGAATCTTCTTCACAACAACAGAATTTCAGTTAGGGATACGTTTTAATGATTTTGCATGGTTAGCGCTGATAGCATATCTAGCAGATATTTTTACACATTTGAATGAGTTAAATTTGAGTCTCCAAGGGGCGAATTTAACTATATTTAAGGTTGAAGACAGAGTACAAGGGATGATAAAAAAAATAAAGTTGTGGACGCATCGAATGCGTAATCAAATATACGGGTCTTTCCCAACGCTCAGTGATTTTCTTGAAACATCTGATGATGAACTCTCTTTTGAAACAAGGCAAATTTTTATTGAGCATTTGGAGACTTTGAAACGCAACTTCAGGGATTATTTTCCTGTTCCCGATTCCAATAATGACTGGATTAGAAATCCATTTATTGTAAATTTAAAAGAGATTAAGAGCTTAACTATTGCTGAACAAGACACTCTTGCAGAACTGTCTTGTGATACCTCCCTGAAATTGATGTTCAACGAACATACTTTGACGGACTTTTGGTTACGACTGCGATTTGATTATGCAGAGTTATCACAAAAAGCTTTGATGCATCTAATGCCATTTTGTACGACGTATTTATGTGAACGAGCGTTCTCTACACTTGTATACGTAAAATCAAAATACAGAAATCTCTTAAAAAATGTAGAACCAGAACTACGATTAAAACTTTCTACTTTTGAGCCAAACATTTCTGATCTTATTTCTGTAAAACAACATCATCCGTCACATTAACATTAAATAGTTATTATTTTGTATGGTTAAGAATTAACATCATTCCATTGTTATTATTTTTGTACGCCTGTATTGATACTACACATTCTATTAATTTTGTAAGTGTTCTTGTGTTTTTAATAGGTACTAGCCTTGTTTTACTAATAAAAATATAGAGCTCTCAAAGATTATTTAATTTTAGTACCTGCACCTAATGTAACAGCAAAGTAAACTGTTTTCAAGGTCACAGGGGTACATAAGTCATACACAGTTTATGGTCGATAAAATTGTATGGGGGTCCTCGAAATTTTTTAAGCAAATAAGGGGTCCGCCGATGTCTACAGTTTGAGAAACGCTGCCTTAGAATATTAAGAGTAAGGAAGGAGGGTTTCTGCGAGTTAGCCTAAGAAATAGTGGTACTGATATGACGTCACGGCAACCATAAGCAAACGCCAAGTGTGACTCATACGTTTGTTGGTGTCTCGGATTTTAATTTATTATTATAATCCAAAAATGGTTAGTTGTGCTTCGTGCGGTTGCTCACAAACGACATCATCAAAGAAAAATGGAATTACGTTTCACAAGTAAGTATAAAATAACTAAAATTGTAAAATTTAAATGTGAGGTTATATGGGGGTTATTCTTACTGTTGACAATTGTACAGTGGCATAACACGTTTACTTAAGCAGTTACTAAAATCATGTTTAATTCGTTTTAGGTTCCCAAAACATGAAGCAAGAAGAGAATGCTGGATGTAATTTGTTAATAAGATCAACTGGCAACCAAAATCTGGTTATTTATGTTCATTGCATTTTAGTCAAGATTGTTTTGACCGAACGTCAAGGCTAAAAGTACGTTTAAAAGATACAGCCGATCCAACAGTGGAGGTGCAGAGATTGAAATATGTAAGTGTGTTATAATTGTTTTCGTTGTATTTTATACTGGTTGCAATTATAAGATTACAAACACAAGAATATGACTACGAACACTCCAGTGTTTTATAGTGGATAAATGTTTTAGGTTCAAAATTTCAATCAGCCAAAATTGCTGCCGGTTATGGAAAATTGTTCTACTTCAAGAAATGTTCAACATTCAGTCATGCCGATATGTGAACTGCCAACATCACACTGGAAATGATTCGCAAACTAATGCTGGGATATTACCTGCATCACTTTTAAACCTAAATTGTTTAAACAATCTAGTCCAAAGAAATCAGATGTTACAGAAATTACAATCGCCTCGAAAGAAGTTGTTAATTTAAATAAAATCAATGTAAGAAACTACGTCGTATGCAGATGATTAGTTGGCGTCAACAAATCAAAATTAAAACGCTGAAAGAAGTTATACTGCATTTGAAAAAAAGCAATTTACTGCTTGAAGAACATGCTGAAACCATACGACAACAGTTCGGTGATAATGCAGAACTAATCGAAAAATTATTTAGGACCACAACGAAGAAAAGTGTAAAAAAGAAGTATGATGCACAAATACGCACCTTTGCAATAACTTTACATTTCTTTTCTCCAAAGGCGTATAATTATGTGAGACGAAAATTTCATAAATGTTTGCCGCATCCAAAGACACTTTCAAAGTGGTATTCATCTATTGATGCAAAACCAGGCTTAAGTACCGAAGCTCTCAACATACTAAAAGTGAAAGTACAAACAACCCAAAGACAAATAATTTGTTCATTAGGGTTTGATGAAATTGCAATTCGACAGCACGTGGAATACGATGGACAAAGGTACCATGGCTACGTTGATTTTGGAAACGCAATTCAGGATGACAGCATGGACGTAGCAAAAGATGCTCTTGTTTTTATGTTAGTTGCTATTAACGAATCCCGGAAATTGCCTATGGGTTATTTTTTTAATAAAGGTGTTACGTCTGAACAAAAAGCCGCGTTATTTACTCAGTGTGTGTATGCTGTAAGAGAGTGTGGTGTAGTTATAAGTAATGTGACATTTGATGGTTGTGCAGGGAATATTAGCATGTGCAGGTTATTAGGCTGTTCATTTCAAGAACATAATTGGAATACTAAAATTTCTGTGGAAGGTATTCCAATTTATGTCATACCGGACCCTTCGCACAGTATCTAATATGCGCTCAGGTTATAATACTGCGCTTCGCTACCTTGATGTATAATATACTATTATCTATGACTAATAAATAATACATATATTACATACGTAGTTTTAACTTCCTTTTACAATAAAGGAAGTATTGGATTCACCCCAAAAATTCCAAATTGAGTTTTCAACAGATCTTCACGTTTTAGAGTCGCCTGAACCCAAAAAACACGTTTTTTGAAGACTGATAAAAAATGTTGACATTTCATCACATCACATTTCACTGGATGTAATAGTATATTACATACCGAGGTTGAAAGTGTTTCATTCCTGTCGAGAGATGAAGTAGTTAACCGAGACGCGAAGCGTCGAGGTGAACTTTATCTCGAGATAGGAATGAAACTTTTCACTGTGGTATGTATACTATTTTATTCGCAACAACTTTATTCTAAACAATAATTGGAAAAATTATTATATTATGATACATGTTGTGACGCGCATGAATGGATCAACGAGATTTTCATTATCCCTACCTACACAGCGGTCGGGAATGGATTCATTTCCAACCGGCAATCACTTTTCCGACCGGTTGGAAAGTTACAAGTTGGGAATAGCTCATTTTCCAACTTTTTAAAAGTCAGTAATGATCTTATTACATATATGGTTGCGAATAAAAGTTTTTTACAATCTAGAACAAAAAAGACTTACGTTCAGCAATTTTTGATTAAAGAAGAGGTCACAATGTAGACAAAATTTTCTTTGAGTTTCCGCTAATGTGGAGCTGTGCAGTTTTCGAAAAAACGTTTGATACTCGATTGCGAAATTCTTTTGCATTCTCTAATGTTTTTTTTTGCTCGTGATGCTCGCAAAAAAAACTCATTCTCAAATGCAAAAGTAGCATTTTGCAATCTAGAATCAAAAATAACTATTCATTGTTCTGTGTGTCAGTCTGTCTGTGTGTGTGTGTATGCTGTGTGTGAACAGAATATCTCAAAAACGAAAAGAAGTATGGCGTTGAAACTTCATATATAAATTTTGTGTACTATCTAGATGTGACAGCAAGCTTTTGAAGAAAATCGCATAACCGGAAGTATGGTGTTTATTCTTGTGATTTTTTAGTTTTTTATTTTTTCAAAAACGACTCCAACGATTTTTTTCAAACATTTTTATTAAATTTCTTAATGTGTATTGATGTGAGGTAGGTGATTTTCCAGTTGAATACCTCGAAAATGGGTTTCTTTAGTTTTTGTTTTTTTTATGCACGTAATTACGTCAATTGTGTGTGAAGATAACGAACAACAAATTTTTATCCATCCATATATATAATAGGCTTGTCTGGGACGCTGTTTTGTGTGTCCGGGACGCTGTTTCAGCAGCCAAACCGTAAGAGATAGAGAAAAAAGTTATGAAAGTTATATGTTTGGAATGGTCATGTCAGGTCAGGAACCGAATTTCAGTCACGGGACACTTCCGGTTTTCGAGAAATCACGTGATTTCCGTCCGTCAGGGACGCTGGTCCGTCCGGGACGCTGTTTCAGCAGCCAAACCGTAAGAGATAGAGAAAAAAGTTATGAAAGTTATATGTTTGTAATGGTCATGTCAGGTCAGAAACCGAATTTCAGTCACGTGACACTTCCGGTTTTCGAGAAATCACGTGATTTCCGTCCGTCAGGGACGCTGGTCCGTCCGGGACGCTGTTTCAGCAGCCAAACCGTAAGAGATAGAGAAAAAAGTTATGAAAGTTATATGTTTGGAATGGTCATGTCAGGTCAGAAACCGAATTTCAGTCACGGGACACTTCCGGTTTTCGAGAAATCACGTGATTTCCGTCCGTCAGGGACGCTGGTCCGTCCGGGACGCTGTTTCAGCAGCCAAACCGTAAGAGATAGAGAAAAAAGTTATGAAAGTTATATGTTTGAAATGGTCATGTCAGGTCAGAAACCGAATTTCAGTCACGTGACACTTCCGGTTTTCGAGAAATCACGTGATTTCTCGAAAACGCGTTCTATTTGAAAAACGGTCTTTTTTGTTTTATTAAATGAGACATTTGTCTCACTGGTTGCTAGTACCTAATAATATAATACGAAATCCATCGTTATTTCTTCATGGAGCTATGGATAATAATGATTTCAACGAGGAAACACTTAGTGGACAAGACTCTACACATGTTACTGCAATGGTAATATATCAAGAAAAAGTAATGATCAAAAATGAAATAAATCTCGTTAAACCGATGCGATGTGACTATGATTTAAAGCCCTGGAACTGTCAAGAAATTTTTAATTTTAGAGCAACTAATCCACCTTCAATATCTAATTATGTTGACAGTAGATGTTTATTAAGTTACATTTCAACAAATTCACAATTTAATCATTTGTTTTGGGTTTTATACAGACTGGAATATGATAAATCAAATTACAACTTCTGTCGATCATTACAAAACTCAGTACCAGAATGGACTCCTTTCCAACAATCACTAGTATCTGAAACATTACCTATACCTATTGTTGGATTTACCCCCGTCATTCCGCAGCCACCAACATCAAAAGATGTCGTATACACCGGAATTAAAAAGCTTCGATAACTTTTGCCTCTCATTGAATAGAAGTTCAGCTGTTTTTGTAACATGAACTATCTACAGTTATGTAGTCTAGGGTGTAATTCTATCAATAGGTAGTCTAGTGTACATAAAGTGTAAAAATGACAGATACATCTTGTAACCATAACGTGTTGTACACGAGTATTATCATTAAAGTGTATCATACCATTGTTACGTGTTATTTACATTATTACTGGTATTACAATTTTATCCTATGATATGTCTGTATATCTTATTGTAAAAAACATCCAACTAACAAGTAATGAATTTGAAGGTTTAATAGTAAGGAACATTTCTTTTGCAAAAATTTGTTTTACGATGTTTGGGTCAATTTATTGAAGGCAGCGGACTTGATAGTATTCTAATTGAAGGAAATGTTTACGGGACAAATACTGTGGCATCAATTCTTAAAGATACACAATATAATAGAGGTATTCGAGCACACAAGCTCACTTACGAAGCGTTGAGGAGTATACAGTTTATGTACGGGGTGGCCAGATAAGAATGCAAAGTGCTGTATCTCGGAAACTATTCGTCGTAACGACTTTCCGTAAAAATAATTATGACCAAAGTGGCCAAAAGAAGACCGTGGAAAATATTTTCAGATTTCCAAGATGGTCGCCAGGGGGCGTAACCGCCATCTTAAACTTTTAAAGTGATTTTTCACTGAAATCCACCTAGTAAATGTTACCAAAAATATATGGTATCTAAAGCTAAGCTTTACTCGAGTAATTTTTGTTTAACACTTTTTGATGTATCTATTAAAATAAAGTGGTGGGGGGTAATTCAATGTTTTTTTTAATAAACAGCTGTAACTCCTAAACCACTGAACGGATTTTAACAAACTTGCTCTTGTTGGAAAAAGCATTTATTGTTCCATGAAACCCATCTTACCTGTGATATGTCTAATTCTTAGTGATGCCGCTAGAGCGCGTTTTTTGATATAACAGAAAATTGCAAAATTCTCTAAAAAATTAAATGCAGTAATATGACTTTTTTTCATAAAAATGTAGTGAAATGATACCTAAATAGGCTAGTAAAAACCATATCTCGATATCTTATCCGTAGCCTGAAATATCGAAGACAGAAAATTTAGTTATCATCTAATTTTAAAAAGACGTTATTACACCGATATTTATTGTTATTTATTTGTCTTTTTTCAAGATTCAATGATAAAATTTCATAATTTAATAATTTTTAAATAATAAAAGTATTCTTAGTAAAAAAAATTTTAAAAAAAACGTGTAGGGGCATAATAATCAATGCAGCTAGCTAGTATGCAAGTGCAAGGTAGGCAGAATATGAAGAGTAGGAGGAAAAATAAATGCCTAAAATCAACTTGTCAACAAATATTAAAATTATACTTATAGAGACAGCGTAATTTGTGTTCGTTGTACACACAGGTAAGGCCTTGAAACTATTAAAATGCCTTTTACAAATGATGAAGCTGTCAATATGATAACGGTATATTTTGAATGTCTTCAAAATGCGGCATTGGCTCAAAGAGTATACAGAGCTCGATATCCAAATCAGCGTTTACGCGATGCTAGAATTTTTCCGCGTTTAGTGCAAAATTTGCGTAATACTGGCAGCTTTCGACCTCAGTTGCGAATACACTCTGCTAGAACAACGGAAGACAATATTGTTAATGTCTTAGCAGACGTGGATTTGAATCCCCACGTTAGTACGAGAGCAATGTCTCGCGCGTTGGGTATATCACTATTCTAAACATTTTAAAGGATCACAGGTAAGTTTTTATGTCACTAACTGCCGGTCTTATAAAGATCACTAATCTGATGTTAACTTTAACTCGCTGTTAAAATAAACAAAAGCGCATCAAAACGTCAGTGCTTATGAAATTTTATTCATTAGTAAACAAATTTTGATGCGCTTTTGTTTATTTTAACAGCGAATTAAAGTTAACCTCAGATTAGTGACCTTTATAAGACTGGCTGTAAAAATACTACCTTACGGGCCGGTTGCAGAAAGCAATGTTAAGTCTGGTGTTAGCTAACATCGCGTCAAAGTGAACAAAAACGAATCAAATCTCAAATGCTTATGGTAACTAATACATTAGTAAACAAAATTTGATGCGATTTTGTTCACTTTGACGCGGTGTTAGCTAACACCAGACTTAACATTGCTTTCTGCAACCGGCCCTTGATGTTTCACAATGTGTTTGTTATTTCAAATCTTTAGACTGCACCCATATCATATGGTTTTACATCAAGCCTTAAATCACGAAGACTTTGACCGACGAATAGATTATTGTCATTGGATGTTGGGCATGATTAGGGAAAATAGAGAATTTTTATCCGAAATTCTTTGGACGGGTGAGGCCACTTTTAGAAGTGAGGGAAACATTAATTTGCATAATATGCATTATTGGTCTGACAACAATCCTCACTGGTTGCGCGAGGTCCAACATCAAGGCCATTGGAGTCTCAATGTGTGGTGTGGCATCCTGGGCGGAACTATTATAGGTCCCTATTTCTTTGATCAACCACTAAATGGTGCCGTGTTCCTTGATTTTCTGGTAAACCAATTGCTTATTTTATTAGAAGATGTGCCCTTGCAATTACGGCAAAATATGTTTTTGCAACTAGACGGTTGCCCAGCACATTTCTCAAGAAATGTGCGAGAACATTTAGATCTAACATATCACCAGAAGTGGACTGGGCGAGGAAGTCTATTTCCTTGGCCACCCCGATCCCCAGACCTCACCTGTTTGGACTTCTATCTATGGGGTCGGTTGAAAGATATTGTTTATCAAATTCCACCAACAACGAGAGGCGACATAAAAATCCGAATACAGGAGGCCATTCGTAGCCTTTCAAGAGCAGAAATTGAAGCTGCTGTAATGTCCACGCATGAGCGGCTCCAACAATGCATTGAGTGTGATGGAAGACAGAGCATTTAAGGAGGCAATAGTTTTATTTCAAAATCGGCCCTTTTTTCTTATTATGCCCCTACACGTTTTTTTTAAATTATTTGAACTAAGAATACTTTTATTATTTAAAAATTATTAAATTATGAAATTTTATCATTGAATCTTGAAAAAAGACAAATAAAAACAATAAATATCGGTGTAATAACGTCTTTTTAAAATTATACTTACTTACTTACTTAATCCTAATGTCTTTCTACCCTTTCGGGTGTAAGACGCTTTTTAAAATTATATGATAACTAAATTTTCTTTCTTCGATATTTCAGGCTACGAATAAGATATCGAGATACGGTTTTCACTGGCCTATTTAGGTACCATTTCACTACATTTTTATGAAAAAAAAGTCATATTATTGCATTTAATTTTTTAGAGAATTTTGCAATTTTCTGTTATATCAAAAAACGCGCTCTAGCGGCATCACTAAGAATTAGACATATCACAGGTAAGATGGGTTTCATGGAACAATAAATGCTTTTTCCAACAAGAGCAAGTTTGTTAAAATCCGTTCAGTGGTTTAGGAGTTACAGCTGTTTATTTAAAAAAACATTGAATTATCCCCCACCACTTTACTTTAATAGATAAGTCAAAAAGTGTTAAACAAAAATTACTCGAGTAAAGCTTAGCTTTAATAAGCATATATCTTTTGGTAACATTTACTAGGTGGATTTCAGTGAAAAATCACTTTAAAAGTTTAAGATGGCGGTTACGCCCCCTGGTGACCATTTTGAAAATCTGAAAATATTTTCCACGGTCTTCTTTTGGCCACTTTAGTCTTAAATTTTTTACCGAAAGTCTCTACGACGAATAGTTTCCGAGATACAGCACTTTGCATTCTTATCTGGCCACCCTGTACATGAAATACTCAACGATGAATTGGATAAGTTAAATAAGTACCTTCAAGAAATCAGAAACGTTATAGTCTACAAAGATAATCAAGGTTTAAGCAACAAATGTAACCAATATACAAGTATAATTGAAGAATTCCTGTCAAATTTCTTCAATTTCTTAGACGTCATGAGCACTGAAAATGAAATCTTCAAATATATTAACAATTGCTGTGAGATGGTGGAAATACTTTTGAACTCAATAAAGGCAGATAGAAGTGGTGATTTTGAACTACATTTACTAACAACGAAACAATCGTTACCTTACTTATTCGCGATAAATCACACAAATTATGTCCGCGGAGTAACGCTTTACTTGCAGGATATGATAAAATTACCTACGGAAATCGTAAAAGAAATAAAAAATGGAATGCTCTCTGTAAAACGAAGTAAGGAAAAATTTAACGCACATTTACATTCATTAACCGGTTGCGACATAACTAGCAGACTGGGTAATAAAAAACAAGGCTTACTGGCTGCATCGCTAAATTTTGTTCAAAACGCTCTCGCATCTTTCGAAAATGAATTTCTAGATGCAGAACATTTTAGAGATGTAGAAAAAGTATGTGTTTATATTATTTCAATAAAAAAGTTTAACAGCTGATGAACTTAGGCATAAATAGATTTCCCGAAATATAGGTTTTGGCTTAAACTTATCGAGAATTATATGTACATCCGATGCATTGTATTTACATTGTTTAAGAGCTTCAGCACAAACATATTTGTGGAAAAATGCTTTTCAACCGCTATTTGAACCCATCGATTATACTTTATTTGGCTATGAAGATCAAGATAGTTACTTATGCCCAAAACAAATGACTAAGCTATCGATGCCAGAATCTTTGGTAAGTCCATGCAAGTATAATTCTAATTGTCGAACAATGTCTTGTAATTGTAAAAAATCAAGGTTGATTTGTATTTTAATGTGTAAGTGTGTGAGCAATGATTACAAAAACACATATAACTAAGTATTTTTGTCTTTCGGCCTCTTCTTATTTGTTTACCAAATCATTTTTTATTACCAATAAAAAATATTTTGAACTTTACCTTCGTTGTTATTTAATTTAATAACCTATAATTACTAATTCCCGCAAAAGAAACTATCTCTCGTTCAAAATAAGTATTAAAAGACCCAACAGCATGCGCTCAATCCATTTCTTTAATACCTAAAAGGAGGGAATAAAAAAACAATTGAACCATAAAATGGATTGGCACCTTCCAGAATATTACTCTTTGGGCTCTTCTGAGCATATATCAATTGAGAAAATGCGGTTGTCATATTTTGCACACTCACTACCTTCACATCCCGGTGCGTGGAGCAATGACCGCGACTATGCGCCCCTAACGAGACTAACGCGAACCTTATCGCCATTATGCGCACTCTCATGGAATTCAAATGAAGTTAAAAATCGCGGTAAATATCTTGAATTAGGATATGTTTATAGGTAATAATGTTTAAATTATTTTGAATCTAAATATAGAAATAGAAATTATTGGTATGTGCTTTGATATTTTATAGCTAGAATATGTTAATATGTTCGAATTTACAACAGACTAGTATCTGAGATGTGAAACTCATTTTTTTTTGTATGTAAAAATCTCGCCTGCTTCTAAATTTTCTTATTTTTGGATTTACTTGTTTTTCTATGTTAAATTTTCCCTTGCAATATTATAAAATAAAAAGGTAGGTCTCAACATCATACAAGTACTTTTAGGGACCTAATAAATATTTAAATTATGTAATTTTTTTTTTATAGGTATATAATTTAAGAATAATATCTTCAAGACATACATTCAGGAGTTTAGACAGTAAATATTACATAAATTTTCAAAAATTTATTATAGATAAAAATTTCAATACAGAAATTGTGTAATAGTTATAAAATATAAATACCGCCGTATCTAAAATATCCCTATATTTTTCGTATACGAATGATCACTCTCTCCTTTTTTTTCCACTCGGATAAAACTGTTTGAATTTCTGAAGATGATGGCTTTTGAATATCTGTTAGATGAGAAACTCGTTTTTTCTTTGTACTTACGAATGTGGGCTGTTTTTCGATTTTTTTTATTTGCTGGTTCATTTGATTTATATATTAGTGTTACATTTTCTCCTTTTGCAACAACATTTATCGTCCTGTCTATTAATGTTCCAGTCTCAATTTTACATTCAAGAGATAATTTTTTTGTTTTAAGCATTTCCGATAGAATGTCCAGTTTTGCTATCAAGTCTCCATTATCTTCCTGAAATTGCTCTTGAATACAACTTTGCGTTATCAGCTCGGATATTACCTCACCCTTTGTAGTTAATTGAGATTCATGATCCTGTTTTAAGGTTGTTGAGGGCTCTAAAGATGAATACTTAACCATAGCATGTATATGTTTACATATGTTAAATCTGTCAAAAAAATCAGGGCAAGTACAAGAAAATTCATGTATACAAATTTGACAGTAATTACAAAAAAACTGGATCATGAATCTCAATTAACTACAAAAGGTGAGGTAATATCCGAGCTGATAACGCAAAGTTGTATCCAAGAGCAATTTCAGCAAGATAATGGAGACTTGATAGCAAAACTGGACATTCTATCGGAAATGCTTAAAACAAAAAAATTATCTCCTGAATGTAAAATTGAGACTGGAAAATTAATAGACAGGACGATAAATGTTGTTGCACAAGAAGAAAATGTTACACTAAAATATAAATTAAATGAACCAACAAATAAAAAATTGAAAAACAGCCCACATTCGTAAGTACAAAGAAAAAACGAGTTTCTCATCTAACAGCTATTCAAAAGCCATCATCTTCAGAAATTCAAACAGTTTTATCCGAGTGGAAAAAAAGGAGAGAGTGATCATTCATATACGAAAAATATAGGGATATTTTAGATACGGCGGTATTTATATTTTATAACTACTTTACAATTTTTGTATTGAAATTTGTATCTACAATAAATTTTTGAAAATGTATGTAATATTTACTGTCTAAACTCCTGAATGTATGTCTTGAAGATATTATTTTTATATTAAATACCTATAAAACAAATTTTAAATAGTTTAAATATTTATTAGGTCCCTAAAAGTACTTGTATGATGTTGAGACCTACAAAAAATAGCTAACATTGCCTTTCACACAGCCCGCGATTATTTAATTTTATAATATTGCAAGAGAAAATTTAACATAGAAAAACAAATAAATCCAAAAATAAGAAAATTTAGAAGCAGGCGAGATTTTTACATACAAAAAAAATTAGTTTCACAGCTCAGATTCTAGTCTGTTATAAATTCGAACATATTGACATATTCTAGCTATAAAATATCAAAGCACATACCAATAATTTCTATTTCTATATTTAGACTCAAAATAATTTAAATATTATTACCTATAAACATATCCTAATTCAAGATATTTACCGCGATTTTTAACTTCATTTGAATTCCGCGAGAGTGCGCATAATCGCGATAAGGTTCGCGTTAGTCTCGCTAGGGGCGCATAGTCGCGGTCAATGCTCCACGCACCGTGATGTCACTACCTTCTAGCGCCTCCTCTATTAAAAAAGCGTTAGAAATTCTAAAATGCATAGCCTTTACCAAAAGATGAAAACTAGTTATAACCTATTGGTTGTAACGTATTTGTTTCAAATTAACTGAAAATACCTGATTTCTTAGTGTCAGTTTGACATTTTTATGATGACATAACATCTTGACAATTTAAATTTTGGTGCTTTTGCTTCAAGGTTGGCAGAGCAATTGACACAAAGATAAATACATATACATTCTTTTGCTTGAGAAAGAGATGGCACCAAAAAAGTATGTCTTTGTTATGTTGGCACATTGGGTGAACCTTGTGTTTGTATCTATATCCTTCAAAATCACTGTATTACACATAGGCCATTCAGTAAACACAAAAACATTTAAATTTTTTCGAAGTTGACATATTCATACAATTTTTGTACTAGGGATTTTGTATTTTGTTTTGCAAAGGTTTCTACGCCTGCATAAAGGCAGGTGTGAATTTAAAAATGACAATTAATATTTCTGATTATTTCAGAATCAAAGTAGATATCTTTCTATAAATTCTCGCCTGAACTTTTATAAAATGTAATAAAAATACCTATTAATAAACGCTACGTCAATTGAATCTAACACAGAATTTGTATAATAGCCTTAAAAGTAGTTATAATATCATTATGACAGATGCTAAGTAAATGTCACAATCTTAATCTATTTGTCTTAGTAACATTTTGTAAGTAGATTTCTAGACGGAGATGAATTTTAGAAGTACATTCATGAAATTTTGGAAATCAAAGGCCACTTTGTGTTTTATGTTTACTGAACAGAGTATAAGTAAATAATTTTTTTCGACAGCCGTCAATTTTTCCACAACCGTCAAAAAAAAGGGTACATTCGTGCATCGCTATCAATGCCCGAAGTTTGCCATTTTTTAGCGTGTTAAAAAAATAAGATATTTATTTACATTACCAATGACGACGTGAAACGGCGCAAAAACAATATTAATATTCTTGTTTGACGGTTGTAGAAAAAATATTGTTTGTATTACGAACGCAAAATGTTTTAGAGCGTTTGAATGACTTTTTTGACTCGGCCGTCGCCTCGTCAAAAGAAGTAACATACTCACGTTCTAAAATCATTAATTTCGCACACTTAATACAAAAATTACTATTACTTAGGTCAGTATATATTTTGTAGAATCCTAAGTCATACAAAATGCAAGATAAACATATTGTTTTAAATAACCGTTTAATTATTGTACACATACAAACGGTATACTACTATGAGATGTAAGAGTTTATTTAGCTTCCAGGAAAAAACATATCCAAAACAGAAAAATAACCAATAATTTATCAACAGTGTAAAAGGTTCGATACTTTTGAGTGACTGATAACAATCGTTTCCGATGTTAAAGTGTCAATTGTTAAAATTCATACCTGAAGCCTATGACGTAAATCTACATAATCAGAAAAGACATCTTGTCGCTATTTCATCAGATGCTACACTTGAAGTTCTGTCAAGGTTCTGAAAGAGGAAATTCATATTACGAATGCTTGCCGTTCGTTTACTTACTGAAATATTATTAGACATTTACAAATATTGTACTGTTATAGTACAGTGTGTCAAGGGGAACACGCAACACAAAGAACTTAAAATTAAATGGAATTGTAAACAAAAACGAACCACAAATTATAATATTAATAATCAAAATTGAGGCACCTACTACGATAACTAACTTGAAAATGATGTAAATGAACGTATTTTATGCAAGCGGAGGGACCGATCTGACAAAACATCGCTGCGCCAGCACAGATCATGTAAAGGCAATGTTAATCCTTATCAAAATATATTACTACCGTTTCCCTAAGTTGCATATGCCGGCTGACACACTATATTATGATACATACCAGATACGCCGCCTGTAAATCCGAAAGTTTACCCATTTTAGGTTATATTACAGATATACTGCAAGTAAGGTCCGAATGTCGTTATACAAACTCCTGTAACAATAGATCATCTCACCAACGATTGACAAATGGTAAATATATCACTGTTTAATTTTCGCAAATATATAATTTCAACAACATAACAGATGATTGATAACGCAGCACGATACCTAACCTATTTTCTTTTCATAAAAGAACCGATGAAATCGAACTTTTGCGCTTGCCCAGTAGATCTCGCGACAGAATGTGATCAGTGATCAGCGATTCCAAAACAATTCATCTACAATCCGAAGTTACACTGGTGTTCTCATTGCGACTTCTTCTGTTAAGGCCGCTTTACATTAAAGCGGCTTAGGGGAGCTGATAGATTCCTATAGCAGACGACGTACTTAGTTTTCTCTTTTGCGCCTTGAAAATAAAATGTTTATATACAGCCTGTTTCAGAGTAAGTGCCTTATTTTTTTAGCCACACTATGGGTACTACTTTCAAAATATTTGGCAGTAATGTGTTTCAGGACATTCTCTACACGATTGGTGATATCAGATTTTCAATTGGACGAATGATTTCAAAATGGCGACTTTCAACTTTTTTTTTAAATGGAATGCCATCATCTTTTTTTATTATTGAGATGCTAAAAACATTCGTTTTACGATAGTATTTCGTGTTTCTTAAAAATTCATTTCTTTCCCTATCAAAAAGCAAACTAACATTTTAATCTAGTAGCGCATGGATGTTTTACACTCGATGTAATTTTTGTCCGAGTATCAAGTAGCGGTAGACACAAAAGAAACAATTAAACTTTAATCTAGTAGTCAAACGTCAATCAATGCAATTTATTTGTCAGTGCTTGTTAATAACAATTGTGTTATTGAAAATTATAATTGTTAATTTAAAATTAATTGTTACGTTTTTAAAATGCCGTTAAGTTATACGAGAGACAAGTTAAGTGATATGCTCCTAATATTTGGAAAAGTAGATGAAAATCCTTATGAAGCAGCCAGATTGTACAGAATTAAATATCCAAACAGAAGGCACCCTGAACATCGAACATTTACTAAATTATTGGAGGGAGCGCGTGAAACGGGAACTGTGGATTATAAGAAACTAAGGGCCGGTTGCAGAAAGCAATGTTAAGTCTGGTGTTAGCTAACGTCGCGTCAAAGTGAACAAAATCGCATCAAATTTTGTTTACTAATGTATTAGTTACCATAAGCATTTGAGATTTGATTCGTTTTTGTTCACTTTGACGTCGCGTTAGCTAACACCAGACTTAACATTGCTTTCTGCAACCGGCCCTAAGAAACTGGTACATGAAAACCCACCTGCTTGCAATGACGACAACGAAAACCAGGTAATGCTACACATTATTGAGGATCCCCATGTCAGTACTAGGGAGATTGCAAATTTGGTTGGAATATCGCCTACTTCGGTCTGGAGGATAATAAAAAAAATAAATTTCACCTATTTAAAATGATTCTTCACCAAGAATTAACCGAAAATGATTTTCTGTTAAGAATTAATTTTGCACAGTGGGGTTTGCAACAGATAGGACAAAATAGAAGCTTTTTTAACAACGTTTTATTTTCAGACGAAACAAGTTGTCGAAATGATGCTGTTGTTCTAAGCCATAACATGCATTATTACGATAACGTAAATCCACACTTAATCCGTGAGCGACGTTGTCAACATCGATAGAGTTTAAACGTGTGGTGTGAAATTATAGGACAGCACATTGTTGGGCCAATATTTATTAATAGACTAAAATGGAGAGCATTACCTCAATTTATTAGAAAATGAAATTCAAAATCATCTAAATAAACTCCCACAAAATATCAGAAATAATTTGTGGTGGCAGCAAGATGGCGCTCCAGCACATTATGCCCTTCCAGTTAGGGAGTTTTTAAATAATCGATACGAAAACCGTTGGCATATTTGAGTTCGCTGGATGCCACAACGCGGGCTGGCAATGCCGGGCTCTGATTGGTCCGAGGTCTCGCCAACTTCGTGTCATTCTTGAATGACGTTTGAACGGATAATTTTTATTAGTTTTAATTTTATTGTAATCTTTTATATATTCTTTTTCTTTTTGACCTGTATAAGTATACTTGTTGCATGTTAGCACCAATAAATAACTATATATCGATCTATCCAGATAAACAGAGAAGATTTAACTTTGTTTGGTATTAAGAAACGCCTATTTTCATAGTGTTCAGAAACTTACTTAAGGTGAATTGTATGAATATAACTACTTATTCGTTATTTTGAATTTCGTCAATAATTTTTGTAGTTGCTGCTTATATTATTTTCTTAAAAAGCCTCTGCAGTTTATATTGATCTACTTCAAACGATCTATGAAAATTTATTTTGTTTTGAATTTTATTATGTTCATATTATTTTTGAACGTAATCAATTTTAAGTTGCAATTAGGTCTTGACTGTAGGTACGTGTCAGAGCTATTCCGGGTGTAAATAGAAGCAGGCATTAAATCTATTGAATAATCATTTTACTTATTACTTATGTATCTGTGGATCTAGTAACTGTCTAAAGGTACAGTCGTGTTCAAATAAATCTGGGACAATGCTTTTTTCATATGTAGGTTCAGTGAAGAATTGAAGAATATCTCCATGGATTTCATGCTATCTGAAAGAGTTACATTAAACTTTAACAGGTAATGAAATTTGTAACTCTTTCTGATAAGAGAAAATCTATGGAGACATTCTTCAATTCGTAACTCAACCTGCATGTGAAAAAAACACTGTCCCAGATTTATTTGCACACGACTGTACATTAAGGAAAACAAGTCATTGACCGAGCACTGCCCAGCGCACCGCGGACTAATCAGAGCCCGGCATGCCCGCTCCGCGCTGTGGCATCGAGCGAACTCAAATATGCGAACCGTTGGATTGGTCGTGGTGGACCAGTTGGTTGGCCACCTAGGTCAACTGATATGACACCACTGGACTTTTTTCTTTGGGGGTATGTAAAATCCCAGATGTACATCGTTGAACCAACAACTATTGAAAATATGCAAGAGAGAATTCGTACTTGCATAAACGAAATTTCTTCGGAAATTATCCTTCGATCTATTGGCTCCATTGGACGACGTTTCAATTTATGTATTGAAAAAGAAGGAAAAGATTTCGAGCATTTTTTGTAAACACCTAATTTTTATTTGATGTAAATTTTTAATTTTGAGTTTCAAAAAGTAGATGTTTATTACAAAATAAAGTTTAATTGTTTCTTTTGTGTCTACCGCTACTTGATATTTGGACAAAAATAACATCGAGTGTAAAACATTCATGCGCTACTAGATTAAAATGTTAGTTTGCTTTTTGATAGAAAAAGAAATGAATTTTTAAGAAAAACGAAATACTATCGTAAAAAAAATGTTTTTAGGATCTCAATAATATAAAAAATTATGACATTCCATTTAAAAAAAAAAGTTGAAAGTCGCCATTTTGAAATAATTCTTCCAATTGAAAATCTGATATCACCATCGTGTAGAGAATGTCCTGAAACATATTACTGCCAAATATTTTGAAAGTAGTACCCATAGTGTGGCTAAAAAAAATAAGGCGCTTACTCTGCAATAGACTGTATATATACAGTGTCCGTCAAAAAGTCGGCATAATATGGGAAAATTTTTTATTTTTGATTTTTCAAAAAAACTTTTTTCTTCAATAATTTGTGCTTATCTAAAAACCTATTTAGCCCTTATCATACATACCGAGTGATTTTTACTTGTTTAGAAAATGGAGTTATTCGAAATTGTCAAAATCAAAAACGTGCTATTTTTCGGAAATTAAGGAATATTTCAATGAGATTTTTTTAGAGTGTGTTATTTTTAGCTAACTAAACAATCTCAAGTCCAGAAAACCCCTATTTTTTTTAACTTTAGCTAAAAATTAATTTTTCTATTTTTTAAATATTTTTCAAAATTTCACATACAAAGACTTAATATTAAAGTTCAAATTTTTTTATGTGAACACTTTAAAGAATTATAATTGGTGAATATAATATAAAATGTTAATTACTTCTTTAGATTTTTTATTATTTACCGAAAAGTAGTATGTTTGCATAATTTTTACGTTTTCTATGCAGGGCGCTTTTTAGGAGAAATATTTTTCAATTCTAATTAATATCGATTTAAATGGCTTCAAGAAACTCTAATCTAACCCTGTTAATGAATTACTGTTACAAAAATCCTGTAAATGTGCCTATATTCGTCCCCATCAATGAATACACATTCGTGGTTAAACGTATATTGAATTCTAAGACATATCAAAGAGTTATATATATATTCAGTAAATGTGTGCCGTGTTTACGACCTATTATTAAAATTACAATCATATGTGTTTTTAACTAACGTAATTCTAAACGCGTTAGTTGTGTCTTGACCTAGTAGCCTAGCAAACTTGCACCGGTTGCACTTTTGATATATGATACTCTACACTTGTAAAACTGCAGCGTCTGTTTGTAAATACGGAACCGTCACTCGATTGCATGTGTCGTTTACTTTTAATTGTTATCACGACATAGAAACTTGACACATATCTTATCTGGCGCAAGTTATGCAGTTTTTGTGGACTAATTGCGTGAACTTTTGTGTTTACTTGATTTCAGTTATTTTTATACTATTCACTAAAAACTCATGATCAAACTAGTTTGAACACCTATGATGTCCACATTTCCCAGTTCTTCTAATATTTCCTGGTTGGTTCTTCTTTTCCAGATTCCGTTTTCGTTTCTGCCTCCTAGGGTGCGTCTGATTATTTTCCTTTCCCATCTGCTTAATTTGTTCTGGTCAGTTTTGTTCAAACACCATGTTTCACACGCGTATGTTACACTAGGTCTTATTACTGTTGAAAATAAAATGTTTAGGCAACTGTAAATACACCACTTTGTAGTTGGTGACAAATATTTTCTGGTTAATAATTGGGGGTTGTCATACATAAACATTCAAAAAGAACCTAAGCTCGTGGTTGATGCGGCTAATTACGGCGGACTCGAGGCATTGAACTACTTCTTCGCCGGGGACTGCATCTTCATCGAAGCTACCGCCATGGGATTGCATATAAAAGAAGAGAAACAGCCGTTTTTATTCAGAGGCCTGGACAACTCAACACATAGACGGTTCGTCACTGGGTTCTTCCATTGCAGCACTGTGTAAAGTCAGGTCAGGTGATATTGTTCTTAATCTATTCTATTGTTTATTTATCCCTACATCATTATGGCTTCTAATGGCGATAATAGGTCTATCGCGCAATTAAATACTGCTAAAGAATGCTTGTTTGGCCAGCTTAATTGTTTTAAGGATTTTGTAGAAGGTTATAGTGAAACGCAATTACATATCTTAAAACTTAAACAAGATACGCTTCAGCTTTTTTTTTGTAGAAAGACGTTTTAATAATATACGTATGCTTGTACCAACAGATAAAGCAATGAACCAGTGTGTAAATAAGCACATCCACATAATTATAATAAGCAGAAAAAACACCTTACAGCATCTGAGCAATACCGATTTTCTTTAACGGTCATTTTACATGTATTTTGACGTTTGTCTCACGAATCAGCAGACCGTTGATTTCAAATAAACATTTAGTAGTTACAGTAGTCCATTGCAAAAATCAGCAGAACGCCGCAGGCTGACTTCTAGAATATACTTGGTTTACTGCTACTGCATGGCCGGCTGCAATAACTTGAGAGCTACAATATGGTGTTTTTTTTTCAAGAAATTATCAATTTAGGACTTTTGTGCACATCTACACGGTGAAGGCTTTCATTTAAAAAAAGTATTATCGAAATCGGCCCGGTGAAAGTCTCAAAATAGATGTCGAAAGAAAACGCTTCACGTTTTAAATACGTATATAGAATATAGATTAGAAAGAGCTGAATGGTGGCATAATGAATTTGTGGTTGTGTATAAGAGACTTATCTATCTATACATATATAAAGGAAAGTCACAACCCTGACTAATCAACGCAGAGCTGTAACCACTGGTACTACGAACTTGAAATTTGGTTGGAAGGTTTAGTTTAACACGTAAAGTAGTGCTAAGAAGGGATATTTTGAAATTCTACCCCTAAGGGGGCGAAAAGAAGTAAAATGTGTTTTCACAAATTCCTCAATATCTCTTACACCCGATGAGATATCGACTTGATGTTTACTTGAAAGATTTTCAAGGCTAATGCCTAAAAACGTATTTCAGGATTTTGCCCTAATCAACCCCTAAAGGTGCAAATATGGATTCGGGGTGAATTAAAGAATCCTTAGTATCTCCTATGTTTTTTGAGTTAGAATATCTTTTTTTGGAATATAGATGTACTTTTAAAATATTTAAAAAGTGGTTTAAAGGATTTTGATAAAAAATAACCCTAAGAGGGTGAAAATGGGTAAACTGTGTTTTCACGATTTCTTCTATATCCCTTAATCCGATAAGACTTGGCGTTTGATTGCATAGGTATTCAAGGCAAATTTCTAAAAACACATTTCAAGATTTTGCCCTAATCAACCCTTTAAAGGTGCGAATCTGCATTCGGGGTGAATTATAGAACCCCTTATATCTCCTGTATTTGCTGAGTTAAAGCATTCTTTTTTGTCATATAGATGTACTTTTAAATTCTTTAGAAAGGGGTTTAAGAAGTTTTTTAAAATTTCACCCCTAAAGCGGTACAAAAGGGTTTAAGAGGTCTTTTAAGTTTCACCCTTAAAGGGGTAGAAAGAAAACAAATGAAAAGGGGTAGGGGGTTAAAAAAGAATTCGCTGTGGGTTCATTTCAGGACAAAACGAGCTGAAATAATTTTTAAAAATTTCGCTTCTCAGCCATGGAAAGGGGTAAATTGTGTTTTCACGAATTTCTCAATATCGCTTAGAATAAAATAGGAGAATTTCTGACATTCCATCCCCAAGTGGTGGAAACGGATATCCTGCTATAATTTATGAATACAACATTTAATAAGTACATACATTTTTGATTTTATCTTATTGTTATACTAAAACTATAGTTTTATCAATCTATACAAGTGTAACGACAATTACATTCCCACTTCCAACCTTTGTTAGTTTAGCGTATTGAATGTATTTGTAGTTCGTACGAAGAACGAGCATCTTGCTAGTAAATTATATATAAAATTGGAACGCTTTACTTATTTTTATTATAGTTGAAAAATTGGTAAATGTTTTAAGTAAAGAATGGCAAAATTTAGTGGACCCAAACACTTTGCCTAAATGGAATCAATTTACTGAATTTTTAAACAAACGTTGTGGTTTGTTAGAGGCCTTGTACCCCACGACTTCTACAGAAGATCTGAAGAAGAAGCCGAATAACCATTTTAATATGGCAGTTACGACAACAGGATGTGCAATAGGCTGTAACGACCATAGAGTGCAGGAGTGTCCTACTTGGTCGTCATTGGGACTAGAGGCAAGGAAGGATTTAATTAAGAAACACAAGTTATGTCTTAGGTGTTTCACTGCATGGCATTGGAAGCACAGATGTCGACGTGATGCTTGCTCAAAGTGTAAGGGTTCTCACCATGTTATCATCCATCAAGATAAAGAACAGGAATGCACCACAACAAATAGAGCTGATATAGAGCGATCTGTAGTCACTAGGGCTGTAAAATCTAGAAACCATGGAATGTTACTGTCAACTGCGTGCGTATTTCTTCAAAACGAGTTGGGCGAACGCATTTAGATGTCGATCTGTTTTAGACAATGGCGCTCAATCAAACTTCTTGCGCACTGAAGTCTGTGAGAAATTGAATTCAGAGAAAAGGGGATTAAATTCTATTGTAATTGGAGCAAAGACTGCGATAAGAAGCCAAGTGGACGTTACTATAAGCTCTACCTTCGGATAATTTGCATTAGATATAATCTGTTTGGTAATAAACAACATTACGTACAGAATTTCGATGAATTCGTTCTCTGTCGAAGATATACATACCCCAAAACATGTACAACTAGCCGATCCAGATTTTAATGTATCAAATCATATTGACATATTGTTGGGAGTTGATATTTTCTGGAAAATTCTAGGATACCGAAAGATGGACTTAGGGTCATTTTTTTTAGGCAAACAAGACTAGGATGGCTCTGCAGGAGTGTTTGGCTAAATTCTGGCAAGTGGAACAGTGCATTGAAAGCGAACCCTTGTCTAGAGAACAGCGAACATGTGAAGATCACTACTTGCCAAACACATCTAGAGATGCTACACGACGGTTTATAGTAAAAATTTCCTTGAAGGCAGACCCCGATGCTCTAGGAGAGTCATATCAACAAAAGAAAAGACGGCTATTGAGCTTAGAGACGAGACTTCGTACCGACAGCAATTATAAGGTTGCATATGCTGAGTTTATGGCTGAATACCTATCTAAAATTGAGTCACATGCATAAAGTGGATGAACCTCTAGGCGACCGTTATTTTATGCCTCATCATGGAGTTATTAAAGAGGGTAGTACTTCCACACGGTTACGTATTGTGTTTGATTCTAGTGCAAAAACAACGTCAGTCTATTCCTATACTTAATGATTTACAATTAGTTGGACCTGTTGTTCAAAATGATCTTTTTGCAATTTTAGTTAATTTCCGTAAACCCAAATATGCGATGACATCGGATATCGAGAAGATGTATCGTCAAATACTAGTGTATCCCAAACACCGAAAATTCCAAAATATATTGTGGCGTTAGCATGAGTCAGAGGACATACAGATGCATGAATTGTCTACTGTTACTTATGAAACTACTTCTGCTCTTTTCTTAGCGACTAGGTGCATCAAGCAGATAGCACTAGATGTGTCGGAATGTGAACCAAAGGTTGCACACCCTTTAAGCAGCTGTATGTATGTTGACGATTTTCTGGGTGGCGGAGATACAATAGAAGAAACTAACCAACTTGCGTTAAGATTGAGATCGATTTTGCAAGAATATGGATTTTCTCTGAGGAAATGGTTATCCTGTGATGCACGGGTGCTAGAAGGCATTCCTGCAGATGGGATGCGACAAAGACTTTAGGATTAGTTTGGAACCACCAATTTGACAACTTAATGTACCAAATTGAAAGCCCGGATGGTCTACAAGTTATTAATAAGTGGGGATTGCTGTCATGCATTTCAAAAATATTTAATCTCCTCGGATTGCTAGCTCCATCAATAATATTGGCAAAAATAATGTTACAAAGACTGTGGCAAGAACATATCAAGTGGGATGATCCGCTTCCAGAGGAACTTCGTTTGAAATGGCTGGAGTTTGCAAAGTACTTGCCACATTTTAATAAGATACGTGTTCCCAGACGAGTGATAGCAGGTCGTGCTGCAGCAATCGATATCCATGGTTTCGCGGATACTTCAGAATCAGCTATTGGTGCATGCATATATTTTATAAGCGAAGGTGAATGTGATGTACCTACAGTGAGACTGGTATGTGCAAAATCTCGAGTAGCACTATTGCGACCTGAAACCATACCTACGCTGGAACTTTTGCTGCAGCTTTACTAACAAGACTGGTACATAAGGTGAAGGAGTCTCTGCATTTAAATATTAGAAAATGTGTATTATGGTCCGATTGCACTATAACATTAGCATGGATAAAAACGAAACCGTACTTGCTAAAACAATTTGTTGCCAATCGCGTCGCGCAAATACAAAACTTGAATGTCAGCAATAATTGAAGACAAGTACCATCAAGTGATAACCCAGCGGATTTACTTTCTAGGGGAGTTCGTCCTGACAAGCGGATTGGCCGACGTAATCAATTTTAGTGGACTCCAAATACATGCTTGAGATGCGGGCAACAAGAATCGTTGGAACACCTGTCACAAAAATTGAGCAAAACATATTCCTGATCATATCGCGAATGGAAAAGATGCTACGGGCGGGAGCTCTTGCATTAAGGTGGTTTGAACGTTGGAAATCAAAATCCAGAATAGTGGAAACATTTACACCTTCCGAGCTGGAGAATGTACTCAAACGATTGATACTTGTAGGACAGTCCAAATATTTCAAGGCAGAAGTGCAAGATCTACAGAAAAGAGATTGGTTGCTAAGCGCAGTTGTCTGTTTCGTTTAAGACCGTTCGCTGATCCCGAGGGGATTTTGCAAACTAGAGGCCGTCTAGAGCATGCCAAAATGGATTATGACTCCAGACATCAAATAATATTGCATGCTCGAAATGAGCTTTCACGGCGCATAGCACAGGCAGAACACGAAAGACTGTTTCATTGTGGGTAACAACAGCTTTTGTCATCGTTGCGGCGGAAGTATTAGCCAATAAGAGGTAGAATATTGGTAAAAGGCATAATTAGTAAATGTGTCCCATGTTTCAAGGCAGATATAAAAAGTGTGACATCTGTGTTTTGAGTTCTGCCTGCTGAACCTGTTTTGCCATCACCACCATTTTTCCATACCAAAGCACATTACAGTGGGCCGTATTTAGTAAGAGACAAGTGCGGTAGAGGTTACAAAATTACTAAGGGTTATAGTATATGCGCGTTTGTTTGTCTGTCAACGAAAGCGATTCACTTAGAACTAGTGTCGAATTTGACAACAGAGGGATTTATTGCGTGTTTGCGTAGATTTATTGCTAGAAGGGGCAAACCAAAGTCGACATCTACAGATAACGGGACAAATTTTGTAGGAAGCAACAATTAACTAAGGGAATTGGGCAAATTCTTGACGGAAAAGAACTCAAAAATTGGCGCTTTATTCCCCCGAGATCTCCAAGTTTCGGTGGAATATGGGAAGCGGGCGTGAAGTCTGTTAAGAATCATTGGAAGCGAGTGGCTGGCCAAGTCTTATTAGTTTTTTAGGAATTCTATACGCTGCTGACTCAAATTGAAGCAATTCTTAATAGTAGACCCTTAACGCCATTAAGTGATCCTTTAGATCTCAATCCCTTAACCCCAGGACATTTCCTAGTCGGCCGTCCTCCCACTTCGTTAATCGATAAAAACCTAAGTGATGTTGTGACAAATAGAGTGACACGATTTCAATTAGTGCAACAAATTGTGCAGAATTATTGGACCCAATGGTCAAAGGAATATTTGCACGAATTATAACAAGTCAGAGGTACCTGTACCTGTCTGAACTTACTAATTATTGCTTATTTTCCAGCATGAATAACTACCACTGTTAATGAGATTTTTACTATCGGGCAGCTAAGATGCCAAGGTTCAATCTTGTTAACTCAAGTATATAGAAAAGCACACATAACATAAAGGAATTTTATTTGGTATAACTATTTTACAGTTCAAAATCATAAATAAACTATAGATCGTAGCTGGTGAGAACGTCCCCTGGTGGCCAAAACTGGAAACACAAGAATTCGAGGTCAAGTTTGTTTATCTGTTAGTTCGTATAATAAAACTGGTTAAAACTTGGTTTATTTCGGGGGTGTTGCGAGTGCTGTGATTGAATTTCGTGCGGGGCGTAGGCTTGTCTCGTTATTTATACTGCAGTGCCCCAGAATCGTTTTAAATGACAATAAAATTACTTATTGTTCTTGCCGGTATTGCATTAACCTCAAATCAAGCTTACGTGTTTAATTTTATCTTTGAAGCTTTTAATTTAATACAAAAGCACTCTAAGGGGTTACTGAAAGCTGGATGACAACTTTCTAAGGGGTGAGTAAGGCTCCTTTAAGTTTTATGAATGACTTTCGTGTCTTGTTGCAATAAGAATTGAGGGTAGTGCAAGTGGTTTTCTGTAAGCATGTAATTTGTTTCCGGAAAGGTGAGTGAGGCTCCGAACTTTTGCAATTGACTTTAATTAAGACCTGGGGCCTTGTGTTACATGCTCGGTCGGTCGTTAGAATTTCGCTAACAACGTCCTTATAGACGGTCTAAATTCTTTAATGAAACGAAAAGCTTTCATAATGGTTCTTGCGGCTAGTTCTGGAAAGCGTCTTCAGGGAGATTTTGAGGCGTTTAGGTTCTTAGTCAGAAAGCCACGAACGCCTCAAGGAAATAGCGGGTTCAGGGAGACTTGATAGGAAATACTGGTCGCATGAATCAAGCGTCTCGGACCGGTTCAGGGTCTAGGCCCCGGAGGACCTAGAGCAAGAAGCTGGTCAGTGACGGCGGACGCAAGCCTCTCTAGCGGCGTGCGTTTTCTATTTTATACGATACCAATACTGCTTATCTGTGCTAGACTTCTGGTAGGGATGCGCCGAAAGACGACTGCTCGTGACCCCGCGCGTCTCGATGGTTCCTTCGCGTCTTATCACACTCCACGCACCTTGAAGATTCTTCTTTCTGATTATTGTGACGTTTTGGCGACGACCAAATTAACACGCATTATGTTGTGTAGAAATTACAATTTCGGCCGGCGCTAACGTCACAATCGTATACCGTCTAACATCGAAGTGGGAACTTTGGTGATTCTAAAGGAAGACAATCTTCCTCCATGTAAATGGAAGACTGCACGTGTTACCGAAGTGTTTCCGGGTGTTGATGGTGTAATAAGAGTAATCAAGGTTAAAATCAGTGCGGGAAAATCTAAATGTACTGTTCGAAATGTGTGCGTCTTACCGATCTGTTTAGTTTAGATTATGTTTATACTCTGTTTGATTAGCTTGTTAAAATGTAAGAAATGGGATTTAAGTATGTTTTTTCTTTCAGATAATTGTTTCATTTAACTGAATTCATTAAGGTTTCTTGTTTCTCTTTCAGGCTACTGTATCGTTGTTTACTGTCATTATTGTGAATTGTTCTAGATTTCTCAGAGAACAATGTATCATCTATAATAATATTGTTTGTACTACATCTAGGTTAGAAACAAAGTGTACGAACATCGGTTTTAACATTTCGGTAATAATCTCATTTTGTAGTAATTCCGATCATTAGGCGGGAGTATGTTCCTGAACAAATGCAATCGATGTACGCAATCTGTGTCAGAGAGTTAACGCTGATACCTTCTCTCGTGCATAACAGTATTGCTTGCGCTGCCTTAACGTCTGGCAGTAGCCAACCACTCTTGGTGCATGAAGGACAGGTTTGGCGAAGAGTAAGTTTGCGAACGCCATTAATGTAGTGCTGTATAGTTACGTTTAATAAAGTTTCTAATTAAACGATGGTGTTTTAGTGAACAGTGACACTATTTGTAAATGAAAATAGTTTAAAAATAAATATTTTTCAAATACTACTCTATTTTCTTGTATTTCCAACAATCTAATCTGAATAATGACAGTTCTTGATAACACAGAAAATTAAGTACTACTAAGGCTAATAAACTGCCCAGGTACGACTTATGAAGATTAAAACACGAAAAGTAAATTCGCGAAATAATACGATCTGTATAATTAGTACAGTAAAACTGTAGGAAAAAAAAACCGCCACCTTAAAAAAATTGGCCACGGCTATTTCTCCTGTCCAGTGGTTTAGGGTCATTAGACAAGTGTAAAACCAAAAAGGCGTCACCCCACCTCCTGCCAAACAGCCGCCATCTTGAAAACAATAAAATTGGTTTTTTATCGCGATCCATTGGTCACACAGAAAAAGTTATTCACAAAAATGTTGTAAATAAAATTCTACACGTTTTTTTTATCCGTACCGCGATACCGAGAAGTTGGTATTTCAAACGGTAGAGGGCGACAAAGTTACCAAAAATTGGTTTCCGTCATTCTAGCTCTGTGGGGGTTGGTTTTTTCTGAAAATTTCGAATGTGAAAGTTGTAGTACTTGAAAAAATATACACGAATCTCTTTTAATAATGTAATTGATTTAAATAGTCTCCGAGTGACAGCCCTTCAAAGTCCGCGCAGCGTGGAGAAATAGAGAGCAGTAGGTAAATTATTTATATCCCGCACTTATTATAACTAACGAGATACCATGTCCGCTATTTGGTTAACATGAAGAAAACCATTATCGTTCGTACTATTATTCATTTTTAATCAGAATACAATCACAAAACAGCACTCACAATCGTATTCACGGATTTTTCCAAGAATTATTCACATTGCGTTTATAACAAGTTGTGCGCTCTTTTTTCAATAAAAGTTCAAGCAACACTTCTATCATGGTCGATAATGACTCGGTTGTGTCCAAGGCTCCGAACCAAGACCAAGGAACAGCTAAAAAAAGAAAACGTGTCTGAGTAAACTACAATATATCTTAGGGTTTATGCAAAAAGAAATTACTTTCAATATACGAGCCCAGAATCACATCATTTGGCCCAGTTAAGATTTTTCAGGTATCTTTATTTTGTACCCACAAAAGAAAATTTTTTGGTCAATATTCTTACATCATAATTGTAGACCTTTTTAGCAATATTATAACAGCTTTAGTAATAAGAAATTACAAAAAATAGTCGGGAAACGCTAACTTTAAGATAAATTAGAGTCATTTCATTTGACCCAAACGATCAAAATATCATTTCGTTCATCGTAGTATGTTTTAGTTGAAGTGAAATAAGCTGTTTATTGTTTAATAACATATAATTTGTTGAATTTTGGTAATTTCCGTGGCAAAATTTACAAACAATTTCAATTATCGTATTATATAATAAATATTACACCATCAAATTTAAGAGCTTTACGGATCTGAGCCAAATTATAACATTCTGAGCTCGTATACTTATTCCTTTCCCATAATTTTCATTTTTTTTACCTATATCAATTTCTCGGTATCGCCACAATGACCAAAGATGTGTAGAATTTCTGTAGGTTCTGATAACCTATTCACATTGAAACTACTTGAGTGACGATTTTATCTCGCAAAAGAGAAATGATTACTTCGCTGTGCTGGAATATATCGTACATTTCCCACGCTGCGCGGACTTTGAAGGGCTGTCACTCGGAGACTATTTAAATCAATCACATTATTAAAAGAGATTCGTGCATATTTATTCAAGCACTACAACTTTCACATTCGCAATTTTCAGAAAAAACACCCCCACAGAGCTAGAATGACGGAAACCGATTTTAAAATTACGTGCCGGCTGGAGCAAATTCCTTTAGAATTGTAAAACTTTATTAGCGATAATTTGCAAGGTGTCACCGCTTGGCCAATTTTAGCGTGTGAAACCTAACATTTTGTGAAATTGATAGAGCTATTATGAACTCTCACGTACGTATGTACGTGACAAAACTCCAAAATTTAGAACTGCTCTGATAGGCTTATTTGGAAATTTGTAAACGCCTACCGAGTTTTCTTGGTCAAACTGGACTTAGAATTTAGTCAGTTAATAAGTAAAGTAAAGAAGTAACGTGTTAAACTTAAGTTGTTCTGTAAACGGCAGAAAATATATGCAAGTATTTGTACTTGAGTGTTCTTATTAATCTCGCAACAGTAGCTTTGGTCTTCGCGTCCAAATGTATTTTAACTAAAAGGATTGCCAGTTACCCCGACTTTAGGCGTATCGTAACAGTACAGAATGCGGCAGGTTGCTAGAACCATTGCAAAAGCAAAGAGGATATGCATGTGGCCGTCGTGGAGTTTAACAAACGAACAATCAACATACGTGAAGATATTTTTACTACTAACTTAATTTGATTTTTAAAATTATTTAGTGTCACAATGTCGACGAGGGAAGTTTTGCGTAAAGCCTTTTACAGATTTTTAAAAAAGCGTCGGTAAGTAATATTGCTGTCGTAGCTATAGCAACTGGTAAACTCCACTTACTGTCATAGAAACATCCATGGTAAATAGTCAGAAATGACCGATCGTGCAAAAAATTACATTTAGTAATCAATTTGGCATTAATACAATGTAAGTAAACATAGCTAAAAAAAATGAGAGTCTAAAACCTATCATTACAAAATTACAAACACGAATATATTTAAGGGAAAACTACCTAATTGGAGAAACCAATTTATGCAAGAATTAAAGAAAATAAAATGTAAAAAAGGGCGGACTGGGACAAATAAGATGTTCATTTTTACTTGGCCATATTTGGCTGCACTAAAATTTATTCTATACAAGCAAACTGCGCGCTATACGCACGTGAAATAGGATACGCGAAAGGTCAAGCTCTGAGCCGAGCGCTAAGATAAGAAAAACAAAACCTAAACAAATATAAACATCTGTGAAGCCGGAACGTGAGATTTTATTTTGTGCCACAGTGCCACAGACACACATTAAGGAAAATTATATTATAGATTTCGTGAATGCTACTACTACAGTTACAAAAGACCAGATCAATGGCAGACATTCGAATCAAGTTCCTAAATTGTTGAACATATTCTATCCGTAATTTACCACGAAAATCATTGTATGCTCCATGCTGTTCTTCTCTTAAAATACAATCTCTAACCCAGAACTTTCTGTGTCTCTTCCTTTTTTCATATTTTGCATAAACAATTAACAACGAGGCAGCTTTGTCAACTTGCGTTGACCTTGAAGCCATCATTTCAAAACTACACCGTAATGACTTGGCTGATTGTACAAACTAGTAAGCCAATGTCTAAATGCCTACGCAAGTTATTGCGGAAGTTTAAAACGCAATAAATTGCAAGACACTAAATTGCGATATTTATGGTGGATAGTATCAATACAATAGCAAGTCACTTGTGCGATATTTGCCACAAGTAACTCGCCAGTCTATCCGCACCTTAGAAATACATAAACAGTTTTTTCGAAATTAAATACCTTAATTCACTATATTCTATTATAAAAATTACTAGCTTACATATGTAAAATACTTTTCTATACTGGATTGCATTAACAAAATAATAAGATTATTTCGTAAGCAGTATCTTGTAACACTACAGAATTAGAACTCGTACAAGTTGCCTAACGTTGTATAGAACATGGCAATTCCATGAGTTGGAAAAGGCTTAAATGCTATTTGACATAAGAGTAACAGAAATGGAAAATGCCATAATTACTTTGGTAGCTAGGCAACAAGTACAATAAGTACATATTATCCATTTACTTGACAGCCGCACTGTCAGCGCCAAATTTAAAAAAAATGTCTTGACTATACTTCCCAAATGTGTTTTTTATTAGACTGTACATTAATTTAATTGTTAAAATGTGAAAAATAGCAGTGGTGCAGACATACTGTCAGTTGGACAGTGCGGATGTCAAGTTAATAAATAATATGTATCATGTTGTTTAATCTTAGTAAAATATACATCCATTACTGTCTAGCACACTTATGCTCTATGTTATCTAAAATTTTAGGCAACCGGTATGTGTAACTCAACTACTCGTCATTGTTGTTCTGTATACACAAACAGAAAATGTACGTCGTTTATCCAGTATGAGTTTTAAAATGTTTAATTATACTTCTGAATTCACGGTGCAACTGTACGGCTTCTCTCCTGTATGAGTTCTGATGTGTTTAACTAATCTACTTTTCACTGGTGTTCGATATTCACAAATAGAGCAAATATATGGCGTTTCTCCTGCATGATTCTTCATATGTCTAGCTAGTACACTTTTATGTGCAGTTCTGTATTCACACACAGAGCAACGGTACGGCTTCTCTCCTGTATGAGTTCTCATGTGTATAACTAATCTACTTTTCACTGGTGATCGATATTCACAAATAGAGCAAATATATGGCGTTTCTCCTGCATGATTCTTCATATGTCTAGCTAGTACACTTTTATGTGCAGTTCTGTATTCACACACAGAGCAATGGTACGGCTTCTCTCCTGTATGAGTTCTCATGTGTCCAACTAAACTACTTTTCACTGCTGTTCGATATTCACAAACAGAGCACACATATGGCGTTTCTCCTGCATGATTCTTCATATGTCTAGCTAGTACACTTTTATGTGCAGTTCTGTATTCACACACAGAGCAACGGTACGGCTTCTCTCCTGTATGAGTTCTCATGTGTATAACTAATCTACTTTTCACTGGTGTTCGATATTCACAAATAGAGCAAATATATGGCGTTTCTCCTGCATGATTCTTCATATGTCTAACTAAAGCACTTTTCCACACTGTTCTGTATTCACAAACAGAGCAACTGTAAGGTTCCTCTCCACTATTTTTGTCAAATATTTGGTTTTCATAATTTTCATCCTTTAATTCGATGACTTCTTGTTTAATGGATAGCTTATCAAACCTTTCGTTGCCACTCATCTTCTTAGATTGGCATGGTGCAGTTGCTGCAGAACTACAAAACCTATTCTCCATAGTGATTATGTTTGTTTAAACATTTCTTTTAATGATATATGAGCCAAGGGACCTTTGATATCTTCACATCTGCAACAAAAGCACATCGTTATTAACCTACGAATTTAGCAAGTTATATAGCGGCATTGAGAACTGACGAGTAAACACAAATTGAATGTTTATCTTAAATACTTTAATAAAAGTTGTTACAAGATATACGGTAACGATTATTCCAAACATTTGAATTGAATTGGTATGACTTTCCCATTTCAGGGTATTACAAATAACATTTATATTTAAGGGGATACAATTACATCAACTCACCTATAATTAGATTTCTGTTTAGATTCGATATTTCATTCTAAAAAAAGTCTCACTACCTAAATAACACAATCAAAAAGATCTCGCAAAAAAAGATCTGACGCAAGGTGTTATATTTTAAGTAGCGTATGTCAGCGCTTGAGCAGAACCTATTTAAACATACAATGACGCTCTATTACAGTAAACAAGAATGTCCAACCAATGTCCATAAAAACCGTCAAAGAGACAATCTGATAATTACAAGCTTAGGTAAAATATAAACAAATAAAAATTGTTAATTTTCGGAAATGTGACCAGTTATACATAAAAATAAATGTTAATAACAATAGGTAGGTATTGAGAAGTAACATGCTGTAATTTAGTTCCTCCTTGCAATCATATTGTATGCGGAATCATTCTAATATACAGAGTGTTTAAAAAAGAAATACATCTAGTTGCTTTTCATTTTTTTTGCATGTAAATTTTTGTTTTGCTATATTCTTTACTGTTCTGAAACTAGGCAGTACTGTACTTACTATACTTAAATATTGACAGGTTTGGCTAGTTCAAAAACAATAAAGGTTATAGAAGCACATAAAAATTTACACGCAAGAAAAATTTCAAAGGCAACTAGATGTATCTCTTTTTTGAACACTCTGTATATATTTTAAAACTAAACAGTAGACTTCTAACTTTACCGAACTAATTCATGAGTCTCCAAGAACTACTTCCACTTCTCCTGCATTAGTTGATCATATACTAGTTAGTAGTAAATTTTATTTCTTTTTTAAAAAGTGCTCTAGTACTGTCAAGATAGTTTTATTCTAATTCTGTTTAACAAAAACTTCAAATCTTTGTTTTTTGAACATAACTTGAAAATAAAGACTGCGTTGAATAATATTCAGCACTAGTGAGTCACCCGAACTACGTTTCGGTTCGCAAAATTAAGAGAGATTCGTCAATATAAATTTTAAAAAAAAGGATGCATCGGCGGGATCGAACCCGGGGCCACCCGCGTGATAGGCCAGCACCCTACCGCAGGACCACCTCTCTTGTTTGAATAATGCGCGCACCCGAGCTAATAGTGCACGGCGTAAGGCGCTCCGCCCTGCTGCCTAGAGGTGTTAATTAAATTAAAACTTTTTCGCACTTTTTTTGAAAATAAAAACCGGCCTACGATCTAAATCTAAAAATTAGCAAACTTTTAAGCCATCGTACAACTTAATCGGTCCAGTATCTTCGGAGGAGATAGCGAACAAACATAGACGCAAACACGCAAACATACAAAGAGAGCACCGATTTTATGTTATAGATTAGAGTATGCAATTCTACCGTACTTAAGTGACCTTGTACCTCTTATCATTTTCGAAATCCCAA